>JAUTXW010001419.1:185000-325028 GCA_030620095.1 Kuschelorhynchus macadamiae | reverse complement strand
ATGGTTATGATGGTTTCCTTAAGATTTAATTCTACATATATAGCTATGGTGATCAACGTGGCTTTGTGCCATGGCCTGCTGGTGGTGGTGGTGCAACTGACAAAAATTAGAAGCTGTGTGGTATATTCAAATAAAAAATGTAAATAGTAAATAATTAAAAACTATACAATTTTTTCAAATGACAGATTTGCTATACAAAAATAGCTATTTTAAGATGTTAAATGAAATAAAATTGAAACTGAAAAGAAAAAAAATAAAATTTAAACAATTTTGAAAATATATTTAATGTAGATTTTCAATAGCATATATTTATTTATTATCCTGAATTAACACAATTGAAAATGTTTACTCTGAACAGAAAGTCCAACGTAAATGAATAATAAAATTCAATAAGCCAAATATTATGGTTATATGTTCAACCTGAAACATAATTTTCATAAAATCAAAACAAAAAAATTAATTATAAATAGATATCAGATATGTATCATGGAATGTACTATTTTGAAATTTTGGAGATATCAAAAATCTCAATATACCAGATAATTAAAATAATAAAAAAATTGACATGTTATTGAAAATATTCTGCACAAATTACCCCCATGTGAACTTTAGTTAGCTGCCAAAATTTCAAATTTTTCTAAAGCCTGCTTTCTGAGAAATCGTTCGCCGCAGTAGAGCGTGGGAAACCCTGTATATATATACATTATATATATATATATATATATATATATATATATATATATATATGTGTGATTTTGTGAGTCTGTATTAATTTTGATAGATAGGTAATAGATCTAGTGATTATTAGTATGATCAGTTTTAAACAATGTAAATTATCGAACTGACAAGCAGATGGACTGACGGAATTGATAAAAATATTTTTTTGGCATCTAAGGACTTTAAAACTTGAAAATATGTAAAACCTGTGAGAGTAATTTTTTCACGATTACAAAATATTTTATTTGACCGCCATTTGGTTGCTCAATCTAAAATTAGTATTACAGTTTTACTAGTTGATCTCTATAGCACAATTAGTTAGGTATGGCACACAACTTGAAATCAGTCCATTAAGTACTTTTTTCAGGCTGAATTATTAAATATTTTACTAAGCCGCCATTTAGCAAAAATATTACTAGTTAATTCCTACCTAATACTTGGATTTTGTGCAAAATTTGAGATAAATTGGTTAGGTGTTTTTTCAGTAATAATTTTTTTAACATTTCACTAGGCCGCCATTATGTTTCGCCATATTGTATTTTTACCAAAATACTGTTAGGTCATTCCCATATGGCCCTTTTTTACTAAAATTTCAAGATAAATTGAGGAGGAGTTTTTAGCTATGACGCGAAAAGACAGATTGATAGACCGATGAACCGACAGACAGACAGACAAACAGAAAGACTGAGGGAATTGAGCAAACATGTTTTTCGGCATATAGGGACTTGAACGTAAAGATCTGAAAAAATCTCGGAGGGTGATTGTTTCACGATTACAATACTTCGCTTTACGAGGTAAGTAAAAAGGTTTTTGTTTTCTTTTACCTACTTGGCATCTAGAACAAAGCATCTAGTATTTGGCATTGTATAAATTCGATTAAATTTTAGGATATTATTTTTAACAGAATGGTATATGACCAATCGATTACTCGCTGTGATATTGGTGTGCAGCATTTATTAATGGAAACCTAATTTTTCAATATATAAAATTTATGCAAAACTCCAAGCATTTTTAAGGTTTTTTTAGCTTATATTTATGTTTAAAATTTGGTATATAAGATTTACTGTTTTCTGTCTGCCATTTATCTTGTTTGTCGACAAAGAAACTATTAACATGGCTTACTATAGAATTTTTATTATTTGCTGAGTTTATAAAAAAGTGTGCCATTATATTATATGCCTCTAGTCCAAAATGTGTATTCCAGGATGCGCGTCTGACAAACTTATACATGGGTTATTATGGTCCTGTTATTCCGCTAGAGAGGAAGTTGCAAGAAATGGAGTTTACATATAAATTGTTCTCTTAGGTCTGACGTATATATATCTTAAATATTAGACGCGCCGTGATGAGTCTAGATACACTCCATTTCTTGCAACGTCCTCCCTCCACGACTATAGCACGACTCAGGCGTAAAAACTGAAAACAGTATCAGAATAATATAATTAATCATGTATCAGTTTATCACACGTGCTGTAGTAAATACGAAATGTTTGTCGTGAGCTTCCGGAATATTTCTACTAATCTTAAACGCCAGTTCTAAACTGTTAGCTGTATATATAGGATATGACATGAAAAATGTTTTCTGTTTTGAATAGCTTATAAATAAATAAATAAAATGAGGCATGTGACAGAGTCTAGACAATAAGTAAACAATATCTTTGGACGCACTGTAGTGGCTTGAATAATAATGCCCTCTTTGCTTGGTGCACGATTTTTCTCGGTAACTTTGTTTCCCTGTCTCATTTGTTAATTGTTTTTCAAAGTTATTGTTAAAATTTAAAACATAATATTTTTAAATATAAAATATTTTAAAAGGAAAATATTTATTTTTACTTCCCTCGTAAAGGGGAGTATTGTAGTAGTGAAAAAATCACCCTCCGAGCTTTTTTAGATCTTTAGTTTCTAGGTCCCTAGATACCGAAAAACATGTATTCCCAATTCCGTGGGTCTGTCAGTCTGTCTGATGTGTGAGTTTTCCCATCATAGCTAAAAAACTGTCTGCCTGTTTGCGTCATAGCCAAAAAACTGATCATCTAATTCGTTTTAAATTTGGTATAAAAATTAAGAATTATATAGGAACGAACTGGTAAGTATTTGATATAGATTTAATAAGGAAGAATAAAGTGACGGCCCAAAAAAAAAGTCATTGTAAAATTCTGTTCACTCCAAATTTTATATAAAAATCAAATGTGACATAGAAACTGACTGCAAAAATGTTTGTATCGATCTAATACATCAGGAAACCAAATGGCGGTCTAATAAGATGTTTAAAAATTGGTGCAAACAAATACAATATTGCACAGGATTCAAGTGTGGTTTAATGATGAAATGGTAAAATCTTGGTCCGAATCTTAAAAGACAACAAATTATGACTTAATAAAAAGTTTTAAAATTCAATATAAATACTTTCTTTATTGATTTTTGTGGAAAAATCAAGTGCGTCATAAAAAGAAACTGGGAAAGTTTTCGTACGAACCCAATATAGCCGAGCAAGATAGAAGCTAATTAAAAATTTTAAAAATAACTGTTAAAACTTATTCGATAAATCTAAAATTTTGTTCAAAAATTAACCGGTGAGATTTTGGTAGGAATCCAATATGGTAAACCAACTTAACAGCCTAACAAAGTATTCTAAATATCCGTGTAAAAACCTAACAATTTATTTAAATTCAAATTTTACATAAGAGCAGGTGAGATTTTGGTCCGAATCCAATATTGTGAGCAAAATAGCGACCTGCTAAAACATAAAAAAACAAACCGTGTAGAAAAACTATACTTTTAATTGACATCAAATTTTTGTATAAATTATGTGTAATGTAGAAATAATTTTAGTATAACAAATACTAATCCAATTGATGTCAGATTTTATACAAAAATAAAGTGTTATATACCTATTGATACATTTATTTGTTAGGAGTCTAATACTTTTCTTATGAAATAAGGTAGAAAATTACATCCTTTACTTTATTTAAAATTACCAAATAAACTTTACCCAAAGGTTTTGTGTAAAGTTATTTTACGGACTTTTAAATATTTGAAAAGTAAATCATACCTGATTTATTTCACGAATTATTAAATTTATTATATTCTTAATTGTATTCTTATTATTAAATAAACTGATTAAAAAACGAATACATAAATCCTTTGTAATATAGGTAATTGTTCGGAACACATACGATTTTTATATAGTTCATCGTAATAAATAAACGATGCTGTAGAAAATAGAGCTCCGTTATGATTTTAGCATCAAGAAGATTTCGAGCAGAACTCGCAGCATGTGTTGAGTCGTGATAAAAACAAGATTTCAAAGTTACTACATTTAGCGTAGCGGATGTTATTAATTGCTACTAAATCTTTTCGTTTCTTTGATCTTTCGGACTTTGTTTTTTAATTATAAATCATAATTAAGATTTCGCAGCAATATCATGTGGCCACAAGTGTTTGTAATTTTCATTTTCATTCAGCTTATTTCATTGTTAAGAGGGAGTCATTACCTTGTATGTTAAATTTAGTTTAAAATTATTGCTTAGTTATATTATTTAACATTATTATTATATAACAATGATGTTAATTTGGATTTAAAGATATTCCTCACAAATACGTACATCTCCGACAAACTACAGTGCCAGTTTGGTTTTGAAGTTTTTTTTTAATCGACTTCAAAAAGAAGGAAGTTATCAATTTGGCCCTATAGGTTTTTTTTTATAGTTTGCCACCCCCTAAGAGCCTTTTTTTAAAGCTACAAAAAAAATGTTTATGTGAAAGTTGGATTTTTCCTAAATATTTACATGGCGGTAAATTTGAAAACAAGTGACGATCGGAAAATCAGGAAATCGTTAAGTACCAACTTTGTTATTTTTTCATATTTTCCGATTCTTCTCATTTTCCTGTCTTTAAAAATATATAATATGTTTTTACTATACCGGGAACAGTAGTTTTTAAGTTATTTGACTTTAAAGTTGCCACATATGACAAATTCACCGTCATGAAATTCGACGACACTAAAATCGCTTTACCCATGAAAAACAAAACAGTTATTTGTATAAAAAACATTTTATTGACTTTACGTCAAATAATCTATACTCTATACTAATTTATACAAGACTTAGTTGACTGACTCATCACGCTCCAGCTCAAACCGATTGAGGTAAAAGGCTGAATTTTGGCATTCAGGTTGATTTTAGGGTGTAGAGGTTCGATAAGAAGAGATTTTTCAAAACTCACTCTAAGCAAGGGGTGAAACCACCCCTTAAATAATACAATATTTTTTATTTAAAAAAACAGTCAGTTTTTCGGAAAAAAACGCTTGAACACTTGTTTTTTAATTTATTTTTTACATATTTTAGGATTTTTTTAAAAATTCATACGGGATGTTCAAAGGGGTGAAACCACTACTTAAATAATACAATATTTTTTTATTTAAAAACCGGTTAGTTTTTCGAAAAAACGCTTGAACACATCTTTTAACTTATTTTTTACATATTTTAGCATTTTTAAAAAATTCCAACCATCCCTTAAATATTATAATATATTTTATTTAAAACACCGTTAGTTATTAGGAAAATGCTTGAACATAATATGCTTTATATTTTAATTTTTTACATATTTTAAATTTTTTTAAAAACCAAAACAGGATGCTCAAGGGGCTGAAACCACCCCTCTAATTATATATTTTGTATTTAAAAAACAATTAGTTATTCGGAAAAACAATTGAACCCGTGCTTTTTATTTTATTTTATTAAATATTTTAAGATTTTTTATAAATTCATACAGGGTTTTTGAAAAAATCGGGTCATTGATTAATTTTTGTGACCTTTCTAAAACCGTTAGGGGTAGAAAGCTGAGGTTATGCAAATAGCTTGATTTTAGAGTGCAGAGATTTGATAAGAAGGGATTCTTCGAAACTCTTCCAAGGGGATGAAATTACCCCTTAAATGTTAAAAGTGAACTCAAAAATTGTCAAAACAAAACCGCGTCTTGGTTTAAAGAAGGAGCTATATTAACTCCAAAAAAATAGCACAGCAGATGAAATAAATCTAGCTTTATTGGAAAAAAATTGCTGCTCGACAACTAACATACCTTGAACCTTATACATATAGACCAAGAAAATGCGGTTAATTATCCTTCTGTGGTTCTTACACTCTCTAAACTCTTCAGGAATCCCTCATTATGAGTTAACTTTAAAAGTGGGAGCACCAGTGATGCTTATTCGAAATTTAAAGCCAGCAACATTGTGTAATGGAACTCGGCTACAGGTTAAAACATTACAAAACAATATAATAGAGTCTACTATTATTTCTGGCCTAGTTGGGATAAACAGTTTTTATACCGCGTATCCCTTTAATTCCGCCAGACTGTCCTCTTCAATTTAAACGTGTAAAGTTTCCTTTAAAGCTTTGTTTCGCCATGACAATTAACCAAGCTGAAGGGCAATCCTTAAGTAGAGCTGGAGTAGACTTGCGCTACGATTGTTTGTCCCATGGTCAACCCTATGTGGCATGCTCTAGAGTAAGTTCGCGTTGTAGCTTGGTTATTTTACAGCCATGCAACAACAAACGTGGTTTATAAAGAGGTACTCAAATGAGGCGATTTAAGACCTTCTTTGCATCCCTTTCATTATAGTCATTAATAATGATAAAATAATAAGTTATTAATAAAATGCTTTTTACTGAAGAAGAAAAACTTTAAATGATTCCACTGTACTTCGAAAATGCGAATAATAATAATAACGCGACAATAATAGTGCGATAATAATATCCTGGAGCTCGAGTTCCCTCTAGAAAAACTGTTCCATTTATAGTAAAAACTACACAAAGAAAATCACTGTATAGACAAAGAAGGCAAGCAAAATTAAACTTGGCCGAGGAATTAACTATATTATTACATTTTGAAGGTAAACAAATATTTCCAAAGGTAGTCTCCAAATTTAATTAAAATGGATTTTTAGAAAATCTGCCGATCGAACACTGACGTCTCTAGAATAATAGGAAAATCTTAATATTATATCCATTTGTCTTAAGAAGCATCAGTATCATCCGTAACAAAATTAGTAGCAAAGAAATAAGTGACACCATACTAACGTCTTCACTCTGCGATCTGGTAGTCTGTTGTTTGAAAGGATTTTGTGGTCAGATGAAGTGTTTACCACCGCCGGTATGTTCATTGTTAGCTAAATAATTTTAGGGCAGCCCAAGAAATCCCCATATAATAGAAGAACGAAAGAAGGCAAGTCGGAAGTCGTTGCATGTGAAAATGCATTTTGAGAGACCAATTGAATTGAGGTTATTTTTAACAGGGGAGCAGTATTTAGTATCCTTATTAAATGTTATATAATACCATCTGAGCATTCTGTAAGTACTATAATCAAATAATTTGGCAACAAGATGGAGCTCCAATTTTCACAATGGTAAACATGGTAATATCTCTTAGCCAGCCAATAGTCCTGACCTTACACTACTGGATAATACTTTGTGCGGATATTTGAAAGATAGTTTACCTTAATAGAACGAACAACATAGACGAATTGAAGCAAAAAATAGAGCACGAAATTGCAATTTTAAATACAGAATAACCTATTTTCATTACCAATGCTGTCTGGAAACTGGAAAGAGTTTTCCAAAATTGGATAATGCAGAGGGTCATATGACATGTAATTAACAGCAATCGGTTCATTTATAAAATATTATGTTGCATTCATTTTTTGTTACTTATTAGTTTCATTAAAAATATTCGTGTATGAAGTTATAATTACCCAAAAAAGTAATCTCACCGCACCTTGAAATATACACATATTACATTGAAATCAGTTTTTTTCGCCAAGTTATTTTGGTAATTATAAATCTCAATGAATGTTGAAAATATCAAATATTTTTATTATATTATAACATTATTATAAAAATAGCGTGTTTTATATGGTTCTCAGGGTTTTCAATTTTAACCAATGTATATTACTGGAAAACTTTAAAGTTGGCCTTTGCAATAAAACTTTGCTCAGTGTGGGCAAATAAGCGAGGTAAGCGGCTGTATCTCGGAAACCACTCATTGTAAAAACTTACGGTAAAAAATTGTATAACCAAAGTGGCCACGAGAAAATTCTGGAAAAATTTTTTTTTAAGTTTCTAAGATCGAAATTTCGCCCTATTAAGATAACACAAAAGTGTATGCATTTTAAAACTGGGATAAAACCAAGTCTTTTTGTTATGAGTATGACCTTTGTCTTCTATCTCTGGTGGGGGGTATTTAAATATGTTTTCAAATAAATCTCTATAAATTGATAACGCTTCAACAGATTTTTAATAAACTTGGTATCGCTAAAAAAAGCATTCCTTGGGGATCCAATATTATCTAACTAATTGTGTTTTTGATTTGGGATCTACCACTAGATGTATTGATATGTTTTTTTTTTATCAAACAGCAAAATGAATCCTAATTAAGCACACGCAAACTGCATCTCGAATCTTGTTTCTAACCTAAAATTTCGGTCAATGAAAATTTAACCAACTTAACTCAAGTAAAAAAAAACAGTAGTAAACAATATTTTTAACACATTTATTTTCTGAAATAATGAAGAAAAACTTGAAAGAATGTTTAAAATAAATTTTGATAGTGGTTTTAAGCCCAAAATGAAATATTAATGCACAATTTATGTGTGTAAAAAGCACTTGTTGCTTCCCTCAGTAAGATAAGTAGTAGGCCGTGAAACAAATGACAAACTCTTAAATAATATTGGAAAGAAATGTCAAATCTTTATTAAATGTGATTGCGGTCTTACTTCGAGTGTTTTCAAAATGCAGCAATAGCTGAAAGATAGTACACGGCGCGGTATCCAGATCGATATCAGTACGGAAGGAGAGTTTTTCCACTCTTGGTACAGCGATTGCGCGATACTGGTAGTTTCGTCATTCTTAGATTTCGTAGGCGTGGGGATGGAAGAACTGAGGAGAATATTATTAATATCTTGGCTGATATAGAGTTGACCAGAAAAATAGGAACTAGGACTTTAGACAACAGGTAAATGTAATACACTGTTCAGTATTATTTTGTATTATGTATTTACATGTTTTTTTAGACTACATCCTTATACCAAATAACAGTCCTGTACCAGGACTTAAATGAAGAAGATTTCGATTATAGACTAAATTACTGTCACTAGATGCTAGGCATGATTCATGAAAACTGAAATTTCTATCACAGATCTATGGATCGACGAAGCTACTTTTAATAGTGACCTGAGAGAACATGTACACATGTATTATTGGTCTGCTGAAAATCCGCATTGATGCGAGTTCTCAGCACCAAGGTCGCTGGAGTCTAAACGTGTGGTGTGGCATTGTAGGAGGCAGAATTATTATCGACCCTACTTTTTGAGAGTTTCAGCGCTAACTGGTAACATCTTAGAGTTTTTAATCAATGAGTTGCCAGTTTGGTTAGATGATGATTGCAATTGGACGGTTGTCCAGCGCATTTTCCATTAACGTTCGAAACGATATTAACGAGACTTTTCAAGAGCACTGAATAGAAGGGGAGCTAATTTTCTTGGCCGGCGTCCGACTTTGACGTGTCTCGACTTCTATTTATGGGGACGCGTGACAGACATTGTTTTTCAAACTCCACCAACAAAGTTAGATATGCAAAACAGAATTCGAAACGCAATTCGACGGCTGTCTGTGTCTAAAATTGAAGCGGCAGTTTTCTCCACCCATGAAAGATTGAACAATGTGTGGAACGTGATGGCAATTTGAACACTTAAAAAGACATTAAATAATATTTTTGTTCAAAATCGGTCCTTTTCAGGGCCACAGTATGCAAAGCGGTGATCGTTCTCGAATTTAAACCAAAGCAGTCGTTTTGATTGTGAGTTCAGTTAAAAACAAATATTTATAAGAATTACATTTTTTATTCCATTTTAGGCTAACGGAGTTTTTTATAACAGATATGGCAAAAGGTATTTAACAAACGTGACTCCATTTTAACTTAGTGTTAAATCAAGTTGGTGAAACTTTCATTGGTCAAAATTTCAGCTGAGGAAAAAGATATCGAGATGCGGTTTGCGTGCTTATTTTGGCTTTATTTTAATTTGATGAATGAAAAATGAAAACTTGCACTTTCTGTTATAAAAAACGCCCTCTAGTGGTAAGTTACCAAATCACATATTCAAAACCTTAAGTAACGTTGGATCCCTAAGGTTTTCTTTTTTCAGTGCTACCAAAGTTATTGTAATTCGATGAACCGTTTTCAAGTCATAAACATTTGTTTGAAAAATATTTCAATATCCCCCACCACTTAGAGATAGGACAAAAAGTAAGTAATTTTTTTTTAAGATGTGTGTATGTATATATATATATATATATATATATATATATATATATATATATATATATATATATATATATATATATATACATATATATATGTATATATATATATATATATATATATATAAATATGTATATATATATATATATATATATATATATACATATATATATATATATATATATATATATATATATATATATATATATATGTAAAAAATTCCGAGGAAGACTATTTTTTTTAAAATTAAGTTGATTACATTTTCATTAACCGATATTTTAGGTTAGGAACAATATATCGAGATGCGGTTTACGCAGGCTTAATTATGCTTCATTTTGCTATTTTTTTCATGTAAAAAAAATTGTAATTTCTGTTATATTATTAAAAACGCCCTCTAGTGGCAAGATCCCAAATAAAAAACACAATTAGTTACATAACGTTGGATCCCCAAGGAATGTTTTTTTCAGCGATACTAAGTTTATTAAAATCCGTTGAGCCGTTATCGCTTTATAGAGATTTATATTGCAAACATTTAAACACCCTCCACCAGTTCATTTTCAGAGATAGAAGAAAAAGTTAATAACAAAAATACTTGGTTTTATCTTTGATTTAAAATGCATACATTTTTGTGTTATCTTAATAGGGCGAAATTTCGAGATTTTTTTTTATTAAAGATAGTAATTACGCCCACTAGCGGTCATCTTAGAAACTCAAAAATTATTTCCAGAATTTTCTCGGGCCCACTTTGGTTATACAATTTTTTACCGCAAGTTCCTACAATGAGTGGTTTCCGAGATACAGCCGCTTACCTCGCTTATTTGATCACCCTGTACAAATAGAATTAAAAATAATTAAATACAATTTTTTTATAAAAAAAATTAAACCGACTTCATAAAAAAGCACTATAAAGTAAAATTTAATTATTTATTCCATCTTGAAAATTTGACTTTATGAAGTCGGCGTCAAATTAATAAAGACAGTACCCAGTTGACCATTCTATAGAAGAACTTTATTTTAGGAATGAAACTATTTCTCTTTATTTTATCTCCGAGATATCTAAAGAAAAGCGCAGCTATATGTCAGCTCTGTTCCATCTACTCAAAAGTTTGACGCCTAACTAAAGATAACTTAATACATATCATACTCATATAGTTTTGAGCTTCTGCATATCATGACTAGCGTCTTGAAGAACTTATACAGATAAAATAAATCCATGTGATGAAGTTGTGTTACACTTGCGATGTTGTAGTTTTATAGATAAGGTATATTTTATGTCTCAAATTTGTAGTAGTGGTGTAGTAAAGACCAACCGAGATCAACCATTTTTTCGTTCGTCCATTTCCTTGTCTCATACTTTTCAATAAAACTTGGTACCGTAGACGAAATAAACTACAAAATAAATAGTTTTTTGTAATACCAAATTTTAGAAGTGCATGCGTCAGGAGAAGATGTGAATAAAAACTGTTTAGTCGATTTTCCTATTACTATCTCCCACTGCATTCAGGATGTTCCTATGTCAAAAAGTGAATGGCCAAGTTACATATATTAAAACGCGTTATTATAAAACTTCTATTTATTCAGTTCCATCCCTAATTTTGCATGTCTTTTCTATTTCTCTTGCTGCTTTTCTCCTTATCTTTGTATTCCTTGCCTGACCCAGTCACCTACTAAAGCTTCAATTTTTTTTTGGGTTTACGAGCCACTGTCAGTTTCAAAAGCATCTAAAAAAATTCGATTTTGTATTTTAAATTTTTTAAAAATTCTGGTTTATAAATTTTTCTAACCTTTCATTGTACTAGTTAACCTTAGACCGCCAATCATAAAATTGCTTATGGTATGTGTATGACTTTTTCCTAACCAAATAAACTTAGCCACCACTTTGTTAGTAAGATCATTCATCACACGTGAGACAACTTTAAAAAACTCCTGGAACCCAGCGATTCCGAAACACTTTTGCTTTAAAAAGATTATTTAAACACAGGCAGAGTTAAATTATATTAAATAGGTATTAACGTTTGGAGTACATTCTACTTTAAAAGTTCAAAAATGTAAGTTGTAAAATTTAAAGCTGTAATTTTAAATTATTTTAATGTATTATATTTATCATAAATACCAAGTAGGGTTGAGAAATTTTATGTAGCAAGATCAGAATAATATCAATATAGTTGGAACATATTAAATAAAGAGCGCGCTGTATCTATATTTCATCGTTTTTAAAGATAAACTTTGCATCACCTATGAAATTTTAATGCAACACGTGGAACAAAATTAGCCATGTCACAAATACGGATCACTTCTTGGATGAGATGGGTATAAGCTATAAAGAAAAGCTATGCAGAAATGTGGTTTTCAGAATCTTCAAATTTATTGTTGGTCACCTGGGTAGATAGACATTATACTCGTGGTATATATAAACACTCAATACATAAATTTGATATCCTTAATATTATTATTAATTAAATATAAAATATATAAAAATCATTTAGTATTTAAAGCGCATAGTTAAGTGTGTGATTTTAAATCTGATTCTATCTCAGTATCAATCCACGTTGGTAACAATGAACTGCAACAGTAATCGGAAACAATTTTATAATAAGTATTTAAGTTTTGTATAATAGTTTTCTAAATGTATTCAACCTAATACAAATACACTGAAAAAAAATACAATTTACTAAAATAAAAAAATAGGAACAAAGTTACTTCCGTCATTTTTCAAGATCGAGTAGTATCGCATCAATGATTAGATCACCATGCTGCACAATGATAATTCAAAACACTCTCTTCACAATTTTATTTAATATCTAGCGAGCTTTTTACATATGTTTATATTTGAGTCTTATTATTGTAGCTCTGTAGTATAGCCTCAAAATTCAGAACATTTATTATTTATTTAGAAGTTGAAACTATAGTTAATTCGTTAATTAACCAATTAATCAGTTACGCCTATATGTCCTCAGCGGGCATGCTGCTTTAACACCGACAAATATTGTGTTGGGGATACGTTGACCGCTTACACGGTAAAGGTGACCCAATAAAGCATGGCCGGTAATGGATTAATTAAAACAATTATTTTATATCATTATTCGAATTCACTGTCATTCGAAGATAGACACCTAGTTAGCTAACATTTATTCTTGTCAAAACTGCAGTTATCGTACAGATTCCAAAAAAGGTATTTCACAATATATATATATATATATATATATATATATATATATATATATATATATATATATGTAAACAACAATATGGTGAAATACCGTTTCATATATACTCGCATCTCAATATTACTTTTATACCAAAGGTACTAAAGAGTATTAGAATTTTATATTCATGTTGCCTATATAGGGTTTGTCAGAATAGGTATAATCTCGCTCGAATTGGCTCGTAAACTAGGGAAAAAATTCAAAAAAGTCTTTATATCGTTTAAGTAAGTTGATTATGATTGGGTAATTGTCGTATTAACTTACGGTGAAATATTGTTTTCCTTTTATTCCAAGAATGTTTATAAGAACATTATCAGGTGGATTAAGATATTTTTAGTT
This sequence comes from Kuschelorhynchus macadamiae, assembly GCA_030620095.1. Classification (NCBI taxonomy): domain Eukaryota; kingdom Metazoa; phylum Arthropoda; class Insecta; order Coleoptera; family Curculionidae; genus Kuschelorhynchus; species Kuschelorhynchus macadamiae. The sequence continues at coordinate 311,451 of JAUTXW010001419.1, read as the reverse complement.
AGAAAATCTAATTTATCATTTTTTTAGGTCATGAGGGGTTTGAAAAGAATTTAAATTCTCAAGTAAAGGTGGATTCAAGTAACATGACTTTTTCTTTATCTTTTCCCTTTTCTGTAATTTTAGTAATAAGTTTTTCCATAACGGCTTAGCGTGTTCGCGTTCAGATTATTTTTAGGTTGAATATTGACTCATGACAGCTTAATTTGTAAAGTTAAATGTTAAAAATTATACATTTATTTATTTTACAGTACCTTCTTTGCAAGAACAAACGCTAGCATGTTAAGTAATATGTGGAAAAAAAAATGATTTCCCAAAATCCGCTAAAAAATAAAAATCTTGGGTTAAGCAGTGGATTCGTCATTTTAAAAACATCAAATTTAAGTGCCTAACTGTAAAAATATACTTTTTATGCAACAACAGTAGATATACCCTTACTTCAGGCACCCCCAAACACTTTCATTCTGACGTCACGTGCTTGGCCCCTATGGCGTCACACTTGTCATCAGTCACTTGTCACCTGTCACCTATCTTCGGTCGTCTGTCGGGTCAAGGATCTTGCGAAGCCCTATTCCTTAGTGGGGCCCCCTTCTGTGTAGACCCCCTTGTGTTGGACCCCTTATTCCCCGCTTTACTGCTTGCGTCATTATCAGCCATTACAACAAGGTAATTTTTAAGTTTTTATTTTAATATTAGATAATTAGTTAAAGCTACAAAAGTTTGGCTTCTACTAAGATTCAAGCGACCGACCTTATAACTGTAAGGCCGCTACGCTACCACTGAGTTATTAGCAGCTTGATAATGAAATGTTTAAAACGATGTAGTCTTTTCAGTTGATGTGGTTTTATTGGAGTGTGTTAGATTTAAAAAAACTTGAAATGGGGATTATGTAGATTTCTTTTAAGAATAATTTAAATATAGTCTTGAAACTTTAGGTTACATAGTGCGCGCTTGTGCATGTGTGTGTGAGTGTGTGTGTTTGTGTGTGTGTTTGATTGCTTCTTATTCGATCTAAATATTTATTTATCAAACGATTTGTCGGTATGTCTATTTATACATAGCAACAATTACCTTTAAATTATAGTGTTAAATTTTTTTTAGATGTAGACAAGGAATTTAACAAGGAAAACATTTTATTTCAGAGATTCGATTTTTTTTTAGATTTAAACTACAAAAGATGTAAATAAAATTAAAAATGCTTATAATAACAATTTTAATATCGTAAAAATCATATTCAGTCATACATTTAGATTTATTTTTGTTCAAGTGCTAAATAGTTTTAAGAATTTAGGCGTCTTTAGAAAAACTGCATCGCTTGTACTACTGCCCATGCCTGAAAATCTACAAGACCGCCTAAAAGTTATTATATGCAGAAAAAAGAGCTTCTGGATACCAGATATTCCCTGAACTCTTTGATTTACCCTATTTAGTTTTTCATGGAAAACGAAGTTTCAAACAAAATCCTAAAGTCTGAATTTTAGAAGCAGTCGTTAGATTTCTACCACATATCATTTGAGTGAGTAATCAAAAACACAGTTTTTAAAAAATAAATTATTTAATTGTAGAATATAAGTACAATCCTCCAATATAATATTTTATGTATTGTCGGTCTTTTGTTGTTTGAACCCATAAGCTTCTAAAAACTTAGATTGTAAAGTATGACCTCTTCTCTAGTAAACACTTGGTGTTATTGTGTTCGTACGAATATTTTTACTAAAGACTATTACTGAATTAGATGCATCTTGTAAGATCATTTGTTCTATGGCTTCAAAATATATCAGTTTTGATGCACCAGAGTTGAAAACATTCCTTTAACTTTAAAGGCTATTTTTTCTTATCTCTCGTTAGTGGAAAATATCTTGCTAATCATAGGATTACGTAAAGATGATTCTCCGGATCGTAGTAAAGAACTCGCTCTTCTAGTTGCTCGAGATAGGAATAGAACTTCAACAGAGTTTGTGAGGTGGTACAGGACGCTAAATTAACTTTTACAGTAAAACTTGAGTCAAAACATTCATAACTCACCACGAGAACAATATCGTTTATGGAGGAATTTAGATAGAAAGCAGAACTCGTTAATAAATGAAAATGTTCTTCTGGACGATTTATAATTTTGGATTTTGGTCAATTTTCTTGTTGATTAAAACTCTAACCTACCTTCTCTACCAAGATATTCTCGACATAAAGTTCCTTCAGCGGAAGAATTTTACGTGTTATCAAACCATCAATTGCATTCTAATTTAATTTTGTACACTCATCTCCAACAAAACCTTCTTGATGTCCAATAGGGAATTTCCTATATTTTCAGCTCACAGATATATACAAATGTCGAGGTATACACATGTTTAAAATTTCCACTTAATTTATTTTACAAAAAATAAAATATATGACAATTATTTCGCCAAAACTGTGGCTGCATCAGATTTAGATCTTAAATAAAAGTATAACACAAACTGTAGATATTAAATACCTGAATCCGTTGTGTGAATATTATACAGCTAGAATATTCGGGATTTTCCGTTATAGCCTAATAAAGATTTAACAATGGGGAACTATTTAGGTTCAACTGATTGTTTAATAATGTGTTGTTATTTTTAAGTTTGTTTATTTCCACCCTTTCTAGTAAATTAAGTTTTTTACTTTTTCGTTATATATGTAAAATTTCAAAGTTCTCATCGAAAGTATTGTTTTCCTGAATTAAATATCTAGAGTAAATGGAATTATCTTTATGCTTTCTGTAACTAAATTTATGCTCACTAAATATTTTTTTAAACTTTTTGCCTGTTTGTCCAATATAAAATTTTGAACAGGTTTCACAATTTAACTTGTAAAGACAGGTTTTATTTTGTTTTTTGGTTTTCGTCTTATTATTTCTGATATATCTACCAAGGCTGTTGTTAGTCCTAAAAGCATTTTTATTATTTTTAAAAAACTTAACAACATTTGATGTTATTTTTCCAGTATTACTAAAAGTATGAAATTGAATATTTTCTTTCAACTCATTAGAAGGCTGAACTAACTGTAATGATTTTTTATATTGTTTAATTGAATTAGAAAATAATAAACGAATTAATTTCTTAGGCTTAACAATAACTATTAAGAATAATAAAGACAAATTTCAAATGTTTCATAAGCCATCTCATACGGACATTACAATACACAGTACTTCTAAACATTCTTTTGCACATAAAATAACATCATATACTAATTTTTATTTATAAATTGATCAATATACCTCTAAGCAATGAAAGTTATAATAATGAGTTAATTGTAATAAAAATTCATTAAAATTTCATAAAGAAAATAGTGAAAAATGAAGAATATAACAAAGCATTACAAATGGTTTATCCAACTAATAAATTCAAAAAAAAATATTCCATTTCATACTTTCTCTTATACAGGAAAAAAAAGTACCAAATGTGGTTTTTAAAAATAAAGGTGCAACTGTTGCTGTTATCTGCGTATTTCTAAGTTCTATTATGGAACCCGTTCAAATTTTTCTATTGGAAAAACAGGCAGAACGTTTAAAAAAACTAATAAGCACAAATTTAGTTACAGAAGGTATATAGATAATTCTAATTGCTCTAAACATTTAATTCAGGAAAATCATACTTTCGAAGAGAACTTTAAAATTTTACGTGTAGGACGAAAAAGTAAATAATTTACTAGAAAATATGAAAATAAACAAACAAAATAACAACACATTATTAAATGATCAATTAGACCTAAATTGTTTCCCATTTTTAAATCTTTATCGGGTTATAACAGAATATCTAGAACATTTTACCTGTATAGTCGCAAACGGGTTCAAGTATTGAATATCTACAGTTTGTGTTACAATTTTATTTAAGATCAAACATCTGATGAAGCTACAGTATTGGCGAAACGATTGTCATGTGTTTTATTAAATTGTGTGGAAGTTTTAAACAAGTGTTTTCATTTACTTTATTAATATTTAATATTCTTTGAGAAGTATTTTCAGTTATCTAAAGATTTATTTCATTCAGTCTGTTACAAAATAATTTTTGTGCCTGTCGTAATTAGCTCCGGTTCCAAATTGATTTCCGTAATTATGTGAGTAAAGATAAACTGATGATCAAATGCCTGTCAATTATGGACTATCACCACAACGTGTTTTAATTTCTTTGTCACTTGAAGCAAATAAGCTAAACTAACAGGATTTTCACCTCTAACTTTTTGGAGTCTTAGTCCACACTTTTTGAAAATTTTCCATTAGAGAACACACACAATTTGAGTTCGTCTAAAAGAGAATCATCAGAGTCACAGTACGAATTTAGTTTTAAATTTTCCTTTATCTACGTACATAAAACAAAGATGATCTTCTGGTTCATGACCTTGACATAATTTACAAAAAATCTGTCTGCAAATATGGGGTATGTTGCTTTTGATAGTTTTTAAACATTTAGAACATAGTTTAATCATAGCACAGTGTGAATGTTTCTAAAGCCCGAATTTCTTGTGATAATTATGTTTGGCTCTTTAAGATCCTTAAGTATTCACAACATCTTGGTTTAACTTCAGGTTTTCATACTGACAAGCACTGCAGTATTTAGAACATCTAGATTCATTTTATGGTCGCTCGGAACATGGCAGCTTTCCCAGTGATAATTGGGAACAAAAGCAGCGTAAAAACAATATAGTGTCTTCTGTGATGTAGAAGATTCAATTTTTTTTCTTCACTTACATCATCAAAAACTACATCTTTGACTTTTTGTTTCATAGGAGTAACCCTTAAAATATGAAATAAAGAAAGAAATCACAATTCATTCATGAATCACATTATTTTTCACATTCTATCCACCAATGTTTACGATAAAACAACTTAAATTTATTTAATTTTGCTCAAAATTAAGGCTGATACAAAATACAAAAATAAACACAAATACGCGCTGATTTTATTATTGCCAATAATAAGTTCTGCGAGATAGTAAACTTCTAATATATTTTTTAATTAAATTGTGTCTGGGTCGGATTGGTATCGTCATTCGATCGACCATTGCATGAGTTATTCTTGGCAGTGACTAAATATGTAAATATTAACCATACCATACCCTTTATCAAGAATGCTTACATCTACCTCGACGTTTTTCCATGCATTGCGGATCTTTTGACACATTTACCATTGCAGCAATCAAAGCTCTAGGTAGACTCAGGTTATCTTTGTCCCCCAAGCAATCATATATGGAGAGATGTGTGTGTGTAGGCATTTAATATCCATTTACTAACGATATGGGTTATATAGGGAACAATGGTAGGACAACACAGCTAAATTAAAGTTATATTTATTTTGTCATTGCCAATGGCTTTAGACTTAATATTTTTAATTATATCCAAAATCTCGCCCTCTGTTGATAAATGAAAATGAAATCCCTGAACAATTTTTTCCCCGTCTATTATGCCTATAAAAGTTAACATCTGGTTGATCATTGTTTAATATATAATTAACAAAAAAATTATTGGGGACATCTGGATTACTAGCTTTTGGGAAAGAATATTGTTTTTAGTTTTACTTACATTTAATTTTTTAAGCTCCCTCCACTTCCCATTTGTCATAATTTAAGAACTTGACATAAAATATGCTTTTTTCGGCTCGAAATGCAAAGGTTATATAATTTCTAAGTTGTTTATAGTAATTATAATGTTCTGAAATTTTTGTTTCTTTAAATCTTTTAACTGCTTTATTTCTTAATTTTTGTAGTAATTTAATATTTTCAGTTATCGACGGTACATAAGAATAATTTCTATTTTTTCTAAATTGTTTTACAGGTGAATATTTATCATAAAAACTAAGAAGTAACTTTATTTTGACATCAATACTTGGACAAAAAGAATATTTTACTAAGGAAGTTCCAATAAATCTTTTTCAAAATCAGTGAAATTTATCTCTTTAAATATCTATAAAAAATACTGTTGGTTCATATATCAATTGCCCCAAAACCACTTTGAAGTGGACCAATCTGATATATTTGAACCTATTACACCAACTTCCACGATCATTCCGAACGGGTAGGTTAATTAATTAATTAATTCATATTGAAGGTTGAAAAAAAAATTCCCCAATCGGCGAATTTAAATCTAACATATCTATATTAAAATCACTCCAGACACATAATACTCTCGTACCCAGAATAAATATTAGATTCGGGGATCCACTTTACTATGAAAAATGACCTTACCCACAGGTATTCAACAAAATCAAACACTCCGGCAAGTAAAACTTCGCAGTTTAAAAAATCCTAAACCGCCACCGCGTCTGGTTAGTCGATTTTCTTTAAAAAATAATTTGAATTGATACAAAATATATGATCAGCAGTAACGGGGTTCAGCCAACTCTCTGAAACACTTACAATATCATATTTCTTCTGTGATAAATGTTCATGAAAAGGGTCAAAATTAACAGTTAGTGATCGGACATGGATACGAGCTACATGAAAATTTTGTTCAGTGCCAGATTCCGTCATAAGCAATTGAAAGAAAAATTAGAAAATATATAAAGAAAGAAGTGTTTAATAAGCAAGAATCAAACAAAAACAAATAAAAGTTCAGAAAAGCAAACACATTTTTAATTGTACCTGCTGCTGTCTAAAAGCACTAAGTACTATGCAGAGTGCCATTGTAGGCCGAATAAGAATACAGTGGGGTCCTCCCATGCTTCTGGGTCACCTGTGAACTCAGGGAAAGGAGTGTTAATATTTTTAGTTAGGGTATTTCAGTTAATTGGGTAAGTTTTTTTATAGATGCGTTATCATGCAATTATACCTTATGATGGTGAAAATGTCCAACCGAAATGTCGGTTTTAACGGCGTTTTGGGCTTGTTTACTTATTTGCCCTGTAGCTTTATTTCTATTGGTTTCATTCGACAGAAAGTTGTTAAGTTTGATTAACTCTTGTACCTTTCGGGTAGCACTGTCAACATTGGTGCTTTGATTAAAAGTATTATATTCAGTACTGCAATCAGTAAACACTAATTATTTTGATACAAATGAGTTATTTCAGCGCCAAGTGAATACCGCGCCACTTGAGGTCTTTTACATATAAAAGGATAGGAAAAGTGGTTCCTGTCGCCTACTAAGTTATTAGACTGATTTTAAAGTCGTTGTGAATTATGTTAAAAAGTTGATTTGTTTTAACTTCTAAGAATGGAAAAAAAAATTTTTTTATAGTACGGTTTTTATATTTGTAGATATTTCCATGTGTCTCTTATATTAAAGAGATAAGATTTCACGAATTATGTTTATTTTAGTTTTATCTTGCTAAAGATTTACAATGTTTTTTAACAAATCTTCGTCTTTCTCATGCTTTACACCAAATATACGCAAATTCTGTTAACGGGAAAACTGTTCTTGATTGCCGAGACGCCTTTTAAGTTCCTTGTTTTCTTTTTGCAAGGTGGCTATTTTTTCCTGGAGTATGTCGATATCCTCCTCACCGTTTAGAAATTATATAGTTATTCAAGTTTAGTAACTAAAACATATTTTGTTACCTCCAAAAAATTTTATTTTGATAAGTTCTCATTTTTTTATTATTATTTAAGTATGTGAAAATATTACTTACCTAAAGTTTTAAACCTATATTCAACTTACCGTAAAAAATAGATTTTATATATCTAACACATCCTAAAATATAACACCATCTGAAAAGATCACACGGTTTAAACGTTGTATTACCAAGCTCCTAATAGCTCAGTGGTAGCGGCCTTGCAGATATGAAAGCGGTCGCTCGAATTCTAGCAGAAGCCAGACTTTTTCACATTTTTATTGAATATACAATATTCAACTAAAACCTTTATATTTCCCCGCTTCTAATGGATGACGCTGATGTAACCAAGAACGCCGGGAATAAGGGTCTAACACGAGGTGGCCCCACTAAGAGATAGAGTTTTGCTGGACTCTGGCTGAAATGTGTGACGTCAGAAAGGAAGTGGGAGGAGGGTGCCTAAAGTAATGATATATCTGCTAACGGCTTTTACAAGAGTTATATATGTCAACTGGCCTAAAAAATTTCCTTTGTTTATAATATTAAATTAAAATTTTATTACCCTAATTTAGACGGTTTTGTTATGCCAACAAAAACTTGTTTACAGATCATTTTGTAACGGGCATATTGAGGATGTAACAGTTATAGTAATTAAGCTACAATATGAATAGTAAACTTAAGCCAGATATTTTGTAAATAGAGAATAAATAAGTGAAACAGACAATGGAGACACATAATTAATTTAAAAACTTCGTTTGTCTATAATATTAAAATATTATTTTATCTAGACGGTTTTGTTAAGCCAACAGAAAACTGTTTACATATCATTTTACAAAGGGCATATTGGGGAAGTAACAGTTTCAGTAATTAAGGAGAAATAGCTACCTGGCCCACCTCAGAAATTTCGTTTAAGATATAGATAGAATAAATAGCATCAAATCCTAGTTACGCCTATGACAATAGGAATATTGAATGTAAGCTTTTTTGTAAATGGACGATAAGAAAAGTGAAACAGATAATGGAAATACACATACAGTATTAAAAATTATTATGCCACAAAAATACAACATATTAAATATTTTATTAAATGACCTCTCACATTTCTAACGTTATCATATACACAACTTAATTGTATGACTAGTTTTTCAGATACAGGGTGTTAAAGTTTGCCCATAATTTATTTAATTGATCCGTTAATACACTAAAACATAACAAAAGTTCATCTAACTTTTTTTTGACGACGCCGGCGCCGGCTTACTAGTAATTTATGATTGACGTTATTTTAAGCTCCTCATCAATCATATAAACCGTCCCACACTCGACGTGAGACACTCGCTTTCTTTCGAAACTTTAACTCATTGTAACTTTGTTAATTTTAATCCGATTATCTACAACAGCAAAACTCGGGTATTTATACTTTTCCACGGATATATACACAATGTGAAGTTTAGTACCCATTTTTAGTAAATTCTGCTTATTCAATATCCACTTTTTCGATCAATAAAATTGTCTTTTTTAGTTTTATGGTAATAAAATACGGTGCAAAGTCATTCTCTTTAAAAATACGTAATAACTTTTGATAAATTAAAAAGAAAAACCCAAAAGGGCCCTAGAGAACAGAATATGCTTTCAAGATGATTCTAAAATAATTTTTGCGATTAAGAAGCTAATCTACTTGTTTAGGATAGTTATGACTTAAGCTGTTAGCTTGGTTAAGGTAACCAAAAAATATCTAAGCATACAGAAATTTTGGAAAGTAAATAACATTAATTTTAAAAAATCAGTCAAACAAGCGTTTTTTAAAATTAGATTCAATTAACATCGAGTTAAATTTTCGTAAAAAAAGCAAGTGCCTCACTTCGATTGTGGACGGGTTTACATATTAATAATTTGTTATAAAACTAGCTGGGAATAATTTATTTTGTGTTTCAAAGAGAGGAAAAGAGAAAATTTTACATATCATACTATCAGGTTGCAACCTTACTTTTGCCTTGTGTTTTTATTTACTATCAACTTTTAGAGATTCATAGAAATTTTGGCTGCTATAATACGAATTCGGATTTTCACTCTTATAACACTCGATCTGCTAATTTGATATGACCCTTTAAACTTAGATTGGAAAAAACAGTGAAAACGCATTAGATTTCAAACTATATAATAAATTGGCAAACTCCTTAAAGTCTCTTAATTAGTACTTACCTCAAAATGTTGTTACTCCCATTTCAGTAAATTTTTAAAATTTGTATGCATTGTTATATTTTCATTAATCTTATACAACTGTTACTTTTAGTTGATTGTTTTAATTACATTGTAACGTGATAATTTCGGACTTATAGCATGCTAATAATAATATTAAACTATTTAAATAATTATATAATAAACAAATTTTTAGATAATAATACTACTAAATATTAATCATTTTTGAATTTACAATTTTGCTTTCCTATCACGTTTGTCTTTTAAAACTACGAAAACTTCTTTTAATGCACTATGGATTTAATATGTTAATGATTATTCTTGTGCGATTCTGCCGTTTCGATTTTTAGAGAACAGAATTTTGGATTCAGTTAGTGCGAACTGAAATAAAACAAGTATATTAGAATTACACTGTATAGGTCCGCGCAACTGATCGATGTGTCACGACATCTCCAGGTCTCGTTTATCAATAGCCTGGCTTACGGTTCGATTATCGATTTTTCTGTCGTTAATTTTGGAAAGGTACCGCGGTGGAAGTGGACGGTCGGGGCAGTTTCCTCGGTCTCCTGCACACATCGCAGTATTCTATCAGGCGCATTTGGTCGTATCGTAGGTTCCTACAAAAGAGGGCGCTACATTGTCAATTTTGGGAAAGAATTATTCAGATGAGTCGGATGCATTATGGCAGGTCTAGATTTTGTTATTATTTTCGAGGGCTTACAATGGTGTAATTTGGGGTTCTTTTGGAATGCCCAAGTATAGTTTTGTGAGTGATTTTTTATGATAAGTTTTCCGGTAATATTGCCCTCCGTGATGCCGACGTATTTCTAGTCATTTCTAGTTTTATCGACCGGTTCCTGTGGTTACGACAGCAATCTGTGACCGTAGTTGCCGGATCATGAATAAGTTTCCGATCCCGTGACTGCAGAATTTTTATATCGGATGTGACATTTTACCTGACTGTGGCTCTGAAACAATGAATTTTATATATTGTTTCTATTTCTCGGATTTGACCTTTGGATATTTAATTGACGGATATTTGCTGTGCCTTTGGTGTTAAGTATGACTGGTTGCTTATTGATAAAGAATTGAAGTCTTAACTAGGATTTTATGAGTGGAATCGTGGCAACATGGCGAGACATTTTGGACCTGTTGCTCCAAAAATTTGTTCCTGCTTGGTGAGTCTCAAGTCAGCAGTGTGGTGCGCGGTCCATTTTCTGATGCCTTCATCATAATTTTCAAGTAGAGCCTGGCTTGATCGTATTTACGAGATTTATTGATGAGCATCTTTTGCGAAATAGTTCCTGTTTGGATTTGAAAGTTCTAAAGTTGTTATTCGGGCACTTTGGGGTTTTTTTTGGACAGAGGAAGTTCGCACCCACGAGGGAGAATTGTGAAAATGGCCGCCACACTCTAAAATCCTCGTTCCACCATCTTTAGAGGATATCCTCCTGCTGACTTGCCATATTGGCACCTGGAATAGCAGATTCCGGTGAGTTTTTGTATATTTGATTATTTAATAATATGATAATGCCCGTGTATGGTTCTTAGTGGCCATTTCCATGACCATACGCCATTTTGTTGAACATCTTCGGTCTGGGTTGACATTTTATTTCTTTAAATTTAGAGTCAAGACTTCGTAAGAAGCCCACTGCACTTGTCCAGACCATCGACAACCACTCGTTGATTCCGTTTTTAGCATTAGGCAACTGCTAGACCCAGACTCCATTTTGGTTAGAAAACCCTCAGAAGGAGGTAATATTATTTTATTTGCATATTTTATTTAATTTTTGTTTACATTTTGGGCTATATTTGGATATGGTTTAATGTTTGCTAAGGGATGTTTTCTCTTTAGGGTTTTTTTTTTGATTTGGATATTATTCCAAGGGATTTCCGTCACGACGACGATCAAGTCCTGTAATTTGGATTTTTCTTTGGATCAGTTATTGGGATTGCCAACTTGCCTGACCAGGCAAGAGACTCACGTTCAGCATCGGAGCTGGTGCTGCTCCCACCTGTATACGCCTGAGTCCAGGTGACATTTCTTCGCCTGAAGGTCTGAACAGCTAACGGCCACAGCTATTGGAGGACGTCCAGATAAGTAACCGTAGCAAATAATTAAAATTTCAACTATTATATCTTTTGCAAGCTAAATTCCTCGATACAGTCAATTAGCCAATTTATTAATTTGTTCTTCATATTTACAAATTCAAATTTAAATTAATTTTTCTCACTAAAAATCAAAATCTATTTACTAATCTTAAACTAAACTTTTTACCTTATTATTGAGCTGACTGGCTTATCGAGTGGCCTTTAATAACTTGTTTTGATTCTATTTATAATTTTTGATGTATTTCACTGACTTGTATTTGATTTTGCACTCACGATTTATGGCGTCATAATATCGACCGTGGTACTATATTTTTATATATTCCTGCATACTGTTGACCATTGTCATATTTATATTTTTTTTATTATTCATTTTCTTGTGTACAATATCGATTTCTCTTAAGCTGCAGGTAATTTTAATAATTAAGATTAGAAGCTTAGTACATATTATAGCTGTATCGCTGTTGGCCCGCGTTTGGACCATACCTACATATACTATTATTGTACTTGAAATAACTTTTGAAAAAAAAAACAAAAAGAACAACTTATTTGATATTAGTATATGATTTCAAACAAAATTTTGCGTTTTACTGCTGCTACCTACCTACAAGTGAGACCCTCATATCTTAATTAATTATTTGGTATTCTGTGAAGGTAAGCTCATTGGTATAAGATAATATTTTGGTTTTTCGTTGCTTGGAATCGCTAGAGTTGTGCAACACTGGGCGATAATTCGTAATTATTATCGGCCTAGTACTTCATTAACTTATTTGATAAAGTAGAGTAATAATTAATTACGTGGCGCAAAATATTTAGATCTTAACCCAGCCCTTCTCCACTGTTGCTGTCGGCCTCTACTATTATTCTCCCCAGCTTGTTCCAACTCTTAGGGTCTCCAACGCCTTGATGAATTCGAAATTCAGTATACTTATTGATCATTAAATAAATATCCGGTAAGTGAAAATTTTGCTGCCATAGATTTTGGCGCCCAACGTAATTTTTTTAAACAAAAGGGCATTGTGCCATATTTTTGATGCCCAACATTTTTTAAAATAAAACTTCACAGTTATTGTAATTTTTTTAAATAAAGTACATAGTTTTTGTAATAAAAGTAAACAGTTTTGGTGCCCACGTTTAATTGAGAGAAAATCACAGTTTTTGGCTGATTATTGAGTGACTTTTATTTGAGGTTTTGGGGTATATAACACTGTTATATATAGTTAATAAAAGTCATTATTACATAATGGGTATAGCATATAGATTTCCTTTTTTTTCTTTTGAGTACTTTTGGTGAAAGCTTTTCATAGTTTTGCTGCTTAACTGGTAGTGACAGTTTAGCATTTAGATTTTATTATCAAAATAAATAAAGCACCCAGTTCGCATTTTGCATTGTATTGCATAATAGCAAAAATATTTCACTATATTTTTTTTCATAAGGCAAGGTAACTCAGAATCTGTGTTGACCACCTTTGTTAATTAATAATAAAAACTTATAAATAAATAAATTAGTTTTAAACAAATAGAACAATAATATTTTATTAATTACTTTTAATTGAGAGAAATTACAATTTTACACTTAAGTAAATAAATACTTCTAAATCTTGCTATATACTTGAAATATCTGATTATCCCTGGTTAATTTTTTAAATTGATTGAAGTTAATCAAGAGTAAATTTTGTGAAAAGGTGATTTACAGATTTGACTCTTCTAGTGTGTCTACTTAAGGGTGTTTTGAGCTAACTGTCTTATAAGTTTTCTAAAGCTGCAGTTTTTTTTTGATTTTGCTTTCTTTTGACAATTGTACTTGCAGTATTTTTAGAATATTTATATAAAGAACTAATCTTATTAACTATAATAAATTCAACATACAATTACAGAACACAATAACTATTAGCCATATTTAAGTATTGATTTTTTTTTTAATTTTTTGTCTCCGATACAGGTCTTTGAAAATATTTCACTTGATTGGTTATTAGAGTTACAACTTCCGGTATTTTTTTTTTTGGGATTAATTCTCTTTCATGCCTTTTGTCTTTGATTGTTTTTTAATTAAAACAATTTTAAGCTTAGTGTTTGGAAGTAGATGGTGTTTCGTTACATCCCATCTGATTCTATTCTATATCTAGAGTCTGAGATTGCTTTATTAACTAGTATTGAGTACTATTGAGTCGATGACTGTAGTTCTTTTCTGTAGCAAAAGTACTCTGAATTTTTTTTTTGTCTTGGTAATTATACAGGGTGTCCCAAATTGACTTTGTTTTTTTTTGGGAACTGGTTAGTGTTAAAGACTTATAATTTTTTTCAGATAGTTTTTTGCTTTCATTAGAATTTTTTTTAGAATAAAAGTACAATTGTCAAATAGTGACAGAGTTTCACCAAACTATTTTTGGGGGATTGAATGGGAATATTTTTTTTGCGGAACTGAGAGGTCTCACTTTTGGTGATAGTTGGATTTGTGGTTGGTAGTAGCAGAATATAGCATTGAAGTTGACTTTTGAGGTTGAAGTAAGGCGTACTTACTGCAAATAACTGACTTAATTTTTTTAAATTATTTTATTTACATTTATTTTGGTTGGGGATATTTAGTGATTAATGACTTATTGCATTTGAAGTGAAGTGTTGTGCTAGTGATTCGTGACTTTGCGAATTTGCATCTAAGTATTGTACTAGTGATTAGTGACTTAGCACATTGGTAGTGAAGTATTGTGCTGAAGTGAAGCACTAATACATGTTAGTGGTTTAAGAGAACATAAGTTGTTTTACAATAGTGTTTAATTTTTTTTTAAAGATTATTTTTTTTTGGTTTTTATTAGGAATATTATAGATATAGGTAGGGTTATCACTTGTATAAGCGAGGGATATAAACGTAGGTTAGAGAGCTATACAAGAACGGGATTTAACTAGTTTTAAGTGAATATTTTGAAGATGTCGCGGAAAGTTGAGATCAACCGTTTGGACAAAGACGAACTGGCTTATGAGTTAACATTTGCTGTAGGCAATGTGGAAGAGATGCGAAGTCGCCTTGCGTTGGCTAAGCAAATGGAAAAGGCTGGTGATAGTTTACACTACCCTGCCTATCCATTTAGTTTTCAGGAAGATGTCACAACAGAAGAAAGAAAACAAGAGTAAAGAAACTTGATGAGCTTGTACTGCTGATTGAAAACTTCTCGGAATCATCTAAAAGTGGTACCTTTATGAAGCTGCAATCCAAACTTAATCATGTATTAGGTCGCATTGACAACATGGCATGTGACACTGATGATCGTATAAAATTAAGAGGTGAATTAATGGCACAGACGCTTACACTCATCGATGGACTGAATAAAAAGACTTCCGATTCGGCGGCGACTCTCAAATCTCAACCACCACCCAATTTGTGTGTCCTTGAGGGAACGGTGAACACATCCTTAAAACGCAAGCTCCAGCTTTTGTTCTACACCAGTAAATAACACATCACCCACTAATCCAAATACCTTTGGACAGGGTATAAAACCCATACTACCACACAAGTGGAATCTAAAATTTACGGGAGACAAGAGAGGGATGTCAGTAACTGCTTTCTTCGAGACCAGTTGAGAACAGCGAGGAATGTAAGCCTACCGATACTTCTAAATTCAGGTATAGATCTTTTCGAGGGAAGAGCATATTTTCTATCAAGACTGTCGTTCAGAAGTGCACACTTGGGAGGAGTTGGTTCATTATAAAGAGGAGTATCAGCCAGCATTTTATAGTGAAAAATTATTGGAGGAAATTAAAAGAAGGACTCAAGGACCGGATGAGACCATTGGGACATACATGGCAGTCATGTCAAAATATTTTCAAAGACTTGAATGTCCAATATCTGAGGATGCAAAACTGACAATCCTTCTTAGGAATATTTCTCCAACATATAGGAACCAACTGGGTGCTATGGAGATCTCTAGTATCTGAGAGCTTAAAGCCTTGTGCAGACGCATAGAGACACGGATGCAGTCAGAGTATGCACCACCCCCTCGCAAAGCACAGTCGTTGGAACCTGATTTGGCTTATATTGAAGTGGATGAAGTTAGCAGATCTTCTGATCATAGGGTTGATGCTGTTGAAGTTTGTACCCGTGATGTTGCCAAGCCAAGGGCTAGAGAAATTATTTGTTACAACTGCAATAAGCCAGGTCATCGTGCGGCTGGTTGTACTGAAGCTAGAAGATTAAGATGCTATGGATGTCGAAGAGAGGGATTTACAAAGAGAAACTGTCCATCATGCAACCAGGGAAACGGGAAGCGTCACTCTTAGGTAGTCGGCCTAAGGGGAAGACAATAAATCCGACGATCACTCCAGTTTTGAATTTTATCTTAGAGCATGCGCAGAATGATGAACGCCCTTATTTGGAAGTTGACATCCTCGGACATAGGCTTCTTGGACTTTTGGACTCGGGAGCTTCGCGCACCTTTTTAGGAGGTCTTGGTTGGGACATTGTTTTATGGGCATGCATTTAAATGCATTAAGAAGGATTGGCTGTACGGTTGCTAACGGTGCAAGCAATGACTATTGGATCAGTAGAACTGCCGATAAGAGTTCGTGATAGGGTCAGAATTTTGGAAGTTTTAGTTGTGCCGGAGTTGCCACATGTGCTCATTCTGGGTATGGATTTTTGGATTGCCATGGGAATAGTCCCAGATCTGAGACACAATGATTGGTACTTTTCTGATACTCCAGTGAAACTCGACAGTATCCATGATCAACTTACTGTGTTAACATCACTTGAAGACTTAAAGCTTGCTGCACTAGTAGAGAGAAGTAAACAGCTGATGGGATCGCAGTTAGGCTGTGCAACTATGGTAGAACATAAAATAAGAACGGACTCTCCACCAATTCGTCAGCGTCCATATCGCGTGTCTCCAGTCATTCAGAAAATTATGGATGAAGAAATTGACTCCATGTTAAATCAAGGTATTATAGAACCAAGTTCAAGTGCTTGGGCATCACCTGTTGTCATGGTTCAGAAGAAAAATACAGGGGTGTACAGGTTCTGTGTAGATTATCGCAGACTTAATGGTGTGACTGCTCGGGATAGTTACCCACTTCCTCTAGTTTCAGAAACGCTGGACAAGCTAAAAGACGCTAAATATTTATCCACTTTAGACATCAAAAGTGCATATTGGCAAGTACCTATTGAGGAGAATTCTCGACCACTGACGGCATTTATTTGCAGGAGAGGTCTGTTTCAGTTCCGCAGAATGCCTTTTGGACTTCACAATGCCCCTGCAACTTGGCAGAGGTTGATTGATACTATTTTGGGTCCTGACCTGGAACCAAATGTTTTCGTTTATTTAGACGACGTAGTGGTCCTAACGCAAGATTTTGACGAACATCTACGGATCCTTGATGAAGTATTTCGACGTCTTAGAGAGGCCAATATCACTGTGAGTTGGGAGAAATGTAACTTTTGCAGACCCGAGATGAAATATCTTGGTTATGTGGTTGATAGACGCGGACTACGTGTAGATCCTGATAAGGTTAAGTCCATGTTAGAATTGCCTAGACCAACTAATGTTTCGGAAGTGCGTAGAATAGTAGGAAGCTTCTCTTGGTATCGCAGATTTGTACAAGACTTTTCCACTATCATAAGTCCACTTACTCAGCTTACTAAGAAGAACCATAAGTTTGAATGGACGGAAAAGTGTGAGAATGCTTTTAGGACGATCAAGAACAAGTTAATCAGTGCACCGATTTTAAGCTGTCCAGATTACAGCAGGGAATTTATTATCCAAACAGATGCTTCTGGCTTTGGTATTGGAGCAGTTCTAACGCAACCAGATCCAAAGGGTGAGCGGGTTATCTCGTACCTCAGTCGTTCACTATCTCGACAAGAGAAAAACTATACCACCACTGAACGGGAATGTTTGGCTTTAGTATGGGCGGTTGAAAAACTCCGACCTTATATCGAAGGAATCCCTTTCAGTGTCATCACGGATCATTATAGTTTAAAATGGTTGCATAATTTGAAAGATCCTAGTGGTAGATTGGCCAGATGGTCTGTGAAATTACAGCAGTTTGACTTCAAGGTTATTCATCGGCCTGGGAAGGATTTGGTGGTTCCTGATATGTTGTCAAGGGCGGTGCCAGTTTTAAATCTTATCGATGATGGTGAACAGGCTAGACCTGCACCAGTAAAAGATAATTGGTACAACAAAATGGTAGAAAGAGTGATTGCTACCCCACTGAAATTCTTGAATTGGCGATGCTCTAGAAGTAAGTTGTTCAAATACATCAAGAACGACTATTTTGGGCTCTTGTCATCGGAAGACCATTGGAAGTTGGTATTGCCTAAAGAGGAACGGTTGGAAGCCATAAGTTCAGCTCATGATTTACCAACTGCGGGTCACATGGGGGTATTTAAGACCTTTAATAGATTGGCAGAAAAGTTTTATTGGCCGAAGATGCGGCAGGATGTTGCCAGATATGTGAGGAATTGTCAGATTTGCGCAGCCCATAAGTGTGATCCAAAGGGTGCAAACGACCAGATGGTGTCTCATAGTAAGCCCACTCGTCCATGGGAAATGATTTCAATGGATTTGGTTGGACCTTTGCCACGTTCGTATAAAGGAAATACAGCTATCTTGGTAGTTACCGATTATTTGAGTAAATTCTCTTTAATATTTCCACTACGCTCTACTTCTTCTAAAGTGATTATCAACCGTATAGAAGAACAAGTGTTCCTTTTATTCGGCGTAAGTCGGGTGATTTTATGCGATAATGGTCCACAATTCCGTAGTAGTGAGTTTAAGAAATTTGCAGATAGCTATCATTGCAGAATTCAGTTCAATGCAAATTACCACTCTAGGGCTAATCCCACCGAACGTCAAAATAGAACTTTAAAGACCATGTTGTCAATGTATGTGAGTGACAATCACCGTAAGTGGGACGAACAATTGCAGAAGTTGGCCTGTGCTATTCGCACTGCGGTCCAAGAGACCACTAAAGTGTCACCGTTTTTCTTAAATTTTGGAAGAAACATGTGCCTTTCAGGCAAGGACTATAGTAATAAAGATCTTGTAGAAACAGAAGATGGAAACCAAAGCGCAGGAGAGAGTAGAAATGAGGGATTTCGGAAGTTGTTTGCGGAAGTTAGGAGCAGATTGGAAGCGGCTGGTCAAAAGAATATTGCGAAGTATAATCTTAGAAAGCGTAGTGAAGTCTTTTCTCCAGGTCAGAGAGTGTGGAAGAAGAATTTTGTTTTGTCTGATGCTGCCAAGTACTTTACACATAAGTTAGCACCGAAATTTGTCGGACCGTATATCATTCGCCGTCAGATATCGCCTTGGACATACGAGTTACAGGACAGAGACGGGAAGGTTCTGACAGGCACTTGGCACGCTAAAGACCTGAAACGCTCTCCTGACTACGATTGTCCCTAGCGGGCCAATCGTTTTGTGGCAAGGGGGGGGAATTGTAACGTGATAATTTCGGACTTATAGCATGCTAATAATAATATTAAACTATTTAAATAATTATATAATAAACAAATTTTTAGATAATAATACTACTAAATATTAATCATTTTTGAATTTACAATTTTGCTTTCCTATCACGTTTGTCTTTTAAAACTACGAAAACTTCTTTTAATGCACTATGGATTTAATATGTTAATGATTATTCTTGTGCGATTCTGCCGTTTCGATTTTTAGAGAACAGAATTTTGGATTCAGTTAGTGCGAACTGAAATAAAACAAGTATATTAGAATTACACTGTATAGGTCCGCGCAACTGATCGATGTGTCACGACATCTCCAGGTCTCGTTTATCAATAGCCTGGCTTACGGTTCGATTATCGATTTTTCTGTCGTTAATTTTGGAAAGGTACCGCGGTGGAAGTGGACGGTCGGGGCAGTTTCCTCGGTCTCCTGCACACATCGCAGTATTCTATCAGGCGCATTTAGTCGTATCGTAGGTTCCTACAAAAGAAGGCGCTACATTGTCAATTTTGGGAAAGAATTATTCAGATGAGTCGGATGCATTATGGCAGGTCTAGATTTTGTTATTATTTTCGAGGGCTTACAATGGTGTAATTTGGGGTTCTTTTGGAATGCCCAAGTATAGTTTTGTGAGTGATTTTTTATGATAAGTTTTCCGGTAATATTGCCCTCCGTGATGCCGACGTATTTCTAGTCATTTCTAGTTTTATCAGCCGGTTCCTGTGGTTACGACAGCAATCTGTGACCGTAGTTGCCGGATCATGAATAAGTTTCCGATCCCGTGACTGCAGAATTTTTATATCGGATGTGACATGTTACCTGACTGTGAATTTTATATATTGTTTCTATTTCTCGGATTTGACCTTTGGATATTTAATTGACGGATATTTGCTGTGCCTTTGGTGTTAAGTATGACTGGTTGCTTATTGATAAAGAATTGAAGTCTTAACTAGGATTTTATGAGTGGAATCGTGGCAACATGGCGAGACATTTTGGACCTGTTGCTCCAAAAATTTGTTCCTGCTTGGTGAGTCTCAAGTCAGCAGTGTGGTGCGCGGTCCATTTTCTGATGCCTTCATCATAATTTTCAAGTAGAGCCTGGCTTGATCGTATTTACGAGATTTATTGATGAGCATCTTTTGCGAAATAGTTCCTGTTTGGATTTGAAAGTTCTAAAGTTGTTATTCGGGCACTTTGGGGTTTTTTTTGGACAGAGGAAGTTCGCACCCACGAGGGAGAATTGTGAAAATGGCCGCCACACTCTAAAATCCTCGTTCCACCATCTTTAGAGGATATCCTCCTGCTGACTTGCCATATTGGCACCTGGAATAGCAGATTCCGGTGAGTTTTTGTATATTTGATTATTTAATAATATGATAATGCCCGTGTATGGTTCTTAGTGGCCATTTCCATGACCATACGCCATTTTGTTGAACATCTTCGGTCTGGGTTGACATTTTATTTCTTTAAATTTAGAGTCAAGACTTCGTAAGAAGCCCACTGCACTTGTCCAGACCATCGACAACCACTCGTTGATTCCGTTTTTAGCATTAGGCAACTGCTAGACCCAGACTCCATTTTGGTTAGAAAACCCTCAGAAGGAGGTAATATTATTTTATTTGCATATTTTATTTAATTTTTGTTTACATTTTGGGCTATATTTGGATATGGTTTAATGTTTGCTAAGGGATGTTTTCTCTTTAGGGTTTTTTTTTTTTGATTTGGATATTATTCCAAGGGATTTCCGTCACGACGACGATCAAGTCCTGTAATTTGGATTTTTCTTTGGATCAGTTATTGGGATTGCCAACTTGCCTGACCAGGCAAGAGACTCACGTTCAGCATCGGAGCTGGTGCTGCTCCCACCTGTATACGCCTGAGTCCAGGTGACATTTCTTCGCCTGAAGGTCTGAACAGCTAACGGCCACAGCTATTGGAGGACGTCCAGATAAGTAACCGTAGCAAATAATTAAAATTTCAACTATTATATCTTTTGCAAGCTAAATTCCTCGATACAGTCAATTAGCCAATTTATTAATTTGTTCTTCATATTTACAAATTCAAATTTAAATTAATTTTTCTCACTAAAAATCAAAATCTATTTACTAATCTTAAACTAAACTTTTTACCTTATTATTGAGCTGACTGGCTTATCGAGTGGCCTTTAATAACTTGTTTTGATTCTATTTATAATTTTTGATGTATTTCACTGACTTGTATTTGATTTTGCACTCACGATTTATGGCGTCATAATATCGACCGTGGTACTATATTTTTATATATTCCTGCATACTGTTGACCATTGTCATATTTATATTTTTTTTATTATTCATTTTCTTGTGTACAATATCGATTTCTCTTAAGCTGCAGGTAATTTTAATAATTAAGATTAGAAGCTTAGTACATATTATAGCTGTATCGCTGTTGGCCCGCGTTTGGACCATACCTACATATACTATTATTGTACTTGAAATAACTTTTGAAAAAAAAAACAAAAAGAACAACTTATTTGATATTAGTATATGATTTCAAACAAAATTTTGCGTTTTACTGCTGCTACCTACCTACAAGTGAGACCCTCATATCTTAATTAATTATTTGGTATTCTGTGAAGGTAAGCTCATTGGTATAAGATAATATTTTGGTTTTTCGTTGCTTGGAATCGCTAGAGTTGTGCAACACTGGGCGATAATTCGTAATTATTATCGGCCTAGTACTTCATTAACTTATTTGATAAAGTAGAGTAATAATTAATTACGTGGCGCAAAATATTTAGATCTTAACCCAGCCCTTCTCCACTGTTGCTGTCGGCCTCTACTATTATTCTCCCCAGCTTGTTCCAACTCTTAGGGTCTCCAACGCCTTGATGAATTCGAAATTCAGTATACTTATTGATCATTAAATAAATATCCGGTAAGTGAAAATTTTGCTGCCATAACATACTTAAGTGTGTTTTTTATTATTGTTCGGTTTTATGTTATTTTTTGTCGTATTTTTTATATGTTCGTACTATTTTAACTATTTTTTATGACGTGCTATCATTGTTTTTTATTAGCAAATATAGTCAATAAACAGTATGTCTAGGTCTGTCTATATCTATACCTGTTTGCCTTAATTTTGCTTAGTCCATTCACATCTGAGAGACTGTCTATGAGTTTTAGTACACCCTCCGTATTTATACAGATATGACATGATATTGTATTACCTAAAAGTCCTTAAAGTTTTATAATATTTATTTAGAAATTTTTTATCCCTATAAAGAATATTTTTAAATTTTCTATTATAAGGAAAGCTACTTCAGGAAGGACCAAGCCTCGGCAAAATTATAAAGCCAGCTATTTGTGTAAATTTTACCTCTTTTAGCTGAACTAGCCAAAATTAACATTACTGTACCTTGTCTGTTAAAAAAAAAACAAAAAATGTACAAAAATTAATTTTTTGTTATGTTTGACGAAATATTGTAAAAAGAGCAATTACGTAAATGTAAAAATGAAGACGAGAATATTCTGAACAAAAATGGTCCCTAAGATTCTTTTCCTAAATATGGTAGTTTCTAAAATAAATCTAACGCGGAAACCATAATTCATTTTCTCCACTGACATCTGCTATCAAGAGAAAAATCTGAAAATGGGTTGGTGGACTAAATTTAAAATAACTTCACCAAAATTTAATATCGGTTATGTTTACAAAAATGAATTTGGATGGGAAATCTATGGCTACAATATGTGATAAATAGTTTTTACCTGGAACGTTAGCATTGCACTTAAATTCGGTAAATAATTACTTTGCTCACCTCTCCTGGAATTTCTCATGATAATAAATAAAAACCTTAAAAATGATAATATCGTTTCTCATATCAGGGCATTTCGCGATCTTTCCATTCATTATATTAAGCATCGTCTTGTGTTTTGTGTAGAAAAGAAATCAGCTTCAAAATGGAGTGAAAATGCATCACGCGGAGAACGCTTCGGCAGCTGCCGCATTGTGCGCGCGCTGTCGTATAGTTTGATGCTAAGAAATAATTATGACATGTAGCCACGAGTTTCCAATTTTAAATTTATTGCGGACATGCCCACGATTTATTTTTCCCTGTCTTTTTAAGAAATCATCCGCACAATCGTCTTTCTCTTTTGATTTATCACCTTGGGCTTGGATATCACGCAGGTGGCTAAGGTCACCTCCGTAGAGACGTCAGAAATTGACACTAAATTTTGGGTTTTTCTGGCTGAATATACAAATGTGTGGCTGCCTCCTGTCAGTGAATCTACGTTTGTTTGTTTGTTTTCTAGGGTTTTTACCAACTTTCCTATATCTTTTACTTGGTTAAAGTGCTCTGCTGATGAAGTCTAATAAGACTGAAACACGTGTAGGGCGGTTACCAAACTTCACATCTTTTTTTTTCAGACATGGCCACGATTTATTTTTCCTTTTCTTTTTAAGAATTTTTATATAATATTTTTTTGTTGAATTATTCACAATTTGGTAGCTGGATGCGTTTAAAGTTTTCAGATTTTTACCTCGACACAGGAACTGTTTTACTTGGTTTATTATAATTATATTATATTTATTTATCTCAAAAATTATCGTACGTTGGAAAAAATAATTTGGTATAAGATATCCTGACTTTAACTTTTTTCTATTTAAATAAGTTACTTTATCTACCATTCTTTGGCAAATATTCGCAAAAAATGGTACTTTTTGCTTGTATTTCACCCTGTAGAGGGTCCGGCAAGGTAAACCGTAACCAGTTTAAAAGAGCTCTTAAAAAGTTACATAAAAAAATGGTTTTTTCCTGAGGTCCGACCTAAAAAGTAGCTGTTCTTCCTGGACTAGTGACGTTTAAAAATGCGATTTAGTTGCAGAAAAAAGCTCACACCCTGACAGTGTATATTGTAGAGGATTAACATAAAGGCATATTGCACGTTCTCAGGGAGAGTTTAGCACGGGAAGTGAATACAAATTAAAACCGATAAGCGTCAAGTTTGAGGAGTCTAACCGGAATACGACTATGATTATCCGCATACTTCCGATGTCTATTCCGGTATTGGAATTTTCATCGTGGAGAACTAGAATTTCGAGGTGGATGAATGGAATATTGAGAAGATTCTTGAAAATATTGGAATGTCAGACTAAATACTTTGTATATTATGTGATGCAAGTATCTTCGAAAATAGATTTTTCGCTTTAAACTTGTATTGAGCAATATAGGTCTGTTCATTATATAATGACTAGACGTTTTAAACACTTAATTGAGAACAGTTATTTCCGCAACTATGACAAAAAATCAAAAATATTCTTTAAGATGTTTTTTGATTTAATGTATGTCAAATTTCAAACACTTCCAAGAAATAACGAATTTATCATAGTCTAAAAAGCAATAGAAATAGAGCAAGTTTGTGACTTTGATTTTTTGTTAAGACTTAATAAAACTAAAAAAAGAAACATTATTAAATAGGTAGATGAGAGATTTTATTAAATTATTTTGTGGAATTAATATATGGTGTTTAAAACTTTTCATAAAAATCGGTAAATTTCCTTTACCCGGAACTTCTTTCGTTATAAATCGTTCCTTTTATTAAGGCGCGTACTGACTTGAGCAAATTATCGCGCACGAATGCGATCCGCCGCCTGTCGGTTTTTGGTAAATCAAATAATATTGTCGCGCAAATTTGCTCAGTTTGGACGACGCCTTTGCAGAAGCAGATTGTGTATACGAAAATACCTTGATTTTAAACGTAAATAATTAAATTGCAAATATTTTTGAAAATGGAGTGGAGTAATGAAAAAAGTCTCCAACTTATCGACGAATATGAAAAGTATCCTATATTGTGGGACGCCAAATATCCTCTTCGTTTTTCAAGGACGAAAAAAGCAGATGCGTGTGAAAGTATTGCCCATAATTTAAAAATGCAAGAACTTGATGTGAGACAAAAAATTAACAGTCTCTTGGGATCTTTTCGTAGAAAAAAGGCAAAGGGCAAAAAACAATTGGAGCAGGAAAAGGTACGTATTAAATTATTTATTTTGTACATGATTATTTTTATAAGGGTCATCCAACGTGGCGGTAAAGGAATCTTACTTTTAAAGTTTTCGGCCTTTCTTTATTAAACGAAAGGAGTCATAGTAGTACACTTTTTACATGCATTTTGAAGAAAATAAATATATTTAACTATGGTGAATTAAGAAATCATGGTTCTTGAGATTAGACCGTGTCAATTTGGAATTACTATCCGACGTTTCGCCTTCGATTGCACGAGGCATCTTCAGGGATCTTTACTCCACGAAATCTGAACACTGAATGAGCTGTGTTAAGATTGGTTTCCACGTGTGATGTAGACCGTAACCCCTATCTCTATTGAAATTTTCTGTATGTTTAAATATTTCAATAGATTCTCTAATTTTTCGTTTATAAACACCTGGAGCCGATACTAGAACCTTGGTTTCCTTTACATTTATGAAAAGGCTAGTGTTATGCTGGTGTTCAGCTACAGCAGATTGAACAATTTGTTTCTTTTCAACACATCGTTCATGTTCCTTAAGTCTAGTTGATATTGAGCGTTCTGTTTCTCCCACATACATTTCTCCACAGGAGCAAGGAATTTTATATACTCCTTCTGTTTAGAAAGGTACAATATATATAAATATACAATTAAATTTTGTATGTCGCACGAGTAAGACGTGTTTTGGGTTCGCTCTTCGAAAATAGCGTATCTACGTATTAGTTTTTACCGGTGCAGTTCAAATAGTTTATCTTAAAAAATGCAGAGCAATTCGAAGATGACAAGATCACAAAGTCAACAAAATGATGGTGTTATCAGTGAACAGTTCATAGCCAAGATATGCAAGCAGCAATCTGACCTAATTACTAAGCAGATTGAGGAAAAATTTGGAAAAACGGAAGAATGTCTCAATGGTCTGGTAGGCAAAATAAGCCAAAATACCAAAAAAATTAATGATTTGGAAATTCGGATTGATTCAAACGAACAATTTACTAGAATGAATAACCTAAGGGTATATGGAATTCAGGAAACTCCTCAGGAAGCTCCAGACAGCCTCGAATCTCTCTTTGTTGTTACTGTTTAAAAACAAGTTAAACATCCAAGTTTCTAGTAATGAAATATCTAGATGCTATAGAGTTGGTGGTATTAAAGAAGGACATAAAAATCCTCGCCCTGTGTTGATCCAATTTGTTTCTTACAAAACCCGTAGTGCCATATATGCTAACAAGAAAATGCTCAAGAAAACTGGTTACGTCATCAGGGAGGACCTTACTAAACGACGATTACAAGCGGTGAGGGAAGCAATCACCCAATACGGCGCTCAAAACGTGTGGACTTTAAATGGAAAGGATTTGAATAACAGCCGTAAAGAAGTGTTCAATTTTAATGACGAGTTGTCCTAATTGACGTTGATGGTATCACTTTTTTCCTAAATATCAAAAACATCACGTGTTTTTACTTATTTTATTATTTTTATTTGGGCAGGTAAAAATAGGATTAAAATATTTCTTTTTAAAATAAAAAAGTCACTTTATTTTTCCTTTGGCACATATTTAAATAATAAAAAAAGAACTCTATATGTAAATATAAGTATCTTTTTTCTTTTTTTTTTATCTACATATTGGGTTCATGTTCTTTAAAGTAAAGTAAATACCTGGTAGTTTTTTTTTTATGTACATAGGTTTATGAATTTATAAACTCATGGTTTATGATTTGGGTTTAGAGAATATTTAAAAATAATATGTATCGTACCTGCAATTGACTGGATTGCTGGCCTTAGTTTTTATAGTTTTTGCACCTATTGAAATGTGTTATGAGAGTGAACCACATATCAAAAATGTCTTGCTTTATTTCTGCGGATGCATCAAATGAGCGAATTGGATATTGCGCCAGACGGAGGAAATGAGGGAAATCTAACCATATCTCATATTAATATTAGATCGTTACTACCTAAACTGAGTGATTTAAAAGATCACTATTATCAAATTAATACGATTTTTTTTCAGTTCCAGAAACTTGGTTAACATCAACTATTCCAGATTCATTTGTTTCTATTCCGGGATACTCGATCTACAGACAGGACATAGAACGAAGGGGTGGTGGCGTGGTTATATACATAAAAGATAGTGCAAATATTAAAAATGTAAAAGTACTTGACAAAAATAGTAATGAAAACATTGACAACATTTGGATTTCAGCAAAAATAAACAATGTAAAAGTATGTATTGGCTGTGTGTATCGTCCCCGTAGAGTAAATTACAGGCTACTTCAGATTTTGGAGGGTAGAATTGCTGAGTGTATGATGATGTGTGATTACTTTTTCTGCCTAGGTGATCTCAATATTAATTATTTAAATAGGTCTACACCAGAATAAAATTTTTTAGACAAGTTCTTAAATACTTTTAATCTACAACATGTTATCACAACACCAACGCGAATCTCGTCAAACCCTCTACTTGATTTAATAATTGTAAATAAATACGATCGCGTTCCATATACTGATATATAATATTAATTTAGGCCATTTGTCAGATCATTGTTTGGTATAATGCATAATTGATATACCCTTAAAACAAAAATAAACCTAATTTTTTATTCGTTCAGGGATATAAAAAATATGGATATGGCTCTATTCAACAGTGATCTTCAAAATATTTTTTGGCACTGTATTTACAATGAATTTAATCTAGATAGGAAAGTCCAAGCATTTGAAAATTGTATAAATGGGATTTTCAATAGGCATGCGCCAATCAGAAAGATAAGAATCACCAAAAATTACTACCCTTGGATAACCCCAAACATTAAACACATGATGCGTTTGAGAGATCATGCTCTTAGTGAGTATCGTAAAGGCCTAAAATCACTTAACGTTACATTTGCTCAAACCCAATCAAAATTAATATATTACAAGGAACTTCGTAATCTAGTAACATCCTCGATTCGCCGTGAAAAGAAGGCTTTCATAGAGTTTGAATTAAATCGAAATCACAAAAATTCCAAAACACTTTGGAACGCAGTAAGCAAATTAAATATAAATACTAAGTGCCCCCCAGCGACGTTCCGGATCATCTAAAGGATGCCAATAAAATAAACACCTTTTTCATATCTCCATTGCGCGAACAGAACCAAATTTGCAAACGATTCAATATTTTATTCAAAATAAGGATCCAACTATCGCAAATAACGTGTTTAACTTCTCGCTTGTCTCGCCTGATATTGTTACATCAAAACTTATGAACATTAAATCAAATGCTAAAGGTATTGACAAAATATCTGGGGACATGATAAAACTGTGTGTGCCTTACTGTGTACCAGTGTTACCCATCTGATTAATTCATCACTACTTGAGGGAGTTGTGCCCAGTCGCTGGAAAAATTCTCTTATTACCCCTATTCCAAAAAAAGACAAAATTTCTGAATTTAATCATTTAAGGCCTATTAGTATTCTGTCGGTACTCTCAAAAATTATGGAGTCTATTGTCTATGACCAATTGGGCTATACTGATAGAAATAAGATTCTACCGTGCAAACAATCAGGTTTTCGTTCTGGGTACAGCACTACCACAGCTCTTCCTGACGTTGTTGATGACTTGTTACGAGCAATGGATAATGAAAAACTTTCTCTTTTGACAATGTTGGATTACTCACGAGCATTTGACACAATACATCATGAACTTTTGATCTCCAAACTCAGGTATTATGGTTTATCACAAGAATCTGTGGACTGGTTTAGAAATTATTTGATTGATAGGTATCAACAGGTGAAATTGGTGAGTGAAGGTGAGGTTAGCCTTTCAGATAGCTTAGTGAATCCGAGTGGGGTGCCAAAGAGCTCCATTCTAGGTCCCTTGTTGTTTGCCATTTACACGGCTGATATTGTAAAATCAGTTGATATAAATATCCATTTGTACGCTGACGACTGTCAAGTATATACCTCTTTCAACCCTAACGACGAGCAGGAGATAGAATTTTACTTGGAAATGATATTGTTGCTTTCAATATACATTTTAGAAATCTAGGTCTAATTATAGACCAAAACTTAAGTTTTTCTAACCGTGTAATCAGTAAAATACAGTTAGCGTATCTACCCCTCAAAAATATGTATCAGTTTAAAAACATTTTAAATTTTCAAGTTAAACTTAAATTAATTGAGTCCTTGATCCTATCCTTATTCGACTACGGCGACGCAGTATACAGCCCGTGTCTAAATAATGATTACTTAAATCGTATACAGGTGGTTCAAAATCCTTGTCTCAGATACTCTACAAACATCAGGAGGCGGGATCACATAACGCCTTATTATTTACAGTATGGTTTACTTAAGATGAATGATAGAAGAGATGTGCATTTCTTGACATTTATAAAAAAAATAATATCATCAGGGCTCCCTTCCTATCTAAAAGATAAGTTGGTTTTTGCTAGTGAAAATATGGAGAGAACAAGAAGAAATCCAGTGTTGTTAGTGGTACCGCGCCATGCTACCACCACGTTCAAAGGATCTTTCTCTTACTATTCCTCTTTCTTGTACAATTCTTTGCCACATCATTTAAAGACTCTAACAAATATTAATACGTTTAAACATAATCTTAAAAGGTTTTATATTAGCAAAATGCAAAATTTCTGCTTAATCCTCGCTAGTCTGTTCTGGCCATATATCTTTTTATATGGGTATCTTTTTATATACATACTTACTCTTTGGTTATTCAACGTAGCCTATCTTGTTTTCTTACTTAAGTTAAGTAAACCTGCTTATTTAACTTTGACATTGTAGGTTAGGTATTGTTTTTTCTTTTTCTTTTTTTTAGTATTAGCTTTAAGAAAATTATATTGTACTGAAATTGATTGGGTTGGGCCTAAGCAGCCATTGGCTGAGCCCCGCCTTTAATAAAAACATTATTTATTTATTTTATTTATTTATTTATATATTTCGGGGATCGCAAGCATTGTCCAATCTTCTTATGTGGATTGAAGATTGTACGTATGTTGGACCGCCGAAGTAATCGTCCTATTTTGTCTGTAGTGCCATGTATGTAGGGAAGAACAACACTACCTAATGGTGGCTCTTTGGCGGAGTTGGGTTACTATATCTTTTAATTGAATGTAATATCTTCAGTGCAATAGCCATTCCCTCTAAGAGCTTCGGTCAGTTTCAATGTTTCCGATGTTAAAGAATCTTGATCAGAAATCGAAATAGCTCTGGATATTAATGAGTTAATAACCGATTGGTTTTGTATTGGATGGAGATGGAAATTTGCATTTAAGTATCTATTTGTATGCGCCGGTTTTCTATACACAGAATGTCCTAATGTCTAATTAATCAGCAACATCATAATATCAAATTCACGATGGAAATTAAATCTAATGGAACGATTCCCTTTCTAGATGTGTGTTCAAAGGAATGAAAATGATACATTAGGACATTCTGTGTATAGAAAACCGACGGATACAAATAGACACTTAAATGCAAATTCTCATCACCATTCAGCACAAGAGAAATCGGTTATTAACTCACTAGTATTCAGAGCTATTTCGATTTCTGATCAAGATTCTTTAAGATCGCAAACATCGAAACTGACCGAAGCTCTCATAGGGAATGGCTATTGCATTGAAGATATTACGCGTTTAATTAAAATATATAGTAATCCAACTCCGCCAAAGGAAAAAGATAAAGAGCCACCATTAGTTAGTGTTGTTCTTCCCTACATACATGGCACTGCAGTCAAAATAGGACGATTACTTCGGCGGTCCAACGTACGTACAATCTTTAATACACATAAGAAGATTGGACAATGCTTGCGATCCCCGAAATATATAAATTAATAAATAAAATAAATAAATAAGTTAAGTTAACTTTATATTATTCTTTGATATTCTCATCGAAGGTCATTAAAATATAAAAATCTACTATTCAGCTTAATGATTAAAGCTTAACTATACATACAAGAGTAGTTTTTCCGTACTATATCAGTAGACTGAATGATATTAGTCTAGAAATAATACAAAATCACTTACAAATAGTTAAGTCATATCCAGTAGTTCTACCACTACCTCTGGAAGATCTTGCTTTTTACTGCTACAATTAGATAGCAAATTTGTAATTAAAGGATCAGAAGCTAAAAGAAGATATTTAAATATATCTTAGTTGCTGGCTTTTCGTGAAATTTTTCTCGAGTGGTTTTCTCTGTAGGATCTCATAAGATTATGATTAGCTTCTTGAGCTTCCTCACTTAATTGTCCGATAGGTAATGGTGCTTCTTGTATAATATCCGCTCCGTGAATTAATAACTTAGTGAACAGATACTGGCATGTAGAACCATCTATACAGGTTAACGAATTGTTCGGCAACTTCTAAGCAATATCTTCTAAATTTTTCTATGTTTATATTTTCGCCGCAAGCAATCGTTTTTAAAATAACGCCGAAACTATTAATAAGTTCTTCATTCAGATCTGTTATTTCTGAGGAGAGCTTTGGGTTAGCGAAAAACTTCCTGGCGGGATTTGTGGTTCCCTTTCCCTGTTTAATAACGTCGACCAATAGACCAGTTTGAATTCTAAAACTATTCTGTATTTTAATTTTTCGTTCACTTTTCAGAGTTTTCTGTTCAGTAGTTTTAGCTGACCAAGCCTTAAAAGGTAAATTGTAAGCAATGTGCAACAAGCACTCAAAACACCGAATCGACAAATGCAGGGGCGAAATTCCATAAGAAAGATTATTTTTGTTGATTGTTTTTTTTTGTTACGAGATCTAAATTGTTCATCTCCTTAGGTAACGAATTACATAAAAAACATCTCATTGAGGATTTGGTATCAGTCATAATATTAATAATTTTTCTATCGATCATTGTAAAGGACAAAACATGACTTACTGTAATGTCTTTGTAAGTAGCGGGTAACAATTCGGCAATTTCTTGCTGAATTTCACCAACAATTTTTTTTACCAATATATTATCTTCTTTGGCAAAGTGAAATTGTATAGGTCTATAATACCTTGAAGAAGATGGATGCTCATTTTTCCAAAGAACAAAGTCATTGTCATTTCATCAACTACATATAAAAACGCTATTATCAGACTCGTTATTATTCAAAGTCATATTGTATTGTGCCTGATCAGATGCCCCATCACAGCCTCAATTAGAAAATAAAACCCAATTTTTATTTTGCAAACTCGGATTATTCAATGTTTCGATTAATCCAGTGGTAGTTTGATTTATAACTGACTGCATTTTTACCTTGACAAACGATTCGGTTATTTCAATTGTGTCTTTTGCAGGGTAACAATCTAACTTCGCTTTTTGGATTTCATAATAACTGGGAAAATTTTCTGAATTACTTCGAATTATGTTATATTGGTATTTTGATCGCTATTTTCTTCATTATTTAAAACTGAAAATGTTTTTTGTAACCACATCTGATTACGTAAAAATCTGTTATATGTTCTGTTGGACTGCGGCCACTTGATTGATAGTAAATGACAATAGTTTTGCAACTTTACTGTTAACTGTTTAACACTACATTCATTTCTTGTATTAAAAGCATCAATTAAATAATTTAATAATCTTTGAGAATTATTAAAATCAATATTATTATCTCGTAAATATATAAACTAAGTTGATTTGTTAAATTATTTAAATACGTATTTTAAACGGTTTAACAAAAAGCTAATAATACTTGTATTATCTAAAACAGGACCACACTACCCTGTTTAAACCGCTTGAGATAAAAAATTGAATTTTGGTAAACAGGTTAAGTGTAGGTTGTAGAACTTGGGTAAGAAGGGATTTTTCAAGAATCAAATACCAAGGGGGTGAACCGCCCTTAAGTATAGCAATATTTTTTATTTAAAAAACGAGACGCTATTTGGAAAAACGCTTGAACAGTGTATTTTATTTTATTTTGGTACTCATTTCAAAATTTTTTTCATTTATACAGGGTGTTTTAAAAATCAGATCCCGATGAATTACGATCCTGTTCAAACCGCTTGACGTATAGAGGTGCAATAAGAAGGGCTTTTTAAAACTGAAATTTCAGGGTTACGAATAAGCCTTTTAATTACTACAATATTTTTTATTTAAAAAACACTCAGTTTTTCAGGAAAACGCTTGAACACTTGTATTTTGTATAACATTGTTTCCTATTTTAGGATATTTTAAAAATAATAGAAGGTGTTAAAAAAAAGGATCAATAAAGCAATTTAAATACATCTTTATATCCCACTCGTTATAGACATACGCGGGCGAAGCCGCGGATACCCGTTAGTTAAATAATAATTTACAACACTTTTGAAAGAGTTGATTAAAAGAAATCTTTTTACAACTGTCTTTCATGTGGCATATTCCGGCAGCACTTTTTGGGGAATTTATTAGCTGCACGTATTTTTTGTAACAGCTTTGGATTTCCCCGATGTAAACAAAGAAAAGTTGTGACGGCTGAATCTAGCTCACCACTAGCTCGTTAGAAGCAAACGTTGTAGGTACATTAAGCAGTTTTAAAATATGCATAAAATGTGGTGTGTTTATGTTGTGTGAGTTTTATTTTAACGTAAAAAAAATGTTGGTAAACTTTCGATGAATTTGAAAAATTACAAATGAATATTCGCCCCTATAAAATTCATCTTATTTTAACTAAATTTTAATTATTTTCTTTTACCTTTCTAACCTGCCCCGTTAGAACAGCATTTTATACTGAATTTAACACGTTAACTTATACATTTATTATCCACCATGTTTGATTATTTTGCAAGATTGAATAAATTAAAATGATTAGGGACGCAAGAAAAATCACATAATTAAATCATTCATCATTACTTTCCCTTAAGGGGGCAGATTGGGGCAGCATTTTATTATGTGTTTATTAAGTGGACATGTTGGTCTATTATGCACAGGCATTAGTTTAGTGGAATGCTTTGGATAAATATATGATAATTAAGAATTAATTTTTGCTTGCAATGTAAATTCACTTATTTGATATTTATGGTAATAGAGAAAACGCCAAACAGTCTAAGCAATTTAAAGTTGTTTAAAAACACAAATAAATCCTCTGAAAACACGATAGAATGATAAAGTTAATTTTAATTTTAGAAAATCAGAATATAAACTGGCTAGAACTTTTCATAAAAATTTTACTATTCTGTACAATTCTAAAACACCCAACTTTCATAGCCCTAAAAACATATTTCCCTGAAATATTTTTAAAAATAAAAAAATTAAGCATACAGATACATACTTTAAAATTTCAAAAATGTTATTACTTTATTATTATTATAATTTTCGCATTTTGCCATATGTCCAAAGATTAACACAGGCTCGTTCCAGAGTGAGCCGTCTTGAATTCGTACCACAACTTTACCAGTTTATCTCTAACAACTTTACCAGTTTATATCTATATCACACTTAATGATTTTAGGCAGATTTTTTAAATATTTTGTTAGTCCGCTACTTTTATCTGCTATCTTATATTCATACCAGTTCATTCCTATGTAACACTTAATTTTTGTGCAAAAATTGAGGTTATTAGATAGTAACCTTTTCTAGTCTAGCATTAATTTTCTTAACGTTTCGCTAGGCCGCCATGCTGTTCAGGCATATTGGATTTTTACTAAAATATTTCCAGATCATTCCCATACAACCCTTAATTTTTGACTAAAATTTCAAGTCAATTTAATGAGTAGTTTTACGCTCTGCCGTGAACTGGCAGACAGACAGACAGACAAACCGCCATATGGACATAAAACATATTTCTTGGCATCTAGAGACGCTAAAACCTAAAAATTGGAAAATCTGAGAGGGTGATTTTTTTCACGATTACACATTTACATACATTACATATTTAATTTGGCCGTATAATGAATTAGTATCACAGTAGTTCATGTCTATATCACAATTAGTAATGGCACACAATTTAAAATCAATCCATTTTGTTCCGCCATATTGGATTCGTACCAAAATTTTATCAGTTGATTTCAACATAATACTTAATTTTTGTGCAGAATTTGGGCCGTCATTTTGTTTTGCTATATTGAATTTTTGCCAAAATATCAACCCATCCCCATATTTTGATCAAAAATTGTTGTAAAAGTATTTTAGATTTTAGTGATTTTCTTATGATTACAATACTTCCTCTTTACGAGGGTAGTAAAAAGTTACAAATAATACCTCTGAAAGAAAATCTTACAATTTTTTCGTAGCGTTTTTTCGGTAATAATATTCCTAGTGCAAGTAATTGTTTAACAAATAGTATAAGCGTTAATGGTTTTAAAAATCACGAATGCTATTTGTTAAACAAAGTTCTTAGAGACAAGTATTCGTACGGAAAACGCACGAGTGATATTTGGTAAGATTATTTTCTGAGTTTAATAAACAATATTTAATATACCAATATTTTTATTTAAAACAGGTAGGACAATAATTATTAAACTAAAAAACACAATATAATTATTTCATACTTATCTTAACTTAATTTGTCAAACTTATGATCTTTTTCCGATTTTTTTTTCAGAAAAACTGCTGGCAGTTATGTTAGGCAATTTTTTCATTTGAAAATTTAATATAACATACGAATTCTTGTCAGTGACTGGTCAAAATTGACTTGAATGAATAAACGAAATAATCGGTATTTAAAATCAGTAAGTTACTTTGATTTTTCTTAAATTTTTCCATTTTATCACGGTTGTTAAAAGAACCTGGCAAAAACTAAAAATAATCATAAATACAGAATTTCTTCGAACATTTTTTCCCATCTTCCGTGTCATTTTCAAAAATTGGGTTACTTAATACCTTGATATTGTCATTTGTTCAAAATTAACAAAAATAAATATTATGGAATAAATTTTAGTTTTTCTCCCTTATTTTGTGTTCCAGGTTCTAGGACAAAAGAACCCATTTTCTTTCAAGTGTTAACTGTTTTCACACGTGGACACACATTGTATAGGCTAAGGCTACTCTCCTTAATTATTGAGATAAGCAAAAACTTGTTGGTCCTGAACATTAATTCTTCTTACGTTATTAATTATTCTTGCTTATACATTTATATTGTCCGTTCTAACTATATTTTTTCGTTAAACAGTATTTAAAAATTAATAATGAATAAACAATAACTCTTCACATATAAAAAATAAAGAAGTTGTTGCAATGTTTAAAATAATTTAGGACATACAGAAAGTACAAAAGCGTTCAACGAATAAAAATAATTATCAGTATTTCAGTTAATACAAACCACCAAACAATTCAAGTGAAATTTCTTCATGATTCTTGGGATTGAAACGTGTTTGTGTAACTCTGTTTTATTTTACTTTTGTTCATTAATTTCAAAACAAATCAATTAATAATTAATTTTAAATCTTTTCGATATTATTTTGTTTCGTATTCAAATACACAATCGCAACCCTGTGATTCGTCAAGAATACGGAAGAAACTTCCTGGCTCACGCAGCGCAGGTCAAGATACATTTTAAAAATCAGTACTGCACTAACCACATGTGACAACGGAACTCGTTCATTTCGTCGGCCGACGCGTATTTTCGGATCGGTTTCCCGAGAAAATTGGCAAGATTGATGTAGTGTGATGGTCTTCTAGGGCGAACTGAGTAACCCAACCACTGAAACTATTCGGTTCTACTGTGATAGGTAAGCGATTGTGTTTCCTTTCATCAATTAATTAATTTTGCTAATTATCAACGTTTTATTGTTTTAAAAGTTACCCAATACAGTCCGCCATATATCGAATTTTCATATTTCCTACATCATTTTGGGCCTTCTTCACCGGATGGAGATCAAATTGAATATTTAATAACTTAAATTGCTTTAAAACAAGATTCGTTGGTAGCCATTTTCTTAATTCCGATCTTATTTTTAATTGCGCACGCTTGGATATCTAACCTGTCGTCTTTCGTCAAACCGGCGAGCTACATTCGTTCCGTTCCACATCGATTCGCCGTCGCGACGTCACTCTGACGCCCGGCGCCAGTCTATTGTTATTTTTTTAATCTCGCAGTACCACATTTAATAAATAAGTATTTTCATACATTTAAATTCAGAAATAACTTATTCTCGTTCTTCTTTAAATATAAACAAAATACTCATATGTGCATATTTTGCGAACTTTAATTATTTCAATAAATAATACAATTTATTTATTCTACTTTGCCATCATATAATATTTATGTGGCAAGTACCATTCGCCTAACTTTGCACTATTGATATTTGTTTTGCGGCATCACAACTTCTGATATTTTTTATTTTGTTTGTATTATATCACAAATAAAATAGCATACAATTTTGTGTAGGTATAATTGTTGTCTTATATATTGACCATCAGCAGGCATATGTTAAAATAACAGCATTTATTGAAATAGTAAATAAAATATATTTTGATATTTTTTAACGCTTTTCTGATTTTTAATTTTTTTCTTGTTCTACTGAACATCTTTCAAAATGTCAGATAAATTAACAAAAGCTAATTTAAAACGAACCATCGCACTCAAGCGGTTGGAAGAGGCACACGAAATTGGGCTGCAAGCCGTTTCTGATGACTCCTTAAAATCTAATTTTTTAGTCAGAGCAGATTCTGTTGACAGCACTTTTAATGAATTTCAATCAGCTCATAATACTGTCATATCTTTAATTGACGACAATGATTTCGCAAAATATGATGAAATGAGGCGTGCTGCAGACAAAGCTTATTATGGCATAAAATCTTTAAAACATGATTTTCTCTTAAGTAGTCAAGCATCTCTATCTGCTAATACCTCAGCTAATTCCACTTTCGCTGCTCCCACAAAAATAAAGCTTCCCAAGCTCAATTTGCCTATTTTTGATGGCAATTATAAAAATTGGCCTAGTTTTTTTGACTTATATAACAGTCTTATTCATGATAATACTGACTTATCGAACATTGAAAAATTTCAATACTTGCTGACGTCATTAGACAAGGAACCCTTAAGTTTAGTTAAGGGCATCCCCCTTACAGAACTTAACTATTCTGTAGCCTACGATATGCTGATAAAACGTTATCAAAATAAACGTATTCTAGCTACACAATATTATAATGAGCTTTTTCATGCTCCGTCTGTTCAAAAAGCTTCCGCAAAGGAACTTAGACAAATTTTAAATATTTTTTCTGAGAACATAGCTGCTTTTAGAGCCTTAAATTTCCCAGTCGAACATTGGTGTTTTTTATTGTTTAATCTGTTGATAAATAAATTGGATTCAAAAACTAGAACTGACTTTGAGCTCGAACATGGTTTTAATCAAACCCTGCCGACCTTTAGGCAATTAATTTCATTTTTGGAAAAACAGTGTTTAGCCTTGGAGTCGGTTAATTATTCTTTGAAAAGTGCGGAAATCCCAAAAGGTAATAAAAAATCGTTTCTCAATTTAATGCTTGACCCCGATGTTGATAATAGGAGTAACAAAAAATGTTTTTTATGCTCGACTTCTCACGCATTATATAAGTGCCCTGCTTTTTTGGCGAAATCGCCGCATGACAGGTTTTCATTTGTCAAACAGCACAAATTATGCGTCAACTGTTTAGTATCTCCTCATTCTCTTAAAAATTGCGGGTCTTCTCACAAATGCAGGGTGTGCAAATCGCCACACCATACCACTTTGCACTTTGGTAAAACGTCTTTTACAATACCTTCAGTCCAAGGACAGCCCTCTCATAGGGATACTTTTCAAGGAACTTCTATGCCCCACATTTCTAGTTCTGACCCCATTATTAATTCTACCGAGCCAATTACTAATACTCATTGTATTGCGAACCATTTTTCTGCCTCTCAACAAACTATTCTTTTGTCTACGTGTGAAGTAGACATCAAAGATATTCGAGGTAATTTTCAGAAAATTCGGATACTTCTGGATACCGGGTCCATGGCAAATTTTATTTCTGAGTTTTGCGTACGCCGACTTGGTCTTAAACGTAAAAGTTTTTCTGTCCCCGTTGAAGGTTTAAATGGAATGTCTACTTGCACTAAAAATGGTTCTACACAGTGTATAATAAAACCTCATGGTGAACCAAATCCCTTACTTTCGTGTGAAGCTATTATCATACCAAAGGTTTGTTCTAACCAGCCTAAGATTCATATTAATCCTGATCAACTTGAACACATTAAATACTTGAAGCTTGCTGATAATAATTTTCACACGCCGGGTCCTATCGACATGCTTATTGGTGCTGAACTCGTACCTCTTGTATTAAGATCTGGTCGTATTATTGGGAGTCCTGATCAGCCTGTTGCTTTGGAGACCATCTTTGGTTATGTGTTGCAGGGAAAAACCAATGTTTCTTGCGAAGCTTCAACCTCTCTTTTGAGTTGCTACATCTCAGTAGAGGATAATATTGATATTGTATTACGTAAATTTTGGGAAATTGAGCATCTTCCTAAACAATCGTTTTTCTCCCCTGAAGAAAAACAATGTGAGGAAATTTATAAAACTCTGACGTTTAGGGATACTTCGGGACGATTTTCGGTACCATTACCATTTCGTCAATCAAAGCCTAAATTTATTGACACTTACTCTCAAGCTTATCGCCGCTTCGGCATGCTTGAAAATCGTTTTTGCAAAAACCCCGACTTGCATACAAAATATGTAAAGTTTATGCAAGATTACTTAGATAAAGGTCATATGTCTTTGGTTCCCCAAGACGATTATAGATCTTTATCGGGTTACTATATCGCCCACCATGCTGTCTTCAAACAAGAGGCATTTGACTCTAAAATTAGAGTTGTATTCGACGCAAGCTTGCGTGACATTAACGGTGTTAGTCTTAATGACACTCTTCTTGTAGGTCCTAAATTACAACAGGATATTTCTACGCTTCTTTTAAAATTTCGTCCTACGTCTTTGTTTGTGACATAAAGCAAATGTACAGACAAATTTCTGTTCATCCTGAGTTTTGGACCTATCAACGAATTTTATGGCGTTTCAAACCGAGCGATCCTCTTCAGGAATATTTCTTACGTACTGTGGTTTATGGAATTAATTCTTCCCCATACTTGGCCTTAAGGACTTTAAAAGAACTTGCGGCGCAGGAAGAAGCTTCTTTCCCTAAGGCTGCTCAGGCTATTCGCAGTCAATTCTATATTGATGATGGACTACTAGGAAGTGATTGTTTGGAGTCAGCTTTAGCACTTCAATCTGACGTCATTGAGGTTATGAAAAGGGGAGGTTTCGAAATGAGCAAATGGGCAAGTAATCACCCTTCTCTCTTGGCTTCTATTCCATCTTCTGATGTTCAAAGTTCTTGTACTTTTGATAAGGAGGAACCATCATTTATTAAGGTACTTGGTCTCAAATGGAATACTAATTCAGATGCTTTTTCATATACTTACACCCCTGTCGACCGTCCTTGTACAAAAAGAAATATGTTATCGGAGATTAGTCGAATCTTCGATCCCCTTGGATTTATTGCTCCTTGCCTTCTACTTGCCAAACTTCTTTTGCAGCGTTTATGGGAATCTAAAGTTTCCTGGGATGAACCCCCGTCTAAGGCTATTTCAGATATTTGGGATACCTTTAAAGCCGAAATGCCTCAACTTGGTATTATAAAAATTCCTCGGTACGTCGGGTCTACGTTAATATCTCGAATTGAATTACACGGTTTTGGCGATGCGTCACAAAACGGATATGCCGCTGTTTGCTATTTTCGTGTGGAGGAAACATCTGGAACAGTAAAAACCTTCCTTGTTTGCTCGAAATGTCGAGTAGCGCCATTAAAAACTCAGTCTATTGCTAGGCTAGAACTCATGGCCGCCATTTTGTTAGTTGATCTAGCTATTTTCATTAAGGAAAGTTTTGCTGATCTTATTACTTTTGACGATCTATACTTGTGGTCAGATTCTATGGTCACACTTACTTGGTTGTCTTCTTCCCCGCACAAGTGGAAAACCTTTGTAGCTAATAGGGTTAACCATATTCAAGAGCTCATACCCGTTTCTTCTTGGCATTTCGTCCCATCAGCGTTGAATCCTGCTGATTGTGCCAGTCGCGGTCTTACCCCTGCGCAACTTTTAGATACAAAAATATGGTGGTCTGGTCCCGAGTTTCTTTCACAAGCAAAGGATTTCTGGCCAACACAACCTAATTTTTATTCCCCAACCGATCCTGACGTATCTAAGGAAGAAAACACTGTGGTTTTATCCAACATTATTTCTTCCCCAAATTTTATTCTTCTTTTGTTAGAGAAATTTTCTAGTTGGCTGAAAATTCTAAGGATAGTTGCTTATATTCTTCGTTTTATTTCAAATATAAAATTAAAGTCAAACCTTCACGGTATTTTAAGTTCTCGTGAAATTGGCTCTTCACTTAAAGTTATCGTAAAACACGTCCAACAAGAGACGTTTTCAGATATTATTTTAAAAATAAAGCAAAATTCCTTGCTACCTAAACCTTTTAGAAAACTTGCTCCTTTTATCGACGCTGATGGTTTACTAAGAGTTGGTGGTAGACTCAGAAAATCTCAATTTTCATATGATGTCAAACATCCAATTTTACTGCCTAAGTCCCATAGGCTTACTGAGTTAATAATTGAATTTACTCATAACACATATCTGCATCCTGGGCTTAAAACGATGCAATATTTATTACTTCAACAATTTTGGATCCTTTCGCCTCGGAGTGCCATCTATAAATGCCTTTCAAAGTGCATTAAATGTTTCCGATGTAAACCCAAGTCATACAATCCCTTTATGTCCGATTTGCCTGCTCTCAGGGTTTCTGAAATCAAAGCATTTTCTTCTGTCTGTGTGGATTTTGCTGGTCCCTTTTCTCTTTTAATGACTAAACATAGGGGTGCTAAAACTTATAAGGGTTACGTCTGTGTATTTGTTTGTACAACTACTAAGGCAATACATTTAGAGGCGACTTCCGATCTCAGCGCCGAATCTTTTTTGGCTGCGTTCAGGCGCTTCGTTGCCAGACGAGGCAATTGCATAACTTTAACAAGTGATCAAGGCACAAACTTTAAAGGAGCCTATAATATGCTTCTTGATTTGGCGCAAAAGGCTGCTCAAGCCCTATTTATCACTTGGAATTTTAACCCCCCTGGTGCTCCAAGCTTTAATGGACTTGCCGAAGCGGGTGTCAAATCATTTAAAAGTCATTTTTACCGTGTTTTAGGAACCCAAAGCTTTTCTTTCGAAGAGTTTTA
Organism: Kuschelorhynchus macadamiae; assembly: GCA_030620095.1. NCBI lineage: Eukaryota > Metazoa > Arthropoda > Insecta > Coleoptera > Curculionidae > Kuschelorhynchus > Kuschelorhynchus macadamiae. Next base: position 269,055 of record JAUTXW010001419.1, on the reverse strand, counting down.
TACTATTTTAACGCAAATAGAAGCGGTACTAAATTCAAGGCCACTATGTGCTATGAGCGAAGATCCAAACGACCTTCAGCCTTTGACCCGTGGTCATTTTTTAGTTCTCGAGCCTTTAAACAGCTCTATTCCAGACCCTGATCTCAGTCATTTAAACCTGAACCAGTTAAATCGTTGGCAATTAATTCAGCGAATCCAGAGTGATTTCTGGAAACGGTGGTCCACCGAATATATTCATTCCCTTCAGGAAAGATCCAAATGGACAGTGCCGTCGCCTCCAGTTAATCAAGGCGCTCTTGTTCTCATTAAAAATGAACAAACCACTCCTCTTCACTGGGAGTTAGGTAGGGTAATTAAATTGCACCCTGGACAAGACAATGTAGCTCGCGTGGTAACACTGAAGACGGCTCGCGGAACTTTACAAAGGCCCGTTCTCAAGATATGCCCGTTACCAGGCAACTAAATTTTTTTATTTTTTTTTTTCTTCTTTAATATTATTTACTTTTGAAATTAAGTTTAATTTTTTTTTCTTATTCCTAAGTTTAAAAACATTCGTTTTGGTGGGGTGAATGTTTGTGTAACTCTGTTTTATTTTACTTTTGTTCATTAATTTCAAAACAAATCAATTAATAATTAATTTTAAATCTTTTCGATATTATTTTGTTTCGTATTCAAATACACAATCGCAACCCTGTGATTCGTCAAGAATACGGAAGAAACTTCCTGGCTCACGCAGCGCAGGTCAAGATACATTTTAAAAATCAGTACTGCACTAACCACATGTGACAACGGAACTCGTTCATTTCGTCGGCCGACGCGTATTTTCGGATCGGTTTCCCGAGAAAATTGGAAAATTGGCAAGATTGATGTAGTGTGATGGTCTTCTAGGGCGAACTGAGTAACCCAACCACTGAAACTATTCGGTTCTACTGTGATAGGTAAGCGATTGTGTTTCCTTTCATCAATTAATTAATTTTGCTAATTATCAACGTTTTATTGTTTTAAAAGTTACCCAATACAGTCCGCCATATATCGAATTTTCATATTTCCTACAAAACGTCTCAAATTAGAATTGCTATCCGACGTTTAGTCTTCGATTACACGAGGCATCTTCAGGGATCTTTGCTCTATGATACCTGAACACTGAATGAGCTCGGAGAGTTCAGGGAGGCTTTCATAAACGACTTTCTCCTACATACACTTCTCCACAGGAGCAAGGAATTTTATATATTCCTTCCTTGAAAAGATTTCTTTTGTGCTGGATGGTGGTGGGATTTTGGCTATTAAGGTGGTCTAGAAATATGAGGAGATTTTCCTGTCCAGGAGGTCAAACAACAAAAGTATCATCTACTTAGCTGAACAAGTATTTTTGGTTTTAGTGGAGCGGATTTTAAAGCAATATCCTAAAGATTTTCATAATGTATTCGCTACTACAGACGATAGAAGAGACCCGATAGCTTGAATAAAGATACGGGTTACGGTCTACATCATACGTGGAAACCGATCTTAAGGCAGGGTGATGGTTCAGAAAGCACAAAACGGGTTTAAATGCCCACCTGAATCACTACGAGCTCATTTAATGTTCAAATCTCATGAAGTAAAGATCCGTGAAGATGTATCGTGCAACGAGAAACGCCGGATAGTAACTCCAGTTTAACATGGTGTAACGAAGTTACTAAATTTTTGGGGAAGTATTCCACGTTCACCGTATCTCCATTATTATTCATTATTTAAACACGTTCTTTTCAGGAAATCACTTAGAAATTTTAATTTAATTCCAAGAATAAAACACGTTGCGCAGTGTGCAACTCGCGCGAATTTCCTCGGGCATAAAATAACATACCACGCTAATCAACATAGTAAATCATCAGGCAATAATCATGTCCCGTAGCGGCCGATTCAAGCAGCGCGACCACCTCCTTTAACCGGCGCAAACATTTGGAGGGGTCGACAAATCATTTAAAAGAACGTTCGCAGCGTAAATTCGCTAACAGTTCGAGGCCTCCAGTCAACGACCCGGCTCCAAGGCAGGAGCAATAGGAAGATAAGCCACAACTATTTGTTTGTAATGCAGTGACCAGCCAGCGTCATCTCCTTTTCTCGACGTCCACAGCCGTCGCGACGCACTTGGTGCGAGATACAAATAATCTGTATTTGAATAAGATTTTATGGACTGATGAGAGCTCATTTACTACCAAAACTACTAACAAGTAACAGGCAAAACACTAGATACTGGTCAGGGTAACCCGCACCAAATCCGTGAAATTAAGCAACAGGGATATCAGTTCGTTAACGTCTGGCAATCGGTATTTGGAACTTTTGCAAACAGAAATTGCAGAATGTATTGACAATCTTCCAATTAATGTTGCTACAAACATAGTGTGGCAGCAAGATGGGGGACTACCTCATAACATTCAAGCTGTGAAGAATACCTTACAAAAGAATATCCCCAAGGATGGATAGGAAATGGAGGAACTGCTATATTTTGGTCCGCAAATAGTCCGGCTCTTACTATAATGGATTTCTTTTTTGGGGATAGATAAAAGATCTAGTGCATAAAACTCCGTGTTATAATATAAAAGAATTCAAAGTTAGAATAAAAAATGCTATCAATGATGTACGGCAATCGTCCGAAATTTTGCTACGGTCACTTAACTATGCTATTGCGATATTTGAAAAATTCGTGGAGAATAATGTTGGCCACGTTCGACAATATTTTTAGAACTTTCAATTTTTGCGTTCTTTACTGGTTTGAAGCAACACTTTAACGTTACGCCTATTTAATTGTTTTTTTTTAAATTAATTTAACTGTACAAGTTTATAGGTAAAAGGTTTATTATACTATTGTAATATACTATTTTTAGAACTTTCAATTTTGTATTTGTTTTGAGTTTTTAGCATCACTTTGACGTTACGCCTATTTAATCGTTTTACCGTAAAAGTTGAGAGGTAAAATATTATGATATTAAAATATAAAGCGTATTACATCAGTGAAATCAGAAAAAAATGAGCTATCCGATGAGTGAAAAATATACCTAGGGTTCCATTTAAAAAAACGTAAGTTGAGGCCATACTTTTTTATGAGTGTATTCGCTATTTTTTTAACTCGATGACTTAAAAAATAAAAAAATTACAAGCGTTTAAAATGTGAACAAGTTAAAATAATAACCCTATACAGTGCAATTAATCTATCTTGATAGAATTTTAAAAGTTATTAATTTCTTACTTTTAAACTTATCGGAATGAACCAGAAACCAAACTGTAGGGTTACATAATAAGTTTTATAAATATTAGAAAAAAAAGACTTAATTAGCTTTCGTGGTTCATGATATGCCGATTATTCTAGGAAGATAATTTTTAAGTATTATCGTTGATTGAGGGAAAAAGGAAGATGCGCAACCTTATGGGCGAATTTGTGGCACAAAAGGTGTCCGAGATGTAGCTGGCGACATCGTCGCCGCCAGGAAAGATGTCCGAGATTTGCTTGGCGCCGCGGGCTGCCAGTCGTTTACAGCGAAACAGCGGATAGATCGGATAATCGGCGGAGATGTACGAATCGCTTACCTATATTGTTTGTTTTCATCATAGTGGTTATTGTTTTTTTGCTCGTTTTCGAGCTAAACTCAATTTTTAACTCTACGAAACTGGAGTTCGTTTCATTCTTGTGAAACTGTTAATTAAAGCAAGTATGTCTGCCAGAAAAATAGAGTGTGCGTATGTTGGATGCAACAATAAAAGAAAAAATAAAAATATTTTGGTGAGCTTTTTTAAATTCCCCGTGACGAGGCGCGACATATCTTTGTCAATGGGTACGAAACTGTGGCAATGTTGACTAAATAAACGTGTAAGTGAAAATCATTTTTCTAAACACGATATGTATTCAAGTGGCGAAAGACAATTACTGAAGAAAAATGCCGTTCCTATATTTTGGAAAGGTAAGTGTTTTTTATTTTGAAACATATTTTTGGAATGTCCTTGCTAAAATTGAACTGAAATAAAGAATAAACTACGCAGGGTCCTAATATTCTTACAAATGTTACATCACAAGAATTTGATGTTTTTTGAATCTCTGAGTACACTAATTAAAATGCAAAGACAATATTGAGGGAATTTTCAGAACATATAAAATTGGATAGATTTTAACTACTAAAATTTTGACATCTTTTGACAAGAAATAAACAACTTAAAACCAATTGTTTATCTATCAAATAATAATGACAGAGAAACGTTAAATATATCAAATATATAATTTTATATTTTCTGAAAATTCCGTCAAAATTGTCTTTTCATTTTAATTAGTTTAAGTACTTTTTAATTGTAAAAAAGTCCTTCATTTCCTGATAATTATGTTATTATAGAGCCCTGAACAAGAAATGAATTATTTTGAAAGCTTGGCAATTAGAAAATAAATGTTTTATAGACTTTTTGGCCGAATCTCTGTTATTTCTTTATATTAATATATATATATATATATATATATATATATATATATATATATATATATATATATATATATATATATATATATATATATATATATATATATATACAGTCTGGCAACTGAATGAAGCTGTATAGAAAGAATGCGGGCAAAAAACTTCCTTCCGTTTTTTCATATAAGTGGTCCGTTCAAAATATATATTTTTACTGTATCACGAATTCAAATGAAATAGTTAAAATATATTGATCGGTATCGATAGTATATCAGCGAAGATTTCCCGAACTCCGGCCCGTTCAATAAGCAGTCATTGTCAGAGAGAGATAGCCGTGGTCGGCGCGGATTGCGTGGAAAAGACGAAGATAAAAGATCGTTATTCGAGGCTTGGTTTGAATTATGAACGGGCCGCGGTCGGATGTCCGATTTTCTGATCAGTGGTGTCACCGAAATAAGAAAAATTAATTACTAATTAATATTTATAATACCCACTTAAGTTTTATTTGTGTATGTGGTGATTGCCTGTTTTTTTTTACTTTCTTGTGTGTATAATTGGTAATAATCATGGCCATTTGGAGAACTTGGGAAAATACTTGCAATAATGTGGAACTTGTAGAACTTGTGGTTGAAGACCTTTTTCACAAAGATCTGGAAGAGCACACACAAAAGATGATAAAAAAAATTAAATATTTACCCCCATTTCCAGAAATTGTTTGAAATATTTTGTGGGGGGAGAAGTTTTTCGCCGTTCCAATTGACGTTAAATAAAAAAAACTTCTTGTTAAACTCTGTTTTATTAATAAGGATTAATAAGTTGTTTTGTTAATTTTACTTGTTAGTTAATTATTTCCGATTGTTTAGTTATTTTATATTGAATGATAGACTCGACTCTCTTGGTGCATTTCTTTAGTTTTAATTAATGAATAGAGTGAGAATATACATGCAAATTTCATACCTATTTACTTGGTGACATATTTCTGGGTTTTAATTATTTCTTGAAGCTTGTATATTTCTTACAATAATTAAATTTCTTTTTGAATTATGGAAAGAAATATCTTTTTAAAGAGAAAACCTGTTGCTGGCCAGTCCAGAGAAATTATCGCCAATGTTTATAGAATTTGCGATGAGGAAGCGAGAAGTAATAATTTTAAATTACCTTTAAAAAGGAAAATCGATCGCGTCGCTCTATATACTGGGGTCTCTCAAGACACCATGAGCAAAATTCACAAAGAAGATGAGGAGAGGGAAAGCGAACGTCCAGGTGAGATGCACTCATCACCACCCAACAAGAAAACCCGTTTGTCTCTCAAAAAGGATTTTGATGATTTTCCTATCATTAGGCAAACAATAAACAAGTTTTATTTAAAACTAAAAACTGCGCCTACCCTCAGAAAGCTTCTCCTTAAATTGCGAGAAACAATGGATTTCCCTTATAGTCGCGAAACATTAAGGATGTTGTTGACGGTCAATGGCTTTTTTTTTCGTAAGTGACAAAATAAACGAAAAATTCTGTTGGAGAGACCCGAAGTATTACATGGGCGCCATAAATATACAAGGGCAATTCGAAATTATAGAGAGGAGGGTCGTAATATAGTTTACATTGATGAGACATGGGACGATAATGATTTAACTTTTGGGAAATGTTGGCCAAGCAATGTTGGAATTGATTGTATTTAATTTATTTATGATGTGATAACGATCATAATAGTTTATTACTTGTGTTTATGTACTGGGTGTTCAATTAAAAATGGCTCTCGTTGATATCATAAAAAGTATTTTCCGTTTCTGTTATACCCCTAGCGGCAATTCTTTGAATTTGAAAATATTTTCCAATGATTTCTCGTGGCCGCTTTCACCAAGAAAGTACAACAAATTACCGCTACAGAACGTAACAGCAAAGGAAATAATTTCCTTTCTGTGATATTGCCGATGGCCATTATTGTTGGAACACCCTGTACAAAGTGGTAAAAGTTTTCTACCAAAATTTATATATATTTTCAATAAAATTTTTACTTTCCTTTGTCAAAAAATATATATACGTGAGAACTCGAAAATATAACAAAAATAATTTATTTGAAATGGAATACCATGTATACTTTTCAATTTCAAAGACATCGCTTTCTCTTTCTTCTAAATATACCCGGTGATATATTTATCTTTGAAGATGACTGAGTGAATCGACAAAAACCTTGTCATAAAGATCAATGTGCTAGAGAGAAATTTGATTTTTACACCAATCAATAGAGCAAAAAAATAGTCGTTTTTTTGCCAAAAATACTAACCAGAATCCGAGTGCGCCATCACAAACAAGATAGTCTATAGCAATATTTTTTTATGTTTCCTACTCGCGACTAGGTATCAACTTAGGTTATAAACAATTTAATGCAAAAAAATCCTATTTCTTTCGTTTTTGGCTTTTAAAATCGAAACTAATGAAGTAATCTTGATGGTATAACGACATGAATAGTAGAGAATGAACTTACAAATAATATAGTGTCATCGCCGACTTGATCGAATCATTAGAACAGGAGAAAAAACTGAAAAATTAGGCTTTTTCCAAAAATGCATGTCCTTATTTTTTGAAGATGTGCTGGAAGCCTTTGATGAAATAATAGTCATTGTTAAGTACTTTATGCACACCAAAACCAGGCTTTGTAGAACTAATAGTTTAACAATTGCGCCTTGAACCAAAGTGTTATGGGCTCATTCCTGTGTAACACTCGAATTTTGTGCCGAATTTTAGATACATTAGTTAATTACATTTTTAGCAATATACTTTTTAGCATTTCACTAGGCCACCATTTTGTTCCGCCGTAATGGAATTTTACCAAAATATCAGGTTACTGTCATGCAATCCTTAATTTTTGACAAAAATTTAAACTTAATATGGCAAGTAGATTTTTAGCTATGCCGCAAATTAACAAAGAGACAATCAGACAGACAGATCAAAAGAAACTCTATTTTTTTGGGACCTAGGGACGCTAGAATAGGAAGATACGTAAAATATTGATTTTTTTCCATGTTTATAAATGTTGTAGTTGCCCGCCATTTTGTCTTGCCCTCTTGAAATCGTACCAAAATTGTACAAGCTCATCTCTATACAACAATTATTTCTAGAGCAAGATTTGAAATCAATCTATAAAATGGTCTTTTCGGGCCGAATTGTGAAATTATTTATTAAGCCGCCATCTTAAATTGAAACCAAAATTTACCAGCTAATTTCCACATAATCTTAGTATTTCGTAGTAATAATATTTCACAAGAACGCCATTTTATTTCGCCTTAAAGGATTTTCACAAAAATGGTACCATTTTATCCTCTTATGATCTATGGTTTTTGACCAAATCTTAAAGATAGTGGATAAATAGTTTTTGGGCTCTGCCGCATACAGATGGACAGACCGACAGACAGAGCGATGGAAATGGGAGAACATGTTTTTCGAGGTCTAGAAACCTAAAAATGTAGGGATCTGCAAAAATCTCGGTGGGTGATTTTTTTCATGATTACAATCTTCCCTTTTACGAGGGAAGTCCAAAAGTAATATTTATTGATATTATCACTATTACTATTATCATTATTATTATTATTGTCATCAATATTAATGAATAATAATCTGATTAAAATAACTTCGCACGCCTATGACACGGGAAGATTTTTGACGAGATTCTCCCCTGCCCCTTCAGGCGTTGATAAGGTTCACTCGCTTGTCACACTGCATATATATATATATATATATATATATATATATATATATATATATATATATATATATATATATATATATATATATATATATATATATATATACATATATATATATATATATATATATATATATATATATATATATATATATATATATAATATACATATATAAATATATATATATATATATATATATATATATATATATATATATATATATATATATATATATATATATATATATATATATATATATATATATATATATATATATTTTAAACAAGTGCAATAGATGACTAAAGGGGTTTGAAAGATTATAAAAATCAAAATAAATCGATATCGCGATATACATCCATCACCATTTTCAGACACAATTATTATAAATATCTTTCGACTAGAAGTAATTTTGTGCTCCACCCGCCATAAAAAGGATAAACATATTCACGTCTTTATTTTACAAGATTATTGATAAATCGGCGAAAGCTGGAACCGTTCTGCGTGCGGGAATGACCTAATAGAAGAATTGTCTAAAACCCGACTTAACTGTTTTGTATATCTTATAGTTTCCGATATCCCAAAACATTCATCACCAATTTTGGACACACTGTATACGCTGCGCCTGTTCCATATTATTTAACAAATAGAAAAATTGTATTCCACATAAAAAGTATGGCTTATAAAAAAAAAGGTTTGACTATAAAAAAATCCTATACAAAATACAAGGATCGCAAAGAATTCGTGAACGGAAGTAGGCAAAACAACAAAAATATGAAATCAAAATTTCTGAGACAGCCGAATTAGAGAGGGTAAAATTATTAATTAAAAATTAATTTATCGCCTTTGTACGAGGTGCAGTTTTTGGTAATTTAATGGTCAATATGTCGAAAATTTCAACTGACCTCAATTTTACATATTCACCACTAATTATTTAAAAAAAATAAAAAGACCTTTGTCTTGTATTTTCAAGCTCTTTAACTGTCTCGAAAAACTGAATTTAGTTCGTTCTTTCGTTTGCAAACAGTCCTATATAATAACATAATAAAAAATTGATTACAAATTTGTATTTATCAGTTTTGGACCAAGCGGGAAATCTACAAATATATTTGGTTTTTTCCTGGGAAATACTTAATATACTTATTTCGTTTACTAGTTAAACCGATCTGCTTTGAGGACCAATATATGCTTTAGTTGAAATTTCGTTCAACAAAATAAATCACTCTTATAAATTTAAGGGAATAGACTTTAGAAATTACCCAAATTAAGGTTTATACGGACGTTAGTGGTGGCGGAGCACAAAATTACTTCTAATCGAAATATATTTAAAATAATTAAGTTATTAGACGATGTTAAAGGAAAAAACCTATTTACTTCATTTATTTTACACACTGTATACACAATGGGTGTATGTGAAAATCATTTTTCTAAACACGATTATACTAAAATTTTGACTTCATTTGACAAGAAATAAACAACTTAAAACCAATTGTTTTTCTATTAAATAATAATGACAGAAATACGTTAAATATGTCAAATATATAATTTTATATTTTCTGAAAATTCCGTCAAAATTGTCTTTTCATTTTAATCAGTGTAAGTACTTTTTAATTGTAAAAAAGTCCTTAATTTCCTGATAATTATGATATTATAGAGCCCTGAAGAAGAAATGAATTATTTTGAAAGCTTAGCAATTAGAAAATAAATCTACTATAGACTTTTTGGTCGAATCTCCCTCCTTATGAATATAAGATAGAAAAACAAAAAATTACATTAATTTAAAATTTTATGCAAACATTAAGTGTAACATAGAGGTAAACTGGTAAAGATGTGTTACGAATTCAAGATGGCGAAACAAAATAGCGGCCAGATAATCTTTACTTCCCTCGTAAAAAGAAAGTATTGTCATCGTGAAAAAATATCCTACGAGATTTATTCAAATCTTTACGTTTCAGGGTCCCAAGATGCCGAAAAACATGTTTTCTTAATTCTGTCGGTCTGTCTGTCGATCCGTATCTTCCCGGCATAGCTAAAAACTACTTACCCGATTGACTAAAAATTATGGTCAAAAATTAAGGCACAGTTTAATTCTGTGATTAAGGGTCTTATTGGAATGACCTGGTAATATTTTGGTAAAAATCCAATGTCAAAACAAAATGGCGGCCTAGTCAAGTTATTACTAAAAACTGCTTAACCAATTTATTTTAAATTTTGCACAAAAATCAAGAATTATGTAGAAATCAACTGGTAAAATTGTAGTGAAAATTCAAAATGGCGGCTTAATGGAATATTTATTAATTCAGCATGAAACAAACTACTTAATGGACTGATTTCAAACTGTGTGCCATAACTAATTGGGGTATAATTCAAGATAGAGGAACAAAATAGCGGCCAAATAAACTTTTTATAATCGTGAAAAAATCACCCTCTCAGGTTTTAAATATTTTCAGGTTTCAGTCCCTAGATGCCAAAAAATGTTTTTATTACCATCGGTTCGTCTGTCTGGTTTAAGAGTCATATGGGAATGAGAAATATTTTGGTAAAAAAATGGCCTTAATAACTTTAAAAAAGTATTATTTAAAAAACTAGTTATCCAATTTCCTCAAATGTTACACAAAAAACAAGTGTTACATAGGAATAAACTGGTAATATATTGGTATGAATTTAAGATAGCAAAACAAAATACCGGCCTAGCAAAATATTTAAAAAATCATCCTGAAACAACTACTCATTAGATTAAATTCAAAATGTATGAATGCATTAAATGTGATATAGAAATAAATTGGTAAAGTTCCGGTACGAATTCAAGATGGCGGAACAAATATTTCTTTTTAAATGAACGCAAGAAAAATCTTATTTTACTGATTGTGATATAAGGATAAACTGGTACGAATTCAACATGACTTAACAAAATGGCGGTATGTATCAATGTAAAAAATAAAAAACGCATAGTCACGAAAATAAAGTTTTGGAAAATAAACCACATAGAAAAATAAGAATTTTGTCGAATACGTAATTTTTTCAGTTTCCTTTTCTGACCGTGATGGTAAGTTTAATATTTACTATTTCAATTCAGTGAAATAATTCAAAACAACAAAACAATGGTTTGCTATTTAAAAAAAACGTGATCATGCTTTTTGATATCTGTTCTAAAATCTATATATCTAAAACACTGAGCTAAAGTTTTCAGCAAGTTCGTGAGATAGTTGTACTGCACCGATTTATATAATTTTTTTTAAATGATCGTCTGGTAACCGAGACCTTTCACATCTATTTCTGGTGTTGTATACGGGGTGTTTCAAAAAAATCGGGTCACGGATTGATCACGATTGTGCTCAAACTGCTTGACGAAAAAACATGCATTTTGGGTGGTAGTAGAATGTAGAGGTTGGATAAGAAGGAATTTTTCAAAACTCGGCGAAACTGCCCCTTAAATATTACAATATTTTTTATTTAAACGAACGGTTTATTTGGTTATTTAACATATTTTAAGTTTTCTTAAAAATTTATACACAGTTTTCAAAAAATTGGGCCACTGATTAATCACGATTCTGCTCAAAAATCAAATTTGAAGAGGATGAAACCGCCAATAAATAATACAATATTTTTTATTTAAAAACGGTTAATTTTTCAAAACAACGCTTGATGGGTATATTTCATTTTATTTTTTACATATTTTTTAAAAATGTATACATGAAACATCTTGACAAAAATTGAACGAAAATGCAACTACGTGGTTTCGAAAATAAAAAAAAATACGACAATCTAAGTACCTACCTATTTATATCTCTGTCGTTAGCGTCATATGCGAACGAAATCGCGGGACCTCGTTAGCATGTGTTTAATTCACGAAAATAATTTACTGAAAAAATGCCTTAAGCAGAAATTTGGACGTTTCGCATAATTATTTAAGTAATACCAGCAAAATGGCATTAACAAAAATATAAACTGATATTTAAAAATCTACATGTATAGCGCGCGATAAAATTTAAAATTAAATAACTAAATATAACTTTTATGTTAGTATGTAAAGAAACACAGCCAGACCGATGGAATTGAGAAAAGATGTTTTTCGTCATCTAGTGACCCTAAAACGTGAAGATCCGAAAAAATCTCGTAGAGTGATTTTTTTACAATTACAATACTTACGAGGGAAGTAAAAACAACACCAGTTGCGTAAATTGTATGTCTTCAATATTTATGGATAGTGCTTATTTAGTAGTTAAATGTAAGTTTATTTTAACATTTTTTCTAAATTTTCATTTTTTTTTTAATGAAAACGCTGCATATTTATTTACCTTTTGTTTTGATTATGTATTATTTTTTAAGAACATGTTTTCTTTGAAAATTTTGAAATAAAGTCATTTTATTTCAACTTTGCTTTTACTTATCTATGCCCTAAGTCATTATAAACAAAAATAAAAATCTTCTATGAACAATATTTTTCTTTAATTTTTCATTAAAAAAAAGGGAAAATCGCTCACATGGTGTATAGGGAATCCCAATTCTAGGAGGGAGAAGCTATACGAGGTATGGAAAAGTGTAAACTGTAAAAGAGTTGCCCAAATTTGAAATTGGGGATATTAATAGATATACGGAAAAATAGAGATTTTTGAAAATCCTGTTAATTTTCTACCGAGTTTTTTAAAAAGATATTTTCAAATCAATGTCACATCATCACAGCCACCTTTTTCCCTCTACCAAAATACGTTATTAAGTTTGCGATTCGACGATTAATCTCCGAACGATCATCATAAACTTTGCTTTTTAAATAGTCAAAAATTTTATGTTCTTAATAAACAGTAATTTTAATTCTAAATCCAACAGCATATCACACCTAACATTCTTCTAATATTTCGGACTAAAAAACCATCATCAATGCTAGTTAATAATGAATGCCGAGGAACGGAAAGCCCGCGTAGGGTAAAAAATTCAATTACCTACGTCATTGTTGAAATGGGCAAAAATGTGGTAATGGAAATGTAAAATTTATTTGTCTCTACCTCTTTTATTAGAATCAGAAAAGAAGTACCTAATTCAAAAACATTTCACTTTTTTAATCTACTCCAGAATTAAAAATCCATTCTCATTGTCATTTATTTTCGTCGACAATATGACGTGATTAGATTTTTGACCCGATGTTTCGTTCCTCATCATAAATTAGCACTGATGAAGGTAGTCAGAAATATTGGGACATCCTATAACTTTATTAGTTCAGAATAATGAAAAAAATAAATTTTGTCTTAAGAAAAGGTAAGTAACAATAATTTGTAAATTAAAATTTCGATTTAAACGTAGACCTAAAACAATCTGCTTTATTTTGTATTAATATGGTAGCACAAGGATTTTTTCCTATATTTACTGAGAAAATGTCTCAAGCAGAAATTTGGACGTTTCGCGTAATTGTTTAAGTAATAGCAGCAAAATGGCGTTAACAAAAATAAATACTAATATTTAAAAATCTGCATGTATAGCGCGCGTTAAAATTTATAATTAAATAACTAAATATAACTTTCATGTTGTATGTAAAAAATCGGTAAATTCCTTTACCCGGAACTTCCCTCGTTATGAATTATTACTTTTATTCGAAAAAGTGAAGTGTGATCAAAGTTAGTTCAGTACAGAGTCACAGTATATATGTGTTACATATACTGTCTGTTCATTTTTATTGGGCGCCATTTTGTTCCTATTGGATTCCAACCAATTTCCTTTCTATCTATGCCACATTTGACTCGGGCATAATTTAAAATAAATTCAATAAGTATCCCATTTTCACATTTAATTTTTCTGCATTTTAAAAATTTTATTTGGCGGTTTTTTGTTTCGCCATCTTAAATTGAAACCCATATTATCATCTTTACCTACTCCGTTAGTCCGCAGATATCCCAGATATTAAGTTTCAGAATGGTTTTCATTAACGATGCCCTTATTGTTATGTTAGAGTGGTGTATTATTTGGCGTTAGGATCCAGTAGAAAAACAATGTTTCTCCAATTTATTGTTGTATCCTCAGGACACATAGATTTTTCTATACTGCATGAAAGCCATATTAGTCTTTACCTACTCCATTGATCCGCAGATATTTTTTAACCCAAAAAAAAATACACTACTCTAACATAACCACAAGAAGATCGTTAACGAAAACTATTTAGAAATTTAATATCTGGGAAATATCTCCGAACCAACGGAGTAGGTATAGACTGATAATAGGGGTATCATGCAGGATATAAAATTTATGTGTCCTGAAGATGCAACAATTAAGTTGCGAAACGTCGACAATTTAAAAAAAGTCATTTGCTCATTTACTGAGTTCTAGCCACAAATAATACACCCCTCTAACATAAAAACAAGAGGATCGTTAACGAAGACCATTTAGAAATTTAATATAGGAAATATCGGCGGTCCAACGTAGTAGGTAAAGACTGAAAATATGGGTTTCATGCAGGATATAGAATCTATGTGTCCTGAGGATGCAATAATAAAGTTTCGAAACGTCGACAATTTAAAAGTCTTTTTTTACTGGATCCTAACTCCTAACAAATAATACACCACTCTAAAATAACAACAAGAGAATTTACCAGTTACTACATAAGTTACCCAAAACCATTTAGGAACTTAATATCTGGAAAATATCTGCGAACAAACGGAATACGTAAAGACTGATAATATGGGTTTCATACTGGACATAGAATCTACATATGTATCCTGAAGATGCAACAATACAGTTGCGAAACGTCAACTATTTAAAAATAGACTTTCGTTTTTTTTATTAGATCCTAACCCCAAATAATACACCACTCTAACATAAAAACAAGAGGATTGTTAACGAAAACCATTTAGAAACTTGGACTGGGAAATAATGGGTGTCCAATTTTGACATTCCGATTTAAACTGGCCGCCATTTCTAAAAATCTTAGTTGACAGTTTTCTTATAGTTTCTTATCCATCGAAGAACGAGTATTTATTGTGAAATGTCATTACCAAAATGGGGAATGTTTTGCTGAAACTGCAAGAAGATGCCGTACGCATTTCGGAAGAAATGCAGCACCATCTGTTAAGGTAATTGAAAATTTTATGAAGAAATTTGAACAGACTGGGTCCGTAACACCTAATAGACAACATGTTCACAATCGTGGTGTCCGATCAGAAGTAAAAATTGCTGCGGTGAGGGCTAGTGTTGATGAAAGCCCGAAAATGTCAGTTCGTAAACGGTCACAGCAAGTCAACATTAAAAAATCGAGTCTGCATAACATTTTAAAGAAAGATCTGCATTTGAAAGCATATAAAATACAGTTGACTCAAGAAATAAAACCAAACGATCATGTGTCACGTCGTACGTTTGCTAATTGGGCCTTAGAAAGAAAGCAAGAACGGAACGATTTCTTTCACAAAGTAATTTTTAGCGACGAAGCTCACTTCGAAATTGGCGGATACGTAAATAAGCAAAATTGCAGAATATGGGGTGACGAAAATCCAAGAGAAATACTGGAGAAACGACTGCATCCAGAAAAAGTAACTGTGTGGTGTGGTTTTTGGGCGGGAGGTGTGATTGGACCTTATTTCTTCCAGAATGAAGCCGGTGATGCAGTTACTGTGAACGGAGCCCGATACAGGACAATGCTGACAGATTACTTGTGGGATGAATTGGAAGGTATGGATGTCCAGAACATATGGTTTCAACAGGACGGTGCCACTTGCCATACCGCAGATGAAACACTGAATGTTTTAAGGCAGAGATTTGGCGATAGAATAATTTCTCGAAGAGCTGACGTTAACTGGCCGCCTCGGTCGTGCGACCTCACACCATTAGATTATTTCCTATGGGGCTTTTTGAAGGAAAAAGTTTACGTTAACAATCCTCGAACAACTGAACAGCTTAAAGTTAACATTACTCAAGCAATTGGACAAATTGGACAGAATGTCTGCGAAAATGTTATCGCAAATTTTGAGAAAAGAATATTAGCATGCCAAAGAAGTAGAGGGGGTCACTTGCTGGATGTCATTTTTCATTATTAACCGCAATAGTTGTACTTCAAAATAATATAATAATATTATAACATTTAAAGTGTTTTGTGTATTTTATTCTTAAATTAAATCGGAATGTCAAAATTGGACACCCTTTATATGCAACGGAGTAAAACTTCTGATAATATGGGTTTCATGCCCGATATTAGATCTATATATATATCCTGAGGATGCAAAAATTAAATTGCGAAACGTCGACAATTTATAAAAAACTTGTTTGTTTTTTAAATCCTAACTACAAATAATACACCTCTCTAATAAATCTTTTTTGACATTTTTCTGTCATATTGGATTTTTATCATAATATTATCCTCAAGGCCATCCTCATATGACCCTTAATTTTTGGTCAAAATTTGAAGCCCATCGGGTAAGTAGTATTTAAGCTATGTCGCGAACTGACACACAGATCGACACACGGACCGACGGAATTGATAAAACATGTTTTTTGACATCTAGAGACACTGAAACGTGAAGATATGTAAACCCTGAGACGGTGATCTTCTTCATGATTACAAAAAATTTATTTGTCCGCAATTTTGTTTCGCCATGTTGAATTAGTAACACAATTTTACTAGTTGAGCCCTATATCACAGTTAGTTATGGCACACAATTTGAAATCAATCCATTAAGTAGTTTTTTCTGGCCACAGTTTTAAATAATTTATTATACCGCCATTTTGTTTCGCCATTTTGGTTTCGTACCAAAATTTTAGCAGTTGATTCCAACATAATACTTGATGTTTATGCAAAATTTGAAATAAATTGAATAAGCAGTTTTTTCAAAATAATTTTTTTAACATTGACTAGGCCGCCATTTTGTTTCGCCATTTTGGATTTTTACCAAAATATTACCCAAGTCATACACATATGACCCTTAATTTTTGACCAAAATTTGAAGCAAAGCGGGTAAGCAGTCTTTAAGCTATGCCGCGAACTGACAGACAGAACGACAGAATTGATAAAACATATTTTTTGGCATCTAGCGACGCTACAACGTAAAGATGTGGAAAACCTGAGAGGGTGATTTTTTCAAACATTTTATTTTGTTCGGCCATCTTGAATTAATACCACTATTTTACTAGTTGATCCCTATACCACAATTAGTTATGGCACACAATTTGAAATCAAACCATTAAGTAGTTTTTTCAGGCTGAATTTTTAAATATTTTATTATTCAGGCATTTTGTTCCGCCATCTTGGATTTCTACCAAAATGTTACCACTTGTTTTCAACATAATACTTGATGTTTTTGCAAAATTTAAAATAAATTGGATGAGTAGTTTTTTAATACTAATTCCTTTAATACTTCACTAGGCCGCCATTTTGTTTCGCCATATTGGATTTACCAAAATGTTTCCAGGTCATCCCCATATGACCCTTAATTTTTGACAAAAATTTGAAGTCAATCGCATAAGTAGTTTTTTAGCTACGCCGCGAATAGACAGACAGACAGGCCGATGGAATTGAGAAAACATGTTTTTCGTCATCTAGGAACCCTAGTGAAGATCCGAAAAAATCTCGGAGAGTGATTTTTTCACGATTACAATACTTCCCTTTTACGAGGGAAGTAAAAAGAACACCAGTTGCGTAAATTGTATGTATTCAATATTTATGGATAGTACCTATTTAGTAGTTATTTAAATGTAAGTTTATTTTCACATTTTTTCTAAATTTTCATTATCTTTTTAATGCAAATATTGCATATTTAATTACCTACTGTTTTGAGTATGTATTATTTCTAAATTACGTTTTGTTTGAAAATTTTGAAATATAGTCATTGTAAAAAAAATAAAATCTTTTATGAAAAATATTTTTCTTTAATTTTTAATTAAAAAAAAACCTCTCACATGGTGTACAGGGTATTCCACTTTCTAGGGTGACCATTAGGAGAAGCTATACGAGATATAGAAAAGTTTAAATTGTGGCCAAGTTGCCCAGTTTTGTGCTCAATCAAATGCCGTTTTGAAATTGAGGATATTTTCTCTACCAAAATATTATTTAATTTTACGATTTTAAGTTTACGATTCAACGATTCATCCCCGAACGTTCATTATAAACTTTGCTATATAAATAGTCAAAAATTGTATGTTCTTCTTTATAAACAGTAACTTTAATTCTAAATACAACAGCGTATCACATCATCAATGCTAGTTAATAATAATTGCCGAGAAACTGAAAGCCCGCGTCGAGTCAAAAATTCAATTATCTACGTTATCTTGAAGCCAAAAATGTGGTAATGCAAATGTTAAATTTATGTCTCTCTACCTCTTTTATAAGAATCAAAAAAGAAGTACCTAACAAAAATATTTTACTTTTTTTCCGGAAGTTATTTAAAAATTCATTCTCATTGCCATTTTTTTTTGTCGACAATATGACGTGATTAGATTTTTGACCGGAGTTTCGGTCCTCATCATAAATTAGCACTGATGATGGGCTCTATTTGTCAGAAACATTGGAAAAACGCTCAATTTTGGGACACCCTGTAAATTTACTAGTTCAGAATAACGTAAACAGTAAATTTTGTCTTAAAAAAAGGTAAGTAACAATAATTTGTAAATTAAAATTTAGAATTAATCGTATATCTAAAATAATCCCCTTTCATCATAAATTAACACAAAATTTTTTTCTTATTGTCAAGAGCTATAATTGCTACAGCCCTGTTAACGGCTAAAGCGATAGAGTTTTTGTTGGATTAAATAATAACGTTGGGTGATCAATAAACCATAATAATATTGCGCGGCACCGTCTTCCACGAATCTCATCGTTTCCCGATCAACGCCGCAGCCGACCGCGACGGTCATCACAGCGAGAGCCGAACGATTGCGAATGGGTGTTTTATGCGTTTGCCGTACAGCGGCTCCACCGTACAGCAGTTGAAATGTAAGTGGAATGAAATCAGCACTGCCACGAATTCGCCCATAAGGTTGCGCATCTTCCTTTTTCTTTCAATCAACGGTATTATTTAGGGTCATAACCGTCATCTTATAGCTAGAATAATATTTAAAATTGCGTAATGGCGCCATTTTAAAGAGTTTCCAAAATAATTTTGAGATTCTTTAATATACTCCTTCAAAATTAAGTGCATGAATTGTCATTAACCAAAAAATGTATTGCACATTTCGGAAGGTAATTATAATATACAGGGTGCTCATAATTTTTTTTGAAAAACGCTTGGACCCGTCGATTTTGTTTTCGAGGGGGACGCTAAATTATCATAAAGTCACGTTGATGCCTGCAGCCCCCTAGGCACCACCCCTAAAATCTTAAATGGAAAGGGGGGTCGAGTAAAACGCGATTTTAAAGGTCTTTCGATTTCCTTCAAAATTTTAACAAAATTCATGTATTTTAGTTCAGGGGTTTTAGAGATTTATTGATTTAAAGCTTAAAGTAGACTATAATACACATCAGATTAGTGGATATCAATTAAAGCAAGAAATTTGCCAGCAAGTGGTGTAAAAATAACTAATGAGGATACTGACGTTATTATTTAATCCATTTTTAACTCTTGCGTCATTTATGCAATAATACGGAGTTCTTTAATTTTAGAGTTTTTAAAACTTGAGCCTAAAAAACTGCACAATAATAAATGACAAGAATGTACTTACACATTCTGCAATATTTTAGGAGTAATTTGAAGCCACTCATTTACAATTCTTTGTTGCAAATCTTGTAATTAGTTGAGTCGCATAGATTTTGCTTTTAAGTGACCCCATAGAAAGAAATGCCGAGGTGATAAATCTGGCGATCTTGGGGGCCATTCAATAGAACCTCTTCTTCCAATCCATCGACCTGGACCTAAATAGTGTCGAACAAATATTGCATAATGTGGTGAGGCACCGTCCTGTTGGAACATCAACCTATCCTCAACGTATCGTCGATCATTCTAATTTTCAATTATTGCTGTTAACGTTGGCTCTATGGCGTCTTGTAATAATTGTAAATACATTTCAACTGTCAAATTTCCAGGCAAGAAAAGAGAACCAACTATATAATCCCCAAAAATACCAGCTCTAACATTTAATTTTTGAGGCTGTTGGGTGTGTACCTCATGATAAATTATGGAGAGATAGAATTCGACCAATACCGGCAGTTATGACTATTTACCATGCGGAAACAAGTGTTGGCTAGAAGGTTTTTATCGTTTATAATTCGTTCACTCATAACTCCACAATATTGTAATCGCCGATCAAAATCGTCTTCATTAAGTTTTTGTGCAAGGTGTATGTTGTACGGACAAAGTTTCCTATTGGCGCGTATTTAACGTAGGATCTAAATGAACTTGCCCTAAAACCATCGCTTCCGTTCCTTCGTTCCTTCTGGGATTTTGAATGTTGCGTTTTTTATTGGTCACTGATAATAAACATATTTTCGATAAACGTTGATGTTCACATGTCGCTCATTAAATATTGGTGATGTCCTATTAGCGCACTAATTATTTTCGACAAATATTTCGTTCATTTCAAGCCTTTTGGTTTTAGGTCGAATCAATCGCGAACTATGTACTAAATTCTTATTTAAAATCAGTAAGAGGTATTCTTTCTCTTACCTTTTTTCAAGGAAGAATTTAACACAATAGCAACTTTGTCACAACATTGCTCACAACGTTATTTTCAACTGTGAAATGATATACAAATTAGTTTGTTTATAAATAATTTACTGTCAATACGTATTAACAAAAATGCCTTGAAGATGTCTCACAGATAAATACAGTTCTATTTATTTTTAGGCTTTACATTTGGCGTCCTTAAACGTCCTTCACAGATAAAAATGCATAAATTAAGAAAATAAAAGTTTTCAGTGTAGTTTTATGATTTTTGCTGGCAATGTATTAAAGTCTACTTTAAGTTTTGAATTAATAAATCTCTTAAACTACTGAAGTAAAGTACATGCATTTTATTATCATTTTGAAAGGAATCGAAAGACCTTTAAAATGAGGTTTCACTCGACTCCCCTTTCCATTTAGGATTTTAGGGGTGGTGCCATTCCTGCCTAGGGGGCTGCAGATAAGAATTTTATGACAAAATCGACAAGTTTGATCGTTTTTCCAAAAAAATAATGAACTGCCCGTAAATGCCTCTGTTTTTTTGCCCCAACCTATATATATATATATATATATATATATATATATATATATATATATATTAACGTCACCAGAATACCGTCCTGAAGCCCTTAATAAAGTTAAAGAGACCTTGAAAGCAAATCATTTCCCAGAAAAACTGATAAAAAAAATTATCAAACAAAGGACGTACATATATTATAACAATCATAACGAAAAGTAAGATAAGATAATACGCAAAAAAAATATATTGCAATGCCATACATCTCAATTATCTGAAAAATTAAAACATATCTTAGGAAAATATAACAAAATTGTGTGTCATAAAGCCCAGAACCTGATAGGCTCCCTATTTACAAAATTAAAAACTAAAATTCCTAAAAATAAAAAATCCAATCTCATATATGAAATTCCTTGTTTAAACTGCCCTAAGAAATATATTGGTATGACAACCCAACTTTTAGAACACTGCATTATACAAACATGAAAAAAGCACAAAACACGAATTTAATTTTTCTGAAACCAAAATCATTGATGAAGATAACCTGAATCAGAAACTAATTATCAAAGAAATGATTCATATAAAAAAAGAAAAAATGCAGTAAATGACAAACAAGTCATAAAAAATTAAAGTCAAATATACTACAATTTGATATTTTACTATAGTTTTAAGTTCGTCTAAGCCGTTATTTTTAAAATGTAGTATATCATTGTGAATGTCTGATTCTACTCTAATGTTTAAATTAAAAAATAGCAAAAAATTATCTTTAAATTCCTCAAAAAAAAACGTACTACGATAAGAACACCTTTTTACCTAAAACTGTGCCATGAGTTGCCTGGCAAACCACTAACTTGCTACCTATCATTCAAATATAAATAAATAATCAACATGCATTTTTCGAGGTATGTAACCTTATTTTATTAATTTTGTAATAATTATTGTCAATAGTATAAAATTTTAAATCTGTTTTAGAAAAATTGTAAATGTCTTTTTATAATTAGACCACTAAATGTTTTTTAAATTAATTGTAGATAGGAAAGGAAAGCCATATATACCAAAAAAAAAGGAATGAGCAATTTTTGAGAAAGCCTACTATGATAGGCGAAACGTCAAGTTAATTCCATTGTTTGATTTTCAAATAACTATACCCAAGAAAGAAGTCCTATTAATATATACCGGGTTTAAGAAAAAAATTGTATGATATATATATATATATATATATATATATATATATATATATATATATATATATATATATATATATATATATATATATATATATATATATATATATATATATATATATATATATATATATATATATATATATATATATATATATATATATATATATATAGGCACCTGTGGCGACTCATAACCCAAGAGTAATTAAATCGAAAGTAGGAAAAAAATTAACGCGGTTAGAATTATCATATAGTAGAAAATAAAGATAGCCTACTATGATAGGCGATAGGATACAAAGGCGTTAATTCCATTGTTTGATTTTGCAAATAACTATACCCATGAAAGAAGTCCTATTAATATATACCGGGTTTAAGAAAAAAATTGTTTGATATATATATATATATATATATATATATATATATATATATATATATATATATATATACATATAGACACCTGTGGCGACTCATAACCCAAGAGTAATTAAATCGAAAGTAGGAAAAAATTAACGCGGTTAGAATTATCATATAGTAGAAAAAGAATTTTTTGGGAAGACCGCTGAAACAATGAAATTTGGCCAACTATAGACGCGTGTTTCTGACTTAAGATCTTCATCAGTACAGTCAACTAGTTGAGAGACGAGTACAACTAACGCCAAAACTGAATACAACAAAACCACACCAGAGTCAGCAACAGGAGCACTCATGAAATATATAGAAGGCTAACTACCAATTTGTTGCAATTAACATCTACTTTAAGAAACTACAGAAAAAAATGGACGTAGATCAGCCCAGATGAAAGAACCAGAAATGAGATGGATTTTACTCTTCCATCTAATAACCACATAATACAAGATGTATCATTTTTAAATACATTTACTGGGTACTCATCATTCAGACTAAAGATGGTTATCAATACCAGAAAAAAACAAATAGATACGATATTCTTGAAATAGGGCGCAAGTTTGTTGAAGAGCAATTGAAAGGCGAGCTACAAATCCAGAAAGACTTAAATAGTAAAATACAAGCACGTACGATCGCTAATTATAAAATCCTCAACAAATAAATATATTGTGCTGTCAAAAGGTAGGTACTATTTTCTTCTGGATGAGGCTTATTCCAAGGTTTGAAAATGCCGTATGATGTACCTGGGTACAATTTTGTGTTATGTCTCTAGGTACATCGCACTACACTGACCCTTAGTAGGTACATCGTCTGCATCATTATACCTTTGTTGCATTTTTCAATACAATACTTCTTCCAATGAAAATGGGGAAAAGTAAAGAAGGAGTAAAGCGCAGACAGCCAGATCAGCAACAATGAGGGAAGTAATACAAATTATCGCTAAGAACGGCTGAATCTAAGATTACAAAATCTGCTGTAGCTCTAACTGTAAACAAATATAAACTGTCAAAAGGTGCTACAAATGTTGGGTGATTACTAAATTATATCCGTAGAACACAACTATGGAGTTGAGAAAACTAGTATATAAATATGGAACTGCAAATAAAGTTTTGATAAGAAGCTAACAAAATGTCTAGAAAGAGACGGCTACGTATGTTCCGCTCAAGACACTCAAAATTGTCTGTTAGAGAGCCAGAAGCCAATAGTCTTGCTCGTGCTACGGCATTCAATGAAAAAAGTCATCGAGTTCTACTGAGGCTATCAAGAAATGTATGTAGAAATGAATACCAACTTCATCAAATTCGGAACATTGATGAAACGGGAGTTTCTATAGTTCATACGGTTCCAAAAATATTTGTTCCTGGAAGAATTAAACAACTGGCAAATATGACATGTGCTGAGAGAGGCATAAAAGTTAATTTTAAACAAATATGTTAAAAGGAATACCTCCTTGGTTAACAGGTGCATAGAAGTTCGAAATGCCATAGTCAGCCTATTTCCACGTTGTTCCCATACGATGCAACCACTGGATAAATCTGTTTATGGCTCATTCAAAACATCTTACAATAAACATTGAAGGTTAGTCATGCCGAAAAACTAGTTGCGATATATGATGTTGCTGAACTTGCCGGCATAGCTTACGGATTAGCATTTACCATAAAGAATATAACGAGATAGGATTTAGATCAACTGGCATTGTCCCATTGAATTCAAATATATTTGATGTCAGTGACTTTCTTGCGGGAAATGTTACCGATCGCCCTTTACCTTCTATTGAAGAATTTGGTGCATCGGAGAATGATCTTACGTTTGATCAAATTTCTATCAACCAAGCCAGTCCTACTCCTAACTTGAACAAGACATTTACCCCAGAAATGATAAGACCTTTCCTCAACGCATGAAAGACAACAAACATAAGACGAATTCGTAAATCCAGAATAGTTATTGACCCGCCTGAGAACATTGAAATAAGTAAATACAAAGAATTTAAAAGAAGAACCACACAAAATAGACTAAAATAAACATTGTTTTTAGATTAATTAAAAAATATACAGCTATTGTTAGCCTTGTTATATTTTATTAATTTTTGTTTGTATCCTATGAGCGGCCATTCTGTAATAACAAAATGATCTCTTTCAGCTTTGAAGAAGACGACAAATAAATCATCGAAACGTTGGCCAATTTTAAAAACTGAGGTTTGATTTATGTCCCTAAACCGCTAAACATCATCTTGAAGAAATACAAAAAAACCGTACATTAGTACATTCTGTGTATAGAAAACCGACGCATACAAATAGATACTTAAATGCAAATTCCCATCACCATTCAGCACAAAAGGAATCGGGTATTAACTCACTAGTATTTAGAGCTATTTCGATTTCTGATCAAGAATCTTTAACATCGGAAACATCGAAACTGACAGAAGCACTCAGAAGGAATGGCTATTGCACTGAAGATATTACGGGTTCAATTTAAAGATAAAGTAATCCAACTCCGCCAAAGGACATGATAAACAGCAACCATTCCCTATATACATGGCACTACAGACAAAATAGGATGATTACTTCTGCGGTCCAACATACGTACATTCTTCAATACACATAAGAAGATTGGACAACTGGGATCCCCGAAAGATATTGTACCTTTCCAAATAGAAGGAGTATATAAAATTCCTTGCTCCTGTGGAGAAGTGTATGTGGGAGAAACAGGACGCTCAATATCAACAAGATTTAAGAAACATGAACGATGTATTAAAAAGAAACAAATTGTTCAATCTGCTGTAGCTGAACACCAGCATAACACTGGCCATTTCATAAATGTAAAGGAAACCAAGGTTCTAGCATCGGTTCCAGGTTTTTAAAAACGAAAAATTAGAGAATCTATTGAAATATTTCAACATACAAAAAATTTCAGTAGAGATACGAGTTACGGTCTACATCACACGTGAAAACCGATCTTAATACGGGTTTACGGTTCTGCGAGCACAAGTCGGGTATAAAAGCCCGCCTGAATCTCTTCCAGCTCATTCAGTGTTCAGATTTCGTAGAGTAAAGATCCCTTAAGATGCCTCGTGCAATCGAAGGCGAAACGTCGGATAGTAATTCTACTCTGACACGTTCTAATCCCAAGAAACATGATTTCTTAATTAACCAAAGCTTCCGTTCTATGTATGCACATCGAATTTGAAAGACAAATGTATGTGAGACATACAAAAACAAGAAAAATACTAAAATTGAAATGCTATTGCACTATGACCTTCAAATTAGGTGTGCATGCATAGATAAAATGTTAAATTATTTTTAACTGGTTTAAGATACCGGCAAAATATAGGGTTACAGAATAGAAACGGAATTTGATTTTGGAAAATGGCCAGTGGGGTTTGCAGTACAAAGTTCGGCAGGGTTACAATCTGGAGAGAAATAATATTCTGAATATTTATCTAATACTTGTTTAGGTCTCTTTTTGATACTAGTCATAGTGTACCAAAATCTATGTTATATCAAAATCAGTCATCTAATTTAAAGAAATTTCTGAAACTACGTCAAAATTACTTGTACTATGGGTAGTTACAGAGCTAACCAGCCCTTATACCCTCCAAGACAGCCCCCATGTCAAAGATGTCGAAGCGCGTTGGAGAACCTTCAAAATTCAGAAAATTTATGAACCCATTAACCAATTTCCATTTCAGTACATTCAGAGAGACCAAACCACGGCTCAAGCGAACTAAGTACATATAGTATTTTGGTCATGAAAAATGTTGTTACATAATTTCATTTAGGTTATATGTAAGAATAGCTAGTTATATAAATATATATTGTATATGGATTTCGTAACAATTATTAAAAGACGATTATTATTATTATTATTATTATTATTATTATTATTATTATTACTTAAAAATATATACACGTACGAGATGTGTCAAATAAGAATATAATTATCTTAACACCCGTCTTTTTGAAAAGGAAACGTTTGCAGACCCCTGTTTACATGATATATATTTTTTTTATTTTTATGAGGTAAATTACAGAGGTTCGTTTATATGTATGGCCTTTATATTCCTTATGTATATTTCGGTCACCCGCTTTATGTAATACTCCTATAAAGAAAAACAAATTTAGGTATAATTTTATTTAAAAAGGGCCTAGAACTGTTAATGTACAAAAATAATATTTGAACAAAATTCAGTTAACCACGATATACACGGTTATCCCGTCTATGTACTATATTATATTTGTACAAAACTAAAAAACCTTCTCAAGCTTCGAAACCACAACCTTCTCAAGAATAATAAGGAAAAGTAAAAATATCTATTACATAATTCAGGAGATTAACTAAGATTTAGCAAAATCAGGAAGATATGATAGGATTTGACAAAGTTAATTAGTACGTCCTGAAGTAAACTTGGCAATCAGAAAACCAAAATTGAAAACAATTGAAAACTTAGTCGTTTCAAAAAAGGCTTTTAATCTACAAGAGAAAATGTTCAGATATAAAAATTTAAAAATTCTTATGAAATTATTTCAGGTTGGAAATTTCTCACTCTTGCCTACCATCGTAAAAGCCAGATTAAAGCAACTCTTAAAATTCAGATCTTACAAATATTTTGACAAAACATATGCCTACAAAATGTAAAAAGCCGTTTGATAAACCATTTCCTTTACAAGTTACGGTCATTTAAATTAAAGTTGAATTTTAACGAATTGCACTTGAATTGCACAGTAGTAGTTTAGTTAGGGTAATTACAATGAAATTTATGTTTAGTGCGCAACTACTTATATTTTTTGAAATTACTTACCACTTACTGCATATTGACTCCTACTCTGCGTTCTTTGCATGGCACTAAATGGAAGGACTTGAAGTTTTGTTGCTCGACGTAGACATTTTTCAGCATCACTTGGGCTGCCGTGCCAATTTTCCAAAGACAAGCCATCAATGGCTAGAATTTGATCACCTAAGCAAGCGATACACTAATTAATTTGAACTGAATTAGTTTGTATATCATCGTTTCAGAGTAAAAATAGCGTAACTCTAACTAGTTCTGCTCCAAAACCCTCTTTTACAAACATGATACTTCTTTATTATACTGTCCAAAATTCAAACTTGCGATTGGTGTTAAACTATATCTGCATTAAATTCGCGGTGGTGGAAACTATCATTTATCATTAAAGAGTAAAATGGTTAATTATGTAGTTAGGCTTCAGCTCTGAAGCGACGAATAATCTATGTAGGCTTTTTTACATATGCATTATCATTCATTGACATAAACCTTACGAGTGTTATCAAGTGCTACCTCATAGAGCGGAGACATGCACCTTGTAAAAAAATTAATTAATACGCACCTATAGATAATGCGCCACAACGGTCGGCAGTGCTTGCTGATAATACTCGTTCGATGTAGTAGCCAGCAGTCGTAATGTCATTCTGGGAAGATTCTGATTCTAGAAGCGGGTTGCAATTCGTTAGAACAAGGCCAAACTCTTCCTCTGCTTGCCTGAAATAAATAGTTATTTATACTATAAGTAATGTAAGATATACTAGTCGAGAATTATATCCCTTCTAATATATAACACTACCCCCCTCCTTGAACTGCATATTTATAAGAAAATGTTTTTTTGGGTTTTCATTAATTTTATTCGAGAATATTCTCGTATAATTATGAAGACAGCAGTGACTAATTGCCATAGCATCATCAATAGATTTAATCGTATCAAGATCAGAACAATTTATTTTAATATTTAAAGAAAATGTTTGATTCTCTATAGAATTTAGTAAATTTTGTTGAACTGTATGGCATTTATAATTCATATTTTCCATATTTCGCAGCGAATACAAAAATAAAACATGTACTTATATATAGCTGTTAAACTCTTTATTAATATTCTATAACTGAAATTTTATCTCGATAATCTTAAGTTAAATTTTAAAAAAATTAAACATTTTATGACCCTCTCTGTATTATATAACAGCTTCTAGAAATTCTGTTATTCTTTGGATTTTGAAAAAAGTAAAAATTTGAATAAAATATGAAAAAAGGAAAATTCCAACTTTTACAACTTGTATATTAATTACTAGTGGCAGGAGTTGTGGCTATGAAAGGTTTTGATCTGGACGTCGAGAACTAAAACATATAGAAAAAATCCGAGGAAAAATCGACTGAGAGCTATTTTCCATAAGAATAATTTTGGGCTCTTAACTAGAAATAGCTAAGACATATCTTTCCTTGAAAAGGTTTTTCTTAATGGCAACCTCTAAATAAACGTAGGTGTTTAAATGCACACAGTTATTTTATCTTCTACCAGACGCGGTAAATAATCTATTGTTTTCATACCTGTCAATTTCAACTAGAAGCGGTCCATTCGCATATTTTACAGATTCCATGATGCTGACGTCATACTCTATTGTTAAGGTAGAAAAAGTGATCCCATGTGTATTACATCCCGCAGTATCCCTCAGAATTTGTTGGGCTTCCATTAACGTTTTGTTTACCAGAGAATAACGGTCTACTTTGAGGAGGCGGTCACCTACCCGAATTAGACCACTTCTGAAATAAAAGTATAGTATATAGTTAAAGATGTAAGTGCAACTAAAATGTATTTGTATAAAAAAAAAAGATAAAAGCAACAGAAGAAAGATATATGTTTTATAATACACTATTGACACACAGTTTGTCTGTTTCCTTTGGAATTAAAGATAAATAAGTTCTGTTTCTTATGTACTAATACATCCAGAAAGGGAACAGTAAAATGTTGTTGGTTTAAGAGATACAAATATATAGTTACATTTTTTTCTCCAAAATTATCTAATATCCAAACCAATTTTAGGGTTGTAAAAGAGCAGTTTCCTCGAAACTTTCCATAACCATGTACGTGACACAGTATAAAGCGGGAATCCCATGCCTTTCCCAAAGTTTACTCATAAAGAGTACTAAGCATTCTCTAATCAATTCAATTAAAACGGGATTAAGATTTTTAAGTTTTAAATATATCTGAAATTATGGAAACTAAATAATACGAATATTTATACCCAGAGATTCATTATAAAAAATCACCGGGATCTAATTTAAAATCTTTAGTTTTTATACGATACGTTTGGAGTACTTGGGGTAAGAATTAGATCGGCCTGTAAAGAAGTTTAAAATATTGGGTTAATATTTACCCATTTGGTTAGTTGGCGAACTTATTGCACTGATGATGGGGAGTAACGGTACATTGGCTTTAGTTTTTTTATGTCCCTAAAACCGAGAAATCCTCTAACCGCCTGGCTTCAATTTATTCTTCTCTAGGTCAGACAAATATAAAGCACTGATCAAGTCGTAGTTCTTTCGGTTTTCCGAGTTTGATCTGTTCGTATAGTCCTATAGTTCTCATTCTTAAGTAATGTGTCGATTTTCTTATTATATTGTTCTTGCCTATAATCGCTGTAGTATTTCCTACTGGTAGAATTATAAGTCTTTTTTTGCGGTTGAGACTCTGCAGCTCTTCTTTTTGCGCCTAACAACTTGGATTTTGGCTGTTTAGAGTTGAGAAGTATCTTCTTCACGGTTTCGTACCGAACTAAATCTGCTTGTTCTTGAGGTAGTTTTCGAATACTATCTTCTACACTAAATATTATATTCTCGACTGGAATGGTTCTTGGACAATTGAGAACTTTTGTTCTTTAAAGAGAACCGATTTCTCTGCTTTTGCTAACGGAATATATGACAAATTAACTACTGTATGCAGTAGTAGCAAATTCCAATATATACTACAAGTATATATTGGAATTTGAAGAATATATTGGTATATTAGTACAAAAAAAGATCTATTTTTGTACTTCCTGAATATGTTATGTGCAATAACCGCAGAAATCAAGATTTCTCTTATGCGTAATTCTTAGAAAATAATATTTTTGACAGATACAAAATAAACAGTTTTTATTTTATTTTCTCCTTTTTGTATTTGTAATTTGTAGTGTCTTGTTGTCTAGTATCCATGTTTCTGTACCGTAGGGTTTTAATTTTAAAGGGATGTTTGAATTTAGAATGCTCTTTGGTTTTCCGTAGTCCATCCAAGTCTAATTCTTAGTTATATCTTCATGTCCTGGTTCTATTTATAAAGGCTTATCGATTGTTTGAGAAAAATATATGAATATGCTCTTTTTATTGTTTGTCTTTCGATGTGAAATAGTGTTTTGCTGTTCATTTTCGTTGGTCATGGATTTAGTTTTTTGCACGTATAGTCCTTACCTTTCTTCTTTGCTTCCAATTTTATATTTTTAATCATTTAAAGTGGTTTGTCCTGATTTTCTGCAAATAAAACAATATCATACGCGAATTTTAAATTATATATTGTCTCTTCTTGGACTTATATTCCCTTGTTTTTCCAGCCAACATTCTTAACACATTTTCGAGTACCATAGTGAAGAGTTTCAGATATTTTATCTTTTTGTCGCACTCCACCACGGATTAATATTTTATTAATCATCCCATGTAGTTTTACCTGTAGGGCTGCATAATCTTGTATTTTTTGTATTATGTTAATATACCTCTGATTAATTCTTGATTGATTTTATGATGCTCCGTTATCCCAGTGTCGAAAGCTTTTCCGAGGTCGATGAATGCCATCGAGATTGATATGTTGTATTCATTTGTTTTTTAAATTAAAAGTTTTACCTAAAGTTTCGTCTAAACGTCCCTTGTTCTTTCGACAGATACGGTTCGAATTTCTATCCTAACGGGTCCGTTATTATTCTCATAAACAATTTATATACCTAGGATAGCAGAAAATTATGTCTCTTATTTTCCAGATTTGCTGGATTGTCTTTTTTTCATTTTAAAGTTATAATTAAGTTTTCCCATTGTTTCGACACCGTTCTTTGCATCAGGAAATAGTGAAAAGTTTTCGGAGTTCTTCTTTTATTGTTACATTGATTTCTTTAAGCATTCCTGTGAGTATGTCGTCATCTACGGGTACTTTGTTTTTTTAATGGTTTTTCGTCTTTTCCATTTCTTTCATCTCGACTTCTGGGATCTCTTCAGAATTGATATTCCTTTATTTTCTTTCAAAACTCTTTTGTTGATATTTTTCTCCTTGTAAAGATTTGTGTAAAAAACTGGTTTTTTTATTTATATTCTGTCTGTTATGATATTGTTATTTTTTTTTAATGTATTATATTTTTTCTTGGTGTGATGTTTCTCTTCAATATGTCAATTTCCCTATTTTTGTCGATTAAACTTATTTTATTTAATAATTTTATTCTGTTTGCCACTTTTTTGTCTGTTTTATTTATTTCTTCGAATTCTACCGAATTTCTTTTGCCTGGTTTTTTGAGTTGTCTTGGCTATAATCTTTCGTCATCTCCTTGAATCTCCCTTTATACTTGCTGTTGTTTGTTTTTAGTGAATGTATAATTTTGTTTGTTTTTCTGAATTTGTGTCTTTCAAATTAATTGTTGATAAAAATTTTGCAGCTCACCATTCGATCGACCCTGCCTGAAGTTTTTTCTATCACTAAGGGCTTTTCATTTTCATCTCGTATAATTTTATTCGGTGGATATTTTTCATGGTTACAATTACCCCAACAATCGTTTCCATGGTAAACATTCGAAGAATAAAGTTATTTAGGGATGAAAATACTTAATATTAGACCTAAAAGTAAAAGCGGAAGGGGGGGGGACAGGCTTCATGCGTCCTACTAGCGTTCCGTATAGTTTTTACCCTAAAATTGTTAAACCTTAATTGAAGTAGTCCAGTCTTCTCCCACATGCAGAAATGACACTCATTTTTATTCATATAATACTCGTCGAGATATTTAATTTAATTCCTGTTAAAACGTTAAAGCAATACAATAGTTAGAACTTTAAAAACAGCAACCGAAATTCTTTGTTCAGCTATGACTATATGTTCAGTTAAACCGATTTTCGACTTTAGCCCCCCAGATCTGATCTATTAACTCCGCCCATGTTCCTACCCACCCACCTATATAAGGTATTTTTGAAGTACAACGGAGAAAAATGAAGACCTGTTACTTGTTTGCCGTTCTTGGAATTGAAATTCTTTGTAGTAGTGGGGATTTAATCTGGCCGACTGCCTAGAGTTTTTTTTATTCATCATGTTATTGGTGGCAAATGTTGACTGAGTTCCAAAAGACAAATTTTAAATAACTATTATTTTAGTTTATTTTTTCCAACATAATTTGACAAAACAGCACTCTTTTTTCTCTTTGAGCCGGCGTTAATTTTGGTGCCGGTGTAATTTTGAGCTCTCCAATAAGAGGTATTTTTTGGATCGTCAATCTCTTCCATCAAGTCTTTTGATACCTGCATTATATGGATATATTTGGGTTTTCTTCTACCTTCAGTAATATATTGAAGTCACTGTTTTCATTTCTATTTACGCTTCTTTTCATGCTAGAATTGATGCCTGTTGAAAATTTCTATGAAATGTGTTTTTGTCTGGAACATGCATTCGGGGGTTAATTCTACGAAATGCTCTTTGAGCCAACTTAACGTTGTTATTCGCTCTAAGAAATCTTTCCATTATTAGTTGTTTTTCTCTTTTCCGAATAGGATATTTTTGCCCATTTTACATCGCACTAAACAATTTAACTTTTATTTAGTCGGTGTTAGTTATTAAATCGTAAACACCTACTCATGTTTAATAATAGCTATTTGTCTATTAAGAGAACGCTTTCATCGTAATTTCCATGGAAACGAAGATCCAGCGAGCATATTTTAAAAATGGTGTTCTGAAGTACATTCGCTTTTTTCACTACCGTCGAAGTTTTTTGAGTTTCTGTGGACCCTAGCAGAGCCATATATTTATTAGATATTTTACATAAAATATGTCTAGCGTTTTCTGGAAAATCCAAAATCCCTGTATATACAAAAATATATTCTGCAAATTGTTTGAAGTGAAACCTAAAACTTTTGTATTTAACATTTTCTTCTATTACAAAAAACAAAAAATCACTGTGTGCATAATAATTTTAATTTGAAAAAATTGAGGCCTAACTTTAGAAAGTGTGATATTTTGATGATATTCAAATCTTTTATGCACTTGTGAAACATCACTAGACAAAATTTTACGCTCTTTAAAAGAAACAAGAGAAATGAAAGTTGAGGCGGGTTGCGGGATAACAAAAGACGATGGAGACATGTCGTACACGTTACCTTATTCGTCTTAAAAAAGTGTCCCAATAATATCACGTTTTAATAGCTGTCAAAGTTACCATTTTGGATTTACTGGCGAAAAACGAAATCTGCCATTTTGGTTTTTCGCTGATGTTTCCAAAATCAATTGACCGATCGTAAATCTGAAGCCGGATATCGAATGCGCTAAGTTTTTTCTTCAAACTTTTCCCATTTAACCTTTGTTGTACGTATAATAGGTGCCGAGATCCATATATAGAAAAGCGGATCTGGGGCACAATGTATTTTAATTTCGTTTAGGGGGTTTAAATTTATTATATACTATTAATATATATATATATATATATATATAGAAAACCAGAAAAAATAATGCGTTTGTAGATAATTTACGAATAGGACTTGACTGTCATTTTGAACCTTTGCCATAATAAACTACAGTTCGCGGTAGTTGTGTATACCTCTACATATACCGCCCAGCTTGTTCTAACAGATATTATGCAAATGAGTGTACGTGTCTGTGCTGGAAAGTTATTCGCCAGGAAGCAAAAGAAGGAAAAACCCATTAAATAGTAATTAAGGGTAAATCAACTTTTGCTATTAAAGCTAAAACCGTACTTTCCAAGGCAAAAATCACGTTACAACTTTAAAACTAATTAAATTTGTTGAGTTTTTTGAAACATGAAGATCGGCAAAAATTGCTTTATCTATGAAGTTTAAGTATAATATTATTCAAGACACAAAAAATGTACTTTACAGTTTTTACCCCTCTATAAATTTTTAATAGCCTGTTTTAGTTTTTTTCTCAATTTTTATACATTTATTAATTCTGTCAAGCATCTTTACCTAAAAACGTGCTTGATTTTTTGCGCCTTATGACAAGTAATTCTTTTACATTATCGTAAAAATAAACGTGGCTAAAATGTAATTTTCCCATGTTCGAACAATTTTTTTCACAATCTTTACAGGAAGGGCTACCACTTAGCTTCATACTGCGAATGTGTTTTTTAACTGATAGTGTCCAGCTGTAATTCTTGCAAGAAAATGTAGGCTTCTTTTCGACAATCCTTGATAAATCATTGCCGTCTCATTGTTGGGATATCCAAGGATCTCTCCAAATTTGCAGCTGTTAGTTTTATCACAGATATTTTAAAATTAACTGTCGGTGTTTTCTTGGATAATTTGTATCAATGATATGAGAAAAGTCTTTAATAGACTAGATAGCCTAGTACCAGTAATATTTAGACTGGCCACTTCTGTTCATGGCCAATTTGTCAGCTTCTTTGCTATCTCCCGACTGCGTTTTCAACTGAGTATTTAAAAGCTCGCTTTAGAAATAATTTACTAGTGCTTTATGATATGTTCATACAGGGTGTGCAATTAAACCGTTGCATAGCTGTGCTAAAACTTTGTTTTAGTGATTGACTTCAAATAGTGGTCAAAAATTAAGGGTCATATGGAGATGACCTGATAACATTTTAGTAAAAATCGAATACGACGAAACAAAATGGCGGATAGTGAAATGTTAAAAAATTACTTATACAATTTATTTCAGATTTTGCATAGGTATTATGTTCGAATCAACTGTTAACATTTTGGTACGAATCCAAGATGGCGGAACAACAATGGCGGCTTAATAAAATTATAAATTGTGTGACAAAACTTATTGTGGAATAGGGATCAACTAGTAAAATTATGAAACTAAGATGGCCGAAGAAAATGGCGGTCAAATAAAATGTTTGTAATCGTGAAAAAATTATCCTCTCAGGTTTTAGCGTCCCTAGGTGGCAAAAAATTTGTTTTATCAATTCCTTCGGTCCGTCTGTTGGTCTGTCCGTCTGTCTGTCAGTTTCCGGCATGGTTTAAAGACTATTTATCCGATTGACTTCAAATTTAGACACAAAATTAAGAGTCATATGGGGATGAACTGGTAATATATTGGTAAAAATCCAATATGGCGAAACAAAATGGCCGCCTAATGAAATGTAAAAAAAATATTTTTAAAAAAGTACTTATCCAGTTTATTTCAAATTTTGCACAAACATCAAAGTATTATGTCGGAATCAACTGGTAAAACTTTGGTACGATAGCGGAACAAAATGGTGGCTTATAAAATATTTAAAAATTCAGCCTGAAAAAACTACTTAATGGATTGATTTTAAATTGTATGCCATAACCAATTGTGGTATAGAAGTCAACTAGTAAAACTGTGTAACAAAATGGCGGACAAATAAAATGTTTCTAATCGTGAAAAAAATCTCCCTCTCGGGTAGATAGCAAAACAAAATAGCGGCCTAATAAAATATATAAAAAATCAGCCTGAAAATACTACTTATCTATTTTTGTGAAAGAATTAAGTGTGATATAAAGATAAACAGGTAACATTTTGGTATCAATGTAAGACAAAATGGCGACCAAATAAAATTTTTGGAAAAATCTTATTCAATTGATTTTAAATTTTCCAGAAAAATTAAATGTGAAAATGGGATAAACTGGTACGAATTCAACATGACGTAACAAAATGGCGGTATATGTCAATGTAAAAACTACTTATTGAATTTTCTAAAACTTCAATTTATTTCAGATTTGCAGAATGCAGTTGTTTAAAAACACTTTTGCCACTAAAACTTTCTCTTTACTTCACAGTTAAATACTAATATATTAGGCTACAATTTTAACTTTTCGGCACCCTGTACAACAGTCACGAAACTTAATTAAGCTTTACTACATGTAGACATTTTCATGAAGGATAAAATGTAATAATACATAAAAAAGTTTTCCATGTGATACTTTTTCGCTCACATTATTACAGACATACAACGTTACCTTTACCAAAACTTTGTAATTTGTTATTTTTTTATGCTTTGGTGCCCCTGCACTCCATTAACTTATTCACTACATGTTAAAGGGCTAAATTAAAAATGTGTTTTCAATGAGTAAAGTATAAGTTTGGGAAATAAGTAAACCTCCATATAAAATTAAATGAGTAGTTTACTAAGTTTTTAAAATGTTTATTTCATTTGTATGAGTTTTGATTGGAAGAAAGGTAATTTTGCATGGTCAAAGGGTCATAGAAAGATAGTTAAATAGATAGAGCTTTTAGTTCACGAAGGAAGATATTTATTTGCTCATCTAATATACTTATAAATTGTTCATTTAAATTCTTAAGAAACACTACATATTATTTGCCACCTATATTTAAAAATTATCATCATAATGAAAAGATGTATAAGTGTAAACACATTTCTAAAATAGGAAACTAATACACCAATCCACAATTTATAAGTGGCACTCTGATTTTTGCTGAAATTTTAAAATTACGTAAATCCGTTATTATGCTTTCGATCTTGTTGAGGTTTTTCTGTTGAATAGGAAATTTTCTTGGCTTTAACAACATATAAGCTCAGGGGCGTAGCTTTTTTACAAAGCTTTATACAGGTCCCTTAATATAATGATTACAAATTTCATAAAATGGTTATCTACCTCAAATTTGGAAAATATTTGGTGGGGTATGTTTGCAATGTCTAATCCTTTCGCTCAGGATTATGACCGTTTTTTTTAGAACAGTGCGTTTTTATGCGTTTCTTTTTAATATTGGCCATACAAAACGTAAAGATCGAATAATGCACATTTCAATATGTAAATTTAAGCACTAAAACCAATTAGGATATCGTATTCTACAAAGTGAGTCAGAAAACTAAACATAAAGCATAGTAAGAAACGCATTTTTTGATTTCAATATAAAAGCTTGAAAGTTTAGTATAATGTTTTACCAATAAGATTAATATGATATTTTAGAAACATGTTGATTTATGTAGAAGATACAGTAAAAATAGCAAAACAATTTAATATTTAGTAGAACCCCGCATAAACAACGGAATCTCTTTGGTATGATGTACTAAATTATTAATAAGGTTTTGAGGAATCAATTTCCAGTTCTCCCTCAAAACTTTATCTAAATTAGCCGGCTGTGGATTCCATAGAAAAACTGTCTATTTATTCGAGCTCATATATGTTCTATGACACTGACGGGTAACCTCGATGGTTAAATCATTCTTAAGTATTGTTATTTTTAAAAATTGTATTCACCATCAGAACCCTGTGTGGTCAAGCATTGTCATCGACGTACACAATTGTGGTCCGAAATTCGCGGCAAATTAAATTATCTCCGGCAAATTGTACCAAATTTAACGTTTGGACTACCGATTTTAGATTTTCAAATAAGAGACAATGTGTTGGAGGGAGAGAGAAAATCGGAATTTCCTCGAATTCATTAACGGGAATTTTAAATACTTTAAATACATATGTGCATTACATCATTGGATTTGGGAGTTCAAGGGCTTGAAAAAACAGAAAGAAAAATTGTTTACGAAACGTAAACTCAAAATCACTGACTGAACCGCAAAAGGTCTTTTTTTAAATGTTTGTACAGATTTAAACATTTTAGAGAAAAAAAAAACGTTTTGCATACTTTCGAAAATGTAATTTTAACTTTTTTCTCAATGCGTTGTCCGATATTAAAATTTTTGTTTTAAAGTTTTATTAATTTTAAGACTCAAATTTTGTTAGTAATTAAAATATTACGAGGGTTGAGTTATACTTTACTGTCGAGTTTACTAACTTTTCAATTATAATTTTTGAAAGTTAACATTTAATTAATTTTCATTTTATTGCTATATGACTTTTATTTATATATCTACCAGAAATAGTAGGTTTGCTATACCAATCTGTAATTAATTTATTTTCAAGTTTTATGTAATCATTTGTATGTAAAATTGGCAGACTTTGGTCAATTTTTTTTCTATTGTAATGTGTAAATTTGTATGATATCGTTAAAAGTTTTATTAATATCATCACATTTATTATACTATTGGACACAAAAAAAAGTATCAAACATTTTTCACTTCTGTCGCAAGAGGGAAGTATTGTAATCATTAAGGCATAACCCTCCGAGGTTTTTGCAGATCTTTGGGGATCCTTGAACTCCGAAAAACATGTTCTCCCATGTCCGTCAGTCTGTCGTTCTGTATGTACCCAGAAGAGTTAAAAAATGGGATGGAATGGTTACATTTTGGTAAAAATTCAATATGGCGGAACAAGATGGCAGCCTCACAAAATATTAAAAGAGTCAATATTATGAAACTAATTACCGAAAGGGCTTCAAAATGTGCACAAAAATAATGTGTAATATAGAGAAAAACTTTTAAATTTTTTGTGTAAAGCCATTATGGCGGAAGGAACAAATGTCAAGAAATGTTTAGAAATTCAGTACGAAAAAACTACTTTTCCAAGTGACTTGAAATTTTGCCAAAAAACAAATGTGAAGCTGTGGTAGACTGGTGGAGTTTTAGTGTGAATCCTGCTTAGAAAAACGAAATGGCTTCCTAGTAAAATTTTGTAATATTCGATAAAATTCCATCTTGTGTAATAAAACATTTTATTTTTCTGGAAATAATTAATGAATGATGATTTTTATAGACAACGGTAATAAGGTTATGAAAAATAAATAATAATAATAATAATAATAATAGCAAATAAATTAAGAAATAAAGGTATCACCAAAAAATAAAATTGTATGTATATATTGAATGTGTTATATGTACGCAGTGAATGGAAAACTGTACGAGGGATAAAGGCGAATTTACCGACCTTTACAAAAGGAATGTCAAAACTCAATAAAGGTATGCAGTGGTGAAGTAAATCGTCCATTATATATTGGAAATTATTGGGGAAATAGAAGAAATCATTTGAGTTTCGAGAATTTGTTTATAGTATGTAAATATTTTCAAATTTAGTATTGAGAGTAATTTCAGTGTTTTCCAACAATTGAGCAATAATGTATTATTATATTAAATTCCACCTTTTTTTAATACTATGTTTAACGTTATAACGTCTTAGCTTACGTCTTTTTAGGAGCTGTTTTATTGTTAATGTTTATTTATTTATTTTATTCTTAATATAGCATTATTATTTATTTGTGATAAACAAGTATTATAAAGAAAATAACATCTAGAATTACTACTATTTTATTTTTTAATATAATTACATTTTGAGTTCAATTTCTAGGTCAGATTAGGCCTGCGCATTTATGATATTATATTTCGTATGGACCAAACCTATTATATATTACGAGGATCTCGGAAACTACAAGGAATATTACAACGTTTAAATGGGAAAGGTCCCAACCTAAAGGCGCCCCTAGTAAATAAAGCATTTTTAAAATATGCTATACCTTTTTGTTTCTGAGAATGTTTTCAAATTTGTAAATACATTTTCGTATTAAATTTGGTAGTTAAGTTCGATTTTAGGTCTGACGTTTCATAAAGGGGTACCGATTATCAATTGAACTTTTTAAATTACAAATCTCTATTTTCTTTTCATACAAGCATTTTATTTTTTAATTTGGAAGCCCGGATTCTTGAAGTAATTCAAATTCTGCATCATAAATTCGGTGTATTGTTTCTTGTGGGAAAATTCTCTACTATCTAAGTAAGAAAACACTGTGGATTTTGAAAAGTCGTATGCTTGTTTAAATGAAAATAAAAACAATTCTTTAAAAATTTATGTTACTAATTTTAAAAATTAAAAAATACAGCATATTTTTCCAAACGCAGCAAGTGATTTTTTTCTAAATGTCTCAAGAACGCGATTCGATAGAGAGTACAGATAACAAAGTATTTGTTAATTGGATCTACATTGTATATAGTATGCAATAGGACTGCTTTATTATTCCATACTCCTCCTGTTGCATTTTCACTACTTTTTTCTGATATATTAATTACGTTAGTATTCGGCCAAAAATTTACTATTCTGTTAATTTCAACGAGATGGTATTTTACAAAGGAAAAACACACACATCCCAATTATATTTGGGTATATGTTTTTAAAATAAATCCCTCTTAATTCCGCCCGCATAAAAATGTATCTGGTTTACTTTCCTTTACAATTTTTCTTATTTTATGAAATTAAATTGGCATAAAAAGTAGAAAATCTTCTCATGGTTTACAAAATAGAGAACAATTTTCTTTCTTAGATTTTTTTCCAGAGCAGATAAGCAATTACTCATTTGGCCTTGAATAACTGGATTATATTTGTCATCTTTGCTTTGCACAGCGCTAATTAATTAATGCTATAACTTCCGGATTAAGCAATGGATTTTGGAAGTACGGAATATTTTAGGTACGGGGTATTTTTTTTGAAAAAATTCTTTCTCTGTTTTGTCAAAGCCTAGATGTAGATATTTGCTCCAAAAAATTGAAATTTATTGTCATAATTCTTCACCCCACAAGGGCTTATCGCCCACTGGCGGCTCCTCAAAAT
The DNA here is from genome assembly GCA_030620095.1 of Kuschelorhynchus macadamiae. Lineage (NCBI taxonomy): Eukaryota > Metazoa > Arthropoda > Insecta > Coleoptera > Curculionidae > Kuschelorhynchus > Kuschelorhynchus macadamiae. Next base: position 227,802 of record JAUTXW010001419.1, on the reverse strand, counting down.
ACCCCAACAAATCTTGAAAAACCTTTTCTTGATTAGCCGTAGGAACTTCCGGACACTTTTCGCATTGTATATATTCTAAGTCATCATTATTATGAATTGGATGTACCACTTATGAGAAATTACCTTTAACCAAAGGGAAAAATTTCCGTACATTTTTACAATATTAAAATAGGTTTTCCAGTAACTGCTAATTATTTCCTTTGAGACGTAACATTTTGTTTCAACACTGAACTTTAGCTTGAACAAATTTAAGTAAATAAGTTAAACAACACATTTTTACTTATTATCGGTATTACTTGAACTATAGAATCTTAAAACACATTCCCGATAACGCCGTTTTTCCTTATATCCTTGTAAATGCACCCGAGTTTGTCCACTAAATGGTTTTTATTTCTTTCTAGATGCTGAATATCTTTACTATTTGACCGCTTTTTTGCCGACCTGACATTTTTGGAATTACACACAAAATTTCTTTTAAATATGTCAGCGGAAATTATGTTTGTCGGGAATTAAACAATCTCGATGAAGCACAATAATGTTATCAGGATAATAAATCGAAACTGGCGTGGTCGGTAGGATTCGCCAGCGGTTTTTGCGTGCAAAAACTCGGCATTCATTTGAAAGAAGTTTTGGGCAAACTAAAAAATTTCGTTGAAAATCAGTGCTTCAAGACACGCTACCAAGACTGAAGACAAGAAATAGCATGATCCTGTCCCGACAGGAGCAGAGGGAACAAGCATCGTGGCAGAACTCATAGTGGTCGAAATCCAGAGAGAAGACATTTTTCATTTAATTTATTATAAAAATCTGATTTATTATAAAAATTGTTTTAGTTTTAATACAAAAACAACTGTTAGTACATCCCAAAGTGCATTGCAGATGGAAAAACAAATTCATGTGCCAAACTTTTCTTATTGATCCAATGCAAATAATCAGCTATTTTTTGGTATTGGACAATTCAGACCGGTTGCCCCAAATTTTTCCCGACCTAGATTTAATTTTACAAATAACATGCATCAACAATTTAGACCTAACATAAATAACACTCGACCTACTTTTAGTAACCATAATAATAAACTTCCGTAGTAAGCCGATTGATTACAAAAACCTAAGCCTATAGATATTTCCTCGTGAAGCACTGTATTTAGAAATGTAACGCAACAAATTGCCATATCGCAATTATACAGTAAAGAAATTATTTAATTAGATGGTCGAACCAGCAAGAATGAACAACGTATAATGATAACAATATGCCGCATATAATTACACTGCTCAACATAATGAAAATAATTTGGAAAGTTCGATTGATTATTCTGTTAATCAGTTTGAAAATTAACGATATTATGGTTCAAAAACGAACAAAATTACCATATCAATGACTTTTCTAATCCCTACATGACAGATTTTAAAAATGCCAATAACACAAAAATATCAGGTGAAAATTTTCAAGATTGTTTGTATAGACACCAAATAACGTAAGGCTTTCGAATACCTATGCTAACACCAAAGTACCAATAATATTTCTACCAGAAATAAATGGTAATTATAGATAGTGGTAGTGGTCGTAGTTTTTATAAAACCTGATTTAGAATATAAAATTTCTCCGAATTCTATTTTAACAGCACCTTTCTTGTAAAAAAACGCTAATGCAACGTTTAATTATGATGAAGTAACTCATATTCCAAATTTTCAATCGTTTAATTGTTTCAGAAATCACAAATTTTATCATTTTGTGGTTTTTCCTAAAATTTTTGGACCTTAACGCACATCGGAGCTAGTATAAAGTTAAAATACATGTGTTTAGAATGAAACGATACTCTTTTGCCCTTTTATTATCATCCAAATAATTCAGTGCCGCGTAGGAATTTCGACCCTTGTGAATTAATTATACCCACAAGAACTTTACAAATAGTAAAAATACCAAAATGGTATTGGCATTTTAAAAAATATCGGGTAAAGCCGAAATGCCAGAAGCTGTAGTTATAATAGACTAAAATACAACTACAATTATAACAAATTCGAGCGAAAATCCTGTAAGAATAAATAATTTTGAAATTTTAAAAATTGAAATTTCGGAAGAATCCGAAAATAATTTTATAGCAATAATGTAAACCGACTCAGAACTTAACGATTATCTAGATGAAATACAAAAACAAAAATTAAAATATCTCCGAGTACAACACTGCAAAACAGAAAAATATAAAGCAATCCGAGATTTATGTTTTAAATATAGATATGTTTTCTCCTGTGAAAATATACCCTTAACCTTCACAAATTTGATAAAACATAGGATAAATATCTCAATAGAAACTCCTATATTTATTGAAACATCGATATCCACATGTTCATAAAGCGGAAATAAATAAACAAATTACAAAGTTGTCATACAAGAAAATCTAGGTAGTTCCAAAGAAACTTGATGCATCAGAACAACGCAAATGGCGTATAGTAATCGATTATCGTAAGTTTCATCATACGACTATTGATCATAAATTCTCGCTTTTTAATATCTTCGATATTCTGAAAAAATTAGGAAAAGCACCATAATTCACGAACCTTTATTTAGCCAGGTGTTTCCACCAAATCAAAATAAAACCCAATGGCGTACCAAAAACCGGGTTTTCAACATTAAACATTACGAATTTAAATGTATGCTCTTTGGTTTTAAAAATGCCCCACCCACCTTTTAGAGAGTAATAAATAATATATTAAGATGTTTTCAGAATGAAATTTGTCTAGTTGTCTACATGACATAATTGTTTTCTCAACATCATTACAACATATTATACGATTAAGGGCAGTCTTTGCTCGACTAGAACAATCAAATTTTAAAATTGAGTTAGACAAAAGCGAATTTTTACATAAAGAAGTTGCCTATTTAGAACACAAAATAACCAATGAAAGAGTAAAACCAAACCCCGACAAAGTCGACGCTGTAAAAAATTTCCTATCCCAAAGACCAAAAAGAATAAAATTTTTCTTGCGCCTAGCCGGTTATTACCGATTTGGCTAAAATCACAAAACCTCTAACTTCTTGTCTTAAAAAAGGTGGTACAATAGAATATACTCCATGGTTCATAAATTCTTATAATCACTTGAAAAATCTTATCGAATTCCTCCATTCTTAAATATATTCCCTACTCTTAAATATCCAAATTTTTGATAAACCATTTGTCTTTACTACCGATGTCTCTAATATAGCCCTAGGTGCAGTCCTATCTCAAGGAAATTATTAAATTGGCCAACCATTAACGAAAGCGAACAAAGATATTCGACAATAGAAAAAAACTTTTTTTGGGCATGTTAATATTTCAGACCTTATCTTTATGGTCAAAAATTCAATTCGCTCTTTAATCTCAAAGAACCAAATAAGTAAATTAGTCCGTTGGAGACTTAAGGTGAAAAAATATGAATAAGAAATTATATATGAAAAACGAAAACAAAACCCCAATGCAGACGTTCGATCTCGTATACATCTTATGTTATTGAAACCGATTCCGTATTTAATTGTAGAGGCGACCAAGAAATTGAAAAACTCGAAAAATCAAAAATTAAAATAATTTCTGACATTTAAGTAAAAAATTCTTAAGCACCTGACACTAATCCAAAAATTTAAAACAAAATACAAAACATACGAGAGAAAAATCAATTACCTTCAACTTACAACGCTATTCATAGCACATTTTCAGATATATTTTCAAAGTTCGGACAAGCTTTCCCCTATTTAGAAAATGCAGTATCCTGTTGCGAACAACTTGTAACGTTTTTCTCATCTTTTGATATTCATAAATCTATTGCATCAGACAATGGCCCTGAATTCCAGAGTGAAGTAGTTAAAGCTTATTAAAAGCTCACAATATTAATGTTGATTTTAAAAACCCCAATCATCACAAATCCAACTCTCCTGTAGAAAGTTTACACTCTACACTTATTAAACATCTAAGAAACCTCAAAATATTGTTACGAATACAGATGTTACAAATCTGATGAACTACCAATTTGTATCCTATAACAGTACGATCCACTCAAGTACAAATTTTACTCCTTTCGATTTAGTTCAAAGTCATAAAAATTGCCGAGATCCTACAAATCTTCTTGGTTTTCACTGATTATGTGTATAATCATAAAAACAAAACACAAATCTACGGGAAACTAGCTGAAGAGTCGAAACAACTAAAAGAAAAAATGCAATGACAATTGATCTACAAAATAGCAAACTTACGAGATAGGAAAATAAAAAATATTTTACTGAACGTTTTATACTGACAGAAAACCTTGAAAATAACAAAGAACAAATTGAAACCTTAAAACTAGACACAAAGAAATCGTCCACATCAACGAGAGTAAAATAGCACGGAGGGCGCTGGACTATCATTGATACCATAGCCATGAAAGTAAAAATTAATTAAATGGGCAATCTAATCCGAGATTATTAATTAAATTATTAAGCAAAAAATAAAAAGTCCACCAGACAATCAAATTAAAATCGATTGTATCAATCAAATAACATTATTAGATAAGACACTAAATTTAGAGATATGATGTCAAACGTAACACATAATAAACAATTAGTTCTAAATTGTTACTTCGCATATAGAACAAATTATAAAAAAAGATAGATTTGCTTAATAAACAGTTTCAAAATACTATCAAATATTTACCTTTACAAATCAAATAACTTTGCCATACCAATCAATCTATAACATTCTTAACAACTTTATAGTTGGTCCTAACGAGCTCTTAACAAAAATTACGAGTATGAGTAACATAAAGTAATATATACAAATGGTGACTCATAAAATATGTTAAAACTAGAAAAAATGATTGAAATTAAAAGTTTTACAAAAGACTATGAAATAACAGTTATTTTAGAACTTCCATTAGTTGAGGAAGAGATATATCAATTTTATAATCTCTATCCCTTGCCAATTCCACATAAAAATTTAATCTTTACTAACATACCCTAAAAACCTTAGTGATTTTAAGTACGCCTACCAAGAACAAAAATGACTTGAAGTAGTATCGAATGTATTCCTTTGCAAAAATGCCCACAGCAGAACTATTGAGACCACCCTCCATGTCCTGTCGTGCTGCTGAAGTTTAGCAAAATGCCACTACTTATCACCCTTTTAAGATTAAGTTACACGAGATCCAAATTACCAAGATTAAAAGCCACACATTAAGAAGAGCAGTTTGTAAGAATTCTGAAAGTAGCTTTCCACTTTTTCGTTCTTTCCTGTTAGAAGTTCCACCTGGGTGCAAAGCCTAAATACAGTCAACAGCAGTTCAAAATTATAAACGTCACACCTATGACATGAAAAAGTAAATCTTCCGACCATCAAACTGGACGTCATCGATTAATATCAACCGATATTCGATCCACTCACAATCGACCTGAATTTTGCCGATCTATAAGCAAGCGATAGCATCCAATCAAGCTTGAAAGGGCAGAAAAAAAACCTAGAAGAAAAAGGTTGACTACTATTTACGTGAACAGAACAAGTTTTTGGGCAATTTTGATTTATATATTAATTTCTATTTTATTTAAATATGTTCCAGGTAAATATTAGAAGCTTCAGATAATTAATAACAAAAGAACAAATACTAATATTGATCAAGATGAATTCTAGGATGAAATCACAAACTTAGGGGATTTGCTTTCAATTAGCGCGAGAAGAATTACATGCTAATAAAACCCTCCAATCAGCGACCTTCTTAAAACAGCTTACTTGCAACCTCAGCCCTAATAATGTTGTAAGTATAAGTACAAATAGATTTTCTTGTTATGATCTTGCTTTGCCACTGTTAATGTCGAAATAAAATTTTTTCAAAAGTATTTCAACCGAGGTGAGATCAAGAGTCTTTATTCTTTTTTGATGTGTATTGACCCATGCTTTAAATACTGTGCACGATAAAGTAAATAGTGATACTAGAAGGAGTAACATTTAGGTGTAAGCTCTAAAGATTATAAATACATACGTTTGTATGTTTATAGTTTTTTGTAATTTTAGCTTGTGTCAATAGGTTTTTTGTTTGGCGTGTGCTATAAATTATGTTTTCGGGTTTCCATGGTTAGGTTAGGTTCATGTTTTTATTAACTTTACAATTCTCAACAAAAATAGTGGATTGATAATATATGTCAATAAGTAAAACCTAAATTTATGTGATAGCGGCCCATTTTTTTCAATACCCGTAACTTCGGTAATATTTGTGCCATGCTTCTCTAGACAACGTTTATGTCCATTCCTCGTCATTTACGAAATATTTTAGCACGCAATTGCTTGCTGCGATTGCTACCAAATTTTTAAGATGAGTCGCGCTTTATGAGTTCATACATACATAATCAGACGAAAGTAACTCGCCCATCGTGAGGCTTGAAAATTCCAGCCGGGATGACACACTAATCAAAAACTTTGTAGGCAAATTATGCTTTTGCTATACATTTTACTTCATCTTGACATTTTTGATAGCTGGAAGTGTAAAAACCAAACAAAATAGAATTGGACAACTTGAAGTATTTTTCGTCATCCGTGATGATCACATAATTTGTTATCTAATGATTTCGCCTTAGGTTCCTACAGCACCTGCATATTCTATCGAGTTGGGCCTGGGCAAACTTAGAATATTTTCACCTTTTTCGACACTTAACCTTATTACGAGCCAAAACTCTTTTCTCCGTTGTGTGTGAGACGCTAAAACTACGGCTCTCTCTCTATGTCTGTTTTTAGCACTTTGTAAAAGTCTGTCAACCCTAATTAGACTCAAAGATTAAACCCGTTCACTTTTTTGATGCCAGATATCCCATCTCTATAATCTTACTTGGCTGTCATTTGGTTTGTGTCTTGTTTTTGATCAACCCACACAAATTAACACCCATCATCTACTCTCATTTACTATTTCTAAATTTTAATTTAATTTTTTTTTGATACAATGCAAGCAAATACATCTATTATTTCGGCAGGATTGTGAGACTACGAGTCTATTATGGTGACAATAAGCTTTAAGATTGTTAAGTGTTCAAAAATTTCCAGTTCAAATAATTTTAACAAATTTCGAAATTATAGTAGAATCTAACTGGCAGTTGATACATACCTATCTTGATGTTTCAAAAAGTTTTAACTATTTATTAAAAGTTTTCCCTTATGTAAAGTTAAAAATAGAACTAAACAAATATGGATAACTTTAGGAATAAAACTTCTTCTATAAATTTGAGAGCTTTACATAATATCAGAAGAAACACAAATCAAAACTTTCATAATTATTTTAATACCTATAGAAGTATATACAGGAGAGTTATAAAGACTGCTAAACGAGTAGATAAGGAAAATGACAATACCAAAGAAATCAATGAAACTGCAAGTTAAAGTAACAAACTCAATCAATTTTATTCTTCAACCGCGTACATTCTGATGGTAATCTCCTATCTAACTTGAATCATATTAATATATCTTCTTTATTTTAGCAAAGCCATACTAACACTGTCGAATTAAAAAATACATTTAATTTAATAAGAAGTCATCAGGGGTGGATGAGATCAGAGTACTCGAAATGATCAGGCTCATGCACTTGGGATTATGGTAGATGAGATAAATAACTCATTTGTTACTGGAACATTTTCGCCATGTATAAATATTGCTGTCGCCCATCCAGTATCTAAACGAGGATATTCTAAAAGATCCTGCAAACTATAGACCTTTCTCCCTATTACCGTTATTATCAAAAATCATGAAAAGCTTAATAAGAACTTATAATTAAATTATAAATTATAAATAAGCACAATAATGGTTTTGAAGAGCTTAAAACTACAAATGATGCCACATCTGGTTTTCAGAAGATCTATATTATATATAAGGCTGAATGAAAGCGATAAGGCCTCGGTAGTGTTCTGTGATTTCTCCAAGGCATTTGATTGTGTGAATCACGGAACATTGCTGAGGAAACTCTCCCATTATGGCTTTAGGGAAATTAGCTTGAAATAGTTTGAATCTTACCTCTCTGACAGAAAATAAATTGTTCGATCTAAGGGTGAACTGACAGATACTTCCTTTATCACTATCAGACATGGAGCACCTCAGTATTCTTCCTTTTCCACATAAATGACCTGATTGCTCCTGATATTCAGGGACGATTGTCAATCTTTCCCGATGACACCACTGTTTTATAGTCCCATAAAAGACCAAGCACACTAATGAGCATTATCTCTGATGTTGAGAAAATTTTTGAATAGTGTGATTCAAATCATTTAGGTCTTAATATCGGTAAGTTTAACTTTAGGATTGACTATAATAGTGTGAGTTTTAATCATTTTAATATTCAAAGTAAGCAGTTTAACAAGTTTTTGGGATGGTTAACCTTAAATTTAAGGATCATGTAAGGGTGTTGAAGGAGAGGCTTGCATGGGCATGTTACGCAGTTAGCACTGCCAATATCTTTTTCTTTCCATTTTTGTACTGCAAAAACGAACCGTATATCTCGAGGGCTAACATGAGACAATAATATAGGCTTTTGTTTGCTCAACAGGGGACACTTACATTAACATGTTTGTTTATATTGAAAACAGTATGTCTTGGCCATGAGAGGTACAAGGGTGGAAATTTTGGTGCAATAACTACCTTAGGAGGTACATATAACACACGGCAGAGTAATCATCTCATATTGGAAATTTCTAAAACTGGCCTTACCAAGAACTCTTGTAAGAAAGCAATAAGACTTTTAACCACCTTCCAACCTATTAAACAATTTTGGATCAAAGATAAATTAAAAAAAAATCTGTATCGTCTCTACTAAAAAGAAAGTCTTAGTACAATTTACAAGAATTTAATAATTTTAATTTTAACTAACAAACTTATCCCTACATTTTTTGAGATGCTTCATTATTTTGAGCTAAATTTTTAGTGCATTACTGTGTTTATTATATAATGACATACAACCCGCTAATCTTATATTATTAATACTAGTAGTAATATGTTTTATTTAGCAATAAATGCTACATAATAATTTGATATATAAAACATAACAATAATTAATTTTTATTAATTTTATCGTTTTAGTTACTGCTAAAGATAAGATAAGATATATTATAGGTACAATTCTTATTCTTACCTATGGGCTGGTCCATTAGGCCTCATATGTGTAATAATCAGTGGACGGCTCATATGGGGGTGTTCGGGGACGTAACCGCCCCTTAAGGTTATTCCCAAGGAACCATCAATTCTTTCTATAGTAACGTCTGTTACATTGGATGTTACACAAAGGGAATTTTGTGATGCTAAAAAAGTTAAAAAAGGGTAAGTTTCCTATTTAAGGCATTCTTTGAGTTGACATTAACCAAAGAGCTATTACTTAATTTAGGTACTACCACTAGCAGGAGTACCAAAATATACCTAAAAAGTAAACAAAAATGTTTTTGAAAAGGCAGCGACATGGTGAATAAGAAAATTTATTCTCTAATAATAGTCAAATTCGCAATGAACGAATTAAAAGTTTCGCTAATATAGTTAAAGAACTAAATGGAACAGCAAGGTAAATAAGGGCATACAGTTAATGATGAACTTATATCTGTGATTTCCGTTTTCTTTTTGTATTACGTACTTGTGTAGTCTAGATATAGCTGGTAAATATTATTTTGCTAATTATAAGGAATCCTTTGAGAATATAGTGTAACCGTTGAAAATATAATAAATAAACAAAACATATAGATTGTTATACAAAGAGACATCTGGATATACTAAAATGAAGCAGAGAAACTTTTTATGACATCGGGGAATGGTAGCGGTGGGACAAAATAGAAGGACCTGAAAGAGTTAAGGCAGGCTTTTGTTCAACTGTAGACGGTATAATAGTGATGTATTAATCGATTTCCCTATTTTGCAAAAAAATGATAAAAAATAGATATTTATTACTTTTTGCGTAAAGTAACTTTAAAAATTTAAAAAAAAACTTAAATAACGGGAACATTTTATCTGTTAAAAGTCTGACATTCCCGTCGCAAAAAATAAATAAATGTAAAACAAGTTAAATTGTTAATACATTTCAGGATGAGTTTTTTGTAGCTACCAGGCAAATTCAGTGACAGCAAACTCTTCTGGTTACTTGTTTTATGCTATCTTTGTGTTACTGCGAGAAAAAAGTATTTTTGCGTAGTTGAGGTTGGTTCTCTCGAGATTCATAATTTCAGTTTTAAATATAAAAACAAAAGTAAGAATTGTGGTCGCAAAGTCATTTCGGCGACATGTATCGGATTAATAGAGATTAACTAGAAATGATGTGAGGATATATTAACGCCAGCATAACTTAGCTTAAACAGATCCTACATGACAACTAGACGTACTTTTTTGGTAAGCTACAATCAGATTTTTTAACACTAAAGTTCTCATAATAAATTAGGCGCTAGAGTAGTGTTCTCGCACAGTACGTTCTCTATCCGCATCACATTCCATAAATCCATAATCCACAAAGCCACTACTACTATTTAACTACGTTAAATACGCCCCATTAATTGATTAAATGTTCACCTAACAATATAGCAATAAAACGACATTTTCGAATTTCTCATATATGACTAAATTTTTTTGCATGTAATTTTTATTACTTTTTTTTTCTTACTTTTTCTCAAAGATAGTCCAGCCTATTACAGTTTTGCAATATAGCTTCACATAATATATACACAGTGTTAACTAAACTCCTTCTCTGGGACTTTCATTGACTTTATTTTTTCGGCTTATCATGTGTTAACAACGTAATATAACGTTTCTAGTGGTAACTATCTCCAACAATAATAATGTATATATATATATACATATATATATACATATATATATATATATATATATATATATATATATATATATATATATATATATATATATATATATATATATATATATATATATATATATATATATATATATGCGTTGATTCTTAGTTCTTCACGGATGGAAAAATACAATGTGTTTTCATTTCGGGTGTACATACGTTCACTACTATGGTTCTGAAAAGAACAGTTGTGCTAACGTTTCGCCAAAATAACATTTGGCATTTTCGAAGCCTTCTTTCTCGCATCCCAATAGAGTCTCTATTCGGACTCGAGAAAGAAAGCTTCCAAAATGCCAAATGTGATTTTGGTGGAACGTCAGCAAAACTGTTGAACGGATGTACACCCGAAATGAAAACACACTCACACACACACAAATATATATATATATATATATATATATATATATATATATATATATAAATAAGTTAAAAGTAATTAAATTTGGAAAATGTTTTTAAGTCTTTTTCGACGATGAAGCCATTGTAGAAAGAAAATGCCAAAATAAGGGGATTTAATTAAAATTTCTTGAGTATAATTTTTGCAAGTAAATTCCTTTTTATAGTCTGTTAAATATTATATAGGACAATCAGTCATTTACTCACCAAAATTAGGCAAAGAGTACTCGAGTTCCATGACAGTGTTTCCATCAATACTGTCGAGCATATTTGTCACGTCATCGGAGCGCATGCGCGCAGTAGATATGCCATTGACACTTTTTAGTTTGTCACCGAGGGCTAACTGATCGGAACTCATAGCAAGGCTGCCAAGCCTTAAAGCTGCTATACTCGGACATGGATCGGCATCTGATGTACCTGAAAAAAATTAAATACTTTAATCAAAAGTTATATATTACATATTTTATAGTAAAATTCAAAGATGTGTAAATTGTTTTTCGGGTTATAAGTTGTTGGCGATGAAAGAAAGAATAAGAATTATGACAAATCGTCTAGGACAGCGCGCAGTGATCAGTTTAAATACTTCTCTGAAGATAGCTAACCTAATCTATTATCAGTTATATCGACGGTACAAATAATTCAAGAAAATGTTCACAATAACAAGAAAACTATTGAGAAATAAACCTAGAAGCTACAAATCTGATAACAGATCTGAAGCACAATTCTCCTTATAGAGAACAGGGAGAGGGGAACAATATTTATTATGTGATTGTCCTGATTTTTCATTTTAAGTGATTTTTTTTTAGGAGAACGGCGAACAGACAATCCAAAAATTGAAAAATAAAAGAGCCCCTAAAAGGATCACAACTTTTGACTATGTTCTCGGACGTCTACATTAGCGTCTTTCGCTAGAACATAGGGTTTTCCGCGGAGTATAAACAGTCGTTAAACACTCGGCTTTGGATTCGGGGCATATGTGTTCAAACCCCCGTTCAGGCGGATGACTTTAGTTAGTTTTTTTGAAACATTTAATTAATAAATATGCGGATTAGGTTGGTATTGACTAAGTATGTTGTAAAAAAAGCGCTCGGTAGGAGGCCAACAAAATTATGAGTCTATATTAAAACAAGATTTTTTTTAACCAAACCTGTATTATTTAGTAGACCTGTCCCGTTAGGCGTTAGGTTAGACCAAGTTCGTCGATAAAACCATTATTAAAGCCATAATAAATAATAATAAAGTGTGTTTTTAATAACATCATAAAATTTAACTTTATACTAGTTCGTACAACGATTTCCCGCTAGTGGCGCTAATGTAGGAATCCTTCCTGTCGCGACCGGCTAGTGTTACGCTCGGCGATGCTGCACTAATGACTCGAATAACTGCCGGTCGATTATTATACAAATTTGGCACAATAAAGAGCAGAACATACTATGGAAAACTGTTAGTTTTTGAAAAAAATTTGACTGGTTTTACGTTTTTGTAGTATTTACATGATTTACCCAATTGGAGTCGGACATTAAATTTCATGTTTCGGACAACATGGATGCACCGAAGAGAAAATTTGAGGGGAGTAAGTATATTGTAGTTTAATTCTTTTAACAATTTATCGAAAAATAAAATAATTCCAACATAAAATAAGATTTTGCCAACAGAATAAAATATTGTGGAGGACGCTCCCCACAACCCCCTTATATTTTTATATATGTATATATATATATATATATATATATATATATATATATATATATATATATATATATATATATATATATATATATATATATATATATATATATATATATATATATATATATATATATATATATATATATATATATTTTGTATACACAGAATTTCCTAATGCACTATTTTCATTTCCTGTAACAAATTCATCTAGAAAGGGAATCGTTCCATTAGATTCAATTTCAATTGTGAATTTAATATTGCGATGTTGTTGATTAGGTGGTCCAAAAATATGAGGAAAATTTCCTGTCCATGTGGCCAAATAATAAAAGTATCACCTACATAACTGAACAAACGTTTTGGTCTTAGTGAAGCAGATGTTAAAGCTATATACTAAAAGGCATCAATAAAGATATTCGCGATCACAGATGATAGAAGAGATCTCATAGCTGCCCTTGAGTTTTGTTCATAAAAAGTTCCTTGAAAAATAAAATAAGTGTGTTTCTAATATATAAGAGTGATTCTATATTAATTTTTCTCAATCCATTTCCTGGAAAAACTGTTTTGTTGGGAGTCAAGTTGTATCCAGAAGATATTTTGGACAGTTTCGATGTAGAATCACTATACACAGATGTTATTGACATATTGTAAAAAAATATCTTAATAGACCTAGTGGAAGCTTCTCTTACATCTTCTTATTTAAATTTTCAAGGAACTTATTAGATTACTTTTCTCAATATATTTGTTCAAAGGAAGGAAATGGTACATTAAGACATTCTGTGTATAGAAAATCGACCCATACAAATAGATATTTAAATGTAAATTCCCACTACCATCCAGCACAAAAGACATCGGTCATTAACTCACGAATATTTAGATTAATTTCGATTTCTGATCAAGATTCTTTACCATCGGAAACAGCGAAACTGACCAAAGCCCTGAAGGGAAATGGCTATTGCACTGAAGATATTACGCATTCAATTAAAATATATAATAACCCAACTCCGCGAAAGAAAAATGATAATGAGCCACCGATAGGTAGTGTTGTTCTTCCCTACATACATGGCACTACAGACAAAATAGGATAATTACTTCTACGGTCCAATATACGTACAATCTTCAATACACATAAGAATATTGGATAATGCTTGCGATCCACGTAATATGTTGAACCTTTTCAAAGAGAAGGAGTATATAAAAATTCCTTGCTCCTTTGGAGAAGTTTATGTGGGAGAAACAGAACGCTTAATATCCACTAGACTTAGAGAAACCAAGGCTCCAGCCTCAGTTCCAAGATTTTATATACGAAAAATTAGAGAATGTATTGAAATTTTCAAACATATAAAATTCTTCATTAGAGGGATATAGTATATATAAAACGAGGAAAAACTTAACATAAGGTCACGGTTCGGCGAGCACAAGTCGGATATAAAAGCTCGGCTGAATCTCTCTGAACTCATCAGTTTGCTTGTAGCATTCATACTGTACGGATCGATTTTGTTTACCCGGCGCCGTACTGTGTAAAATGTTTGTTATAGGGGATTTTTTCCTTTATTGGAAAAATTATTTGTGGTGTCTAGCGCTTGCGAGAGTGCTAGTTTTCTGAACATGGAGCCCAGCAAATCATCTTCATCCTCCAAGGTTACGAAGATCTCGACAGAGATGAATTCCGAAAAGATCCTTAGTTTGAAAGAGGAAAACTTTCGCCTAAGCGACAGCTTGAAGAACCTTCCTGCTGAAAACAGCAGTAGTGAAATTAGTGAGTCGATGGAGACCAGTGAAGTTAAAAACGCAGTGAGTGTAAAACTCAAAAAAACGCCAGTGCTACCCGAAAATCCCCCGGTTGTAATTGAGGAGGACGGAGACTGGACGTAGAAACCTTAAAGGTGCAAACATTTGCTTGAACAAAGCCAAGGCATCTGGTTCCAGACTACAGACCTACCCAAAAACGGCCAACGACCACAGAGCGTTGACTCACTATCTGAAGGAAGTGAAGAGGCCTACCATACGTATCAGCTTCCGGAGGATAAAAAGATTCATGTTGTAATTCGCGGATTACATATGAATACACCTGCAGCTGAGATTGCTCAGGAATTACAAGACCTGGGTATCCCGGACAATAGTGTCATAAGGATGACATCCAGGACCACAAAAAGCCAATGCCTCTGTTCTTCGTTAAAACGGCGAACAATAAAATAATGTAAGTTGGCACTCTCTTTGACCGAGTGGTCAAAGTAGAACATAAGAAAAAGGACCGCACCGCTAAATAATGCTTCAAGCGCCAGAGATTCGGCCATAACCAATTTGTATGCACTTTTCCTGACAAGTGCGTCAAATGTGCAGAACTGCACAGGCCTGGCTCATGTCAACTTCCAGAGAGGGAGGAAGATGGTAGCAAAAATGTCATATGTGCAAATTGCAACCAGAAAGGTCACCCGTCTAGCTATAAAGGCTGTCCGAAATATACTGCAGCCGCAAAATTTGCAGTAAAAACCGCCAACGTGGAAGTGGTCAAAATCACGCCCTCTGCCCCTAAGGAAAAGAAGGAGAGCACCCCTCCTCTAGACCTCCAGGCTACAATCCTGCAAGCAGTCACCGGGATGATGCCTTCTATTGTTAAAACCATAATTCCTACAATTACAAAAGCTGTGGAGGAACAGCTCCGTAGATTAAAATAAGCAATACCAGTACACCAAGAAAAAACTTTTAAACTCGTTTCTTGGAACACCTGCGGCCTAAGGGCCAGGAAAACAGACGTCCTAGAACTCCTGCAATACAGGAGTCAAAACTTATATCCGAAACAATAATGACCTTCCCAGGATATCATATCTACAGATACGACCCTCTAGGCCACCGAGCTATAAGAGGAGTCGCTATCCTGGTCAGAAAAGGCGTTCCACGTTCCTTCCTGGGGGTTGAGGATGTGGAATTAGACGCCATCTCCGTAGAGGTCAACACACGCAGGGGGTCGATTAAAATCACCTCTGCTTATCGTGCCCCATCACAGGAACTGTTGGAAGAGGACATCGAACACCTAGCAAGAGGACGAAGTGCCAAGATCATCATTGGTGACTTCATCTGAAGAATGGCGTTCCTCCCATACCAATGCAAATGGTCGCAAGTTATCTAGACTATGCGAAAACCACAGACTCGCCATAATAGGACCAGAGCAAACAACATACCTTCCCTGTGGAAACGGGAGGCCTACTGTGTTGGACATTGCACTGCTGAAAAACATCAGGGAAGATCTGGACATAAACATTCTGAGGGTACATCCGAACACAACCCGGTACTCCTGCAACTAGGCGTAAACCGTAACAGAGTGAACCACAACACCAAGAAGACGACCGACTGGAACGCCTATAAAAGGCGTCTGAAAACTGCATTCGAGATCCGCGCTCTTCAGGGACTAGATGAGGCCGTAAGACGTCCAAAGACAGCCATCCTGAATGCCTTCCATGAAAATGCAGTAGTGGAAGACATAAGCAGGCATCGACAAACCGAGGAGCTTCCTGAAAATCTTAAAAAGGAGATCAGGACCAACAGACGCCTCCGCAGGATCTACGCCAGATCCCACGAGGAAGAGGACAGGACTGCTCTAAACCGACACTCCCAATTTTTGAGAGATCGGTTACAAGAGCACAGAAACAACAAGTGGCAGAAAAAACTGAGATCAGTCTGGCAGATGCAACGTGCCCTTAGAATGGACAAATTCCTCCTCTCCAAGGTGTAAATGACCCAATTTACACCGCCGAGGACAAATCTGAAGCCTTAGCGGACGCCATAGTCCAACAAGGTCAGCTAAATTAACATCCAGCGGAGGACGCAGCACACTGACGAGGTCAACGACTCAGTCAGAGACTTGGATGCTTGGATTTTACCACAACAAAATCCACATCCTGTATCACCTGGGGAAATTCGAGACATCATCAGAAAACTGTAGGTTAAGAAAGCCCCTGGAGCCGACGGCATCACCAACATGATGCTGAAATACTTCCCCAAGAAAGGATACAGTGCGATGGCCAACATCATCAACTCTATCATAAGAAGATGCCATTTTCCCGGCACATGGAAAAAAGCAGAGGTCATTGAAAAACCAGAAAAAGACAGTACACAACCACAAAACTACAGGCCCATCAGCCTACTTCCTGCTCTAAGCAAAGTTGCTGAAAAAGCTATTGCCAGAAGAATGAAAGATGAGTCTCAAGAGCTTGATGCCATCCCAGATGAGCAATTCGGCTTCAGGGCCGGGCAGTCATCTGAACAACAGCTACTCAGAGCCACAGAGTACATCACCAAAGTGTTTAATAACAGAGAGGCCACAGGAGCAATTTTCCTGGATATCGAAAGAGCCTTCGACAGAATGTGGCACCAAGGCCTGGTCCACAAAATGTCCGTGGCTGGATACGAGAGAAGAAATATAAAACTTATCAAGAGCTATCTGAATGACAGATCATTCACAGTCAAGGAATGACTCACATTCAGCTCCAAGAGGACTAGTAGCTGGAGTACCTCAAGGGTTCGCGCTGGGACCCATACTATACTCCAACTATATCAATGCAGCGAGGACAAAAACCAGACAAGCAATGAATAAACTTTATCCATTGCTCTGTCGGAAAAATGAAATGGGACTGAGGACTGTTACTGTTCCAAACAGTAGCTAGCAAGGAGCCAACTCACCTATGGCTGCACAGTCTTCAGATACGCTTCTAAATCTCATTTTATGAAGCTGAAACAAACAAACAATTAGGATAGCAGCTGCTGCCCCATGGTTTATCAGCAATGAGGACCTGCAGCGTGACCTTCAATGGACACCTATTGAAGACCTCATGCGGCAAAAGGCCACCCGAGCCTTCAGGGCAGCCGAAAATCACCCCAACGAAAACCTACGTGACCTGGTAGACTATGATCCACTAGCTCCGATTCGCAACAATTGGACAAGGTATAGGAGACCTAGACACGGACTCCTGCACTAATATACTTAGGGATGGATGTAGGCAAATCCAAATTTCTGAGTCTTCGTGCTCCTCAGAAACTAGATTTTGCTCACAGAAACCCTTAGAGTATTAATGAGTGGCCAACAAAAACCCCAAGAAGGGGACTCCCAGATACCTCAGCTAGCTCCGGCGTGAGTTGCAGCTGAACCTGAGGTAGTTTCTCCCGGAAGGACGGCATCAACCCGATTGAAGGATTCTTGGCTAGTCCAATGATGGTCCATCTGATGGGAGCCCGTTGGGGTTTAGTGGGTATTGTTGACTCTCACAGGTGAAAACCTGATAGAGCAACGAGTCCCACACTGTTTTCCCTTCCATTGGAAGGGAATTCGTGCGTAAAAGCATTCCCCATCGTCAAAAAGAAAAAAAAATCTGAACTCATTCAGTGTTCAGATCTCGTGGAGTAAAGATCTCTGAAGATGCCTCGTGCAATCAAAAGCAAACCCTCAGATAGTAATTCCAATTTGACACGTCTAATCCCATGAACCATGATTTCGTAATTGACCAAAGCCGTGAAAGCTTCCGTTCTAAGTCCTAATTTTTTTATAAAATCTAAAATATACAAAAAATGTTTTGAAGAGAGGGTAGATATTTGCGTTCTACAGTATGTTCAAGTAAACTACGTTTTATGCAAATAAATTATTTTCTGTTGTAACCAGGGATTTGTTCAGTTCCTTAGAAAATTAAAATAATAAACCCTGTAATGAATAACATTTAAACGCACCTACCTAAAACATCGTCGCTTGCTGCAGCCGCAGTGATGAACATTAAAAGATCATTAGTTCAGTTGAGAACTTTGTTTACACTTTCTAATGAGGAAAGTTGTTGAAACTCTTCAACCACACTATATGTATTTAAAATTATTGTGTTGTTGTGACAAGAAGTTTACCCATGATTATATCAGAAATATAGTTTATGTAGTTAAGAATTTTTTTATTTTGTAATGCTTGTATATTTTGTTGTGTTTATTTTAACGTTTCAGAGATACATTATATGTGTAATGCGATTTATTACATAAATGGCATGTATTTTAACAAAAAAAAAAAAAATATATATATATATATATATATATATATATATATATATATATATATATATATATATATATATATATTTAAAATCTCTATCCACAGACCAACTACTTAGCTTATATTTATTATAATTATTTTTATGGAAAAATAGAGATAAATATATTATATAGGGCACTGCCATGATGCTGCCAAAAAGCCATCGTAGAGTGCCGTCTATGTAAAAGCCTGTAGGTGAAGTGAATATGAGATTAATAAGGTGACAACGTTGTGATGTGCCTAGCGCACTTCTTGGTCTAATTGAAGCGATTTTTTTTAAGAAAGTTTTTTTTTTCTTGGTGTTTTTCCCAAAATTACATAAAAATAACTTTTCAGACACAGCGTTTCTACTGACAAGTTATAAATGGTTTGGTTAGTTGCATTCCAAACTGTAAATGAAAAAGCAATAAATGAAACATTATTTTACATCGATTGTTTGAAAAAAAAAATAGGGGGTAGCTAATATTTGCAGAAAAGTTCTTATGGTATATTTAATTAGAATTTTATATTAAATGCAGTTTGCGAATCTGCTAAAAAAGTTTATAAGACAATTCAGAATTTCAAACATATCTCAAATTTTCGGTGTATATAAGTAATTCTTTTTAAATGAACCCCACGGACAAACTTTAAATTGCTTTTCATTGATTGGACAGCATTAACAATAAGAATACAAAAATATTTTTGCTTTAGATACATCTTCTTACTTAAAATGTTTGTATTTTTTTTAATAAAACTTTTTATTTATTGATGTGATAAACAAATTTCCTTCTGACACAAGAATTTTACGAGAATTAATACTAAGGTGTTGTAATCTTCAAATCAAACTGCATTTTTAACTTATGATCATTAAAGCACTAAATCTAATACTATTTATAATTTTCCTGTGAATAGAAAAAAAGGCAAAAATGTACATATAGTGTACGAAACCCTGTCAGTTGAGCAAATATTGAAAAGAATTTAAGATTTAAGATCTAACGTCTGATGAAGCCATATTGTTGCAGAAACAACTGTCATTTGTTTCATTTTTTGTAAAATAAAAGTGGAAATTTTAAAGTGTTTTAACTTACTTAGTTGAGTTAATCCCTAAAATGCTTTTGCGCTACAAAATGATATATATATCAATTATAAAATTTTTAAACTGTACTAGAAAATATGAAAATTGAATATAATAAATCGTTATAGCTATAAAAAACCTTCCTCGAACTTCCTTTGGTATGAATCTTTTTTTTTTATTAAGAAAAGTAAAGTTTAATTCTAAACTTAAAATTTAGATGTATTTAAACATATGAATTATATTATCTTCTAAAACTGAACTGTAGAGAACTTAAATTTTCCCCTCGTAATGAATTGTCCCTTTTATAACCTACTAAATAACTACGTGTGGAACCACAACAACCATTGATGTGCGTACATATATGGCAAACATATTTGCCATATATGTACGTACATCAATAGCTTTTAATAAAAAATATAGCGCTATACATCCTACATATGATAAATTTATTTCTTCTACCGATTTTAGAAAAGCTTTTTGGCAGGTTCGATGATGCTTCTAAAGAAATATACGCAAAACTATATATCAAAGTGGCGCCACTTCTTGCGCCTGTTTATTATCAGTCTGTGATGTTTTATTCACAGTTTTGAATTGATATTTAACAGTTACTGCCATACTTCTATTTTGGCTTTAACCTGATATTAACCCCGTGCGGATCCATCTAGCGGTACCGATTGTTGATTTGAGTGGCAGTCCTTGTTTCATTTGGCAAAACTACCGTCAGGTTTCTATTATGCCTTTAATGATACTACCTAACGATATCAAATATTGAATAAAAAAAGGAAAACTCAAACTATGTAAAAATATTGTCTCAAACACATATACTACATTTAAACATATAAATACTTGTAGGAAAATCTCTCGCTCTGTTTAAAAATGCTTATATGCTTAAACATAGAATAAAAATTACTTATTTGTATTACCTCATTTTAAGCAATTTTTTTTATTTGGAGTTTTTTAATATTCAAATTAAGAATAATTTTGCACTCACTTTAAATATACCTAAAAACTAATATCGAGCATATAAATTGCCTCCTGATACAAATAATTTCTCTGATAAAATAAATGATAAACTCAGTTTAAAATATTTTCTTTACCTCTAATTAACTATTTTGATTATCCCATTAAGAATGCCCGATTTTGTGATGAGATTAGATTACTTCCCAAGAAATGAGAGACAGCGCCACCTTTCGCGAATTGCAGCTAGAAGTGATGTAGATTTAAGAAAAAAACAACTAGATACGTCACACAGTACATTTTGTTTAAAGATTGTACGAAATTGACTTATAAAATGGAAAAGTCATAATAATTAAAGTAATTTTCATCTAGTTTTTAGTTAATTTTTATGTTAGTTCGCCTTCTGGCGATGGTCATTTTAGTAAATTTTAGTTCATCAACGACCGCGTCGTGTGTTTTGGTTTTGTGCCGGCCTCCGACGCCATTAGGACTTTTTGAAATTGAATTGAAATAATGGAATCATTAGAGGAGACGTTGGCCTCCTGGGGTATGACCCCGGACATAATTTCTGCATTTACAGGTATGTATTCCTACAATCTAGAATAATGCAGTTTAGGATTTAATCTTGCCATCTAATAACTTTCTACGACGCCGCTAGGGTCTTCAATAGTATTTAAAAATTAATATTAGGCACAAAATAACGAGAAGTGCGTAGTTATCGATATTGCTGTTGCTGTTGCCTGCTATCGTGTCAGTTCTGTTAATTTTTTGTTGGGTCCTATATTTAAGATTGTGTGTATTTTAAAAGTTTTAAAATTTTATTAGCTATATAATTTGTCCAGTATTATCCAGTTCTTTATTAACTCGTAAGTAATTCCTAAGAAGTTCAGTATAGGTATACCCACCTATTTACAGTTATGGAAATTATACCATAATTGTTATTAACCTACGTTTTAATTAAGGGCAACTTTTAAATATAAAACAATGCTAAAGCCTCACCTCTATTACTTACTGAGATTGGGATATTCGCAAACCCTGTAATAGGTATGCTTAGTTTTCCCGATCCTCGAACTGGACCAAGCTGTGCTTTTAAAATTATCAAATTACTCTAGGGATTAGGCATTGTAAGTGCTCAATTAAATTTGGCCCATGCATTTTATGTTTCATATTGCTAACAATTTTAATAAAGACTGTTGCGATGGAGCCTAAAGTTCTTTCTGCTATAGGTTTAAGTAATCTACTCGAGTATATACCGTATAAAACGCATAAACTTTTAAAATTTAGGGCTTTATAAGTATTGTTTATACTTATTTAGATGTTATATAGCTTTTAGCACTGACACTTATAAACGAGTCCATCTATTTTAGTTTATCTCAACAAAAATCACTCCAGATATTAACACTAGCTAGGTATTTCAAGTTGCTGTGAGTTAGACAACAATATTTTATATACCTACTGGGGAGCGTTAACAAGTGGACAAACAACCCAAATTTTGCAATATATGCAACTATCTTTTATACTAAAATTTTAGATTGACGGATTTAGGGGGCCTAAAAAATACAAAATCTAATTTTGTGTAAGAGCTCATGCAAAAGCTAGTGTAAGAGTAATAGGTGTTTATTCCTATAAGGATACCTATACTTATTATAGATATTTATAATTTTTTCTTATAAAGATAATAAAAAAACTCGACAAAATATAATTTTCTGGGTTAAAAATGTAGGTAAGTAGGTAGTTTTTACAAGTAGTGCTAATGGTTAATGTGCTAATGTTAACCATCAGTTTCAAGATATTGCTGATTTTTTATTACATGCAATGTCATAGAGGTTTATTATACTGTACAGGCCATTTGTCATTATACAAAAACATTTTTAAGTTATGCATACTACTGTACAGGGTCTTAATTAACTATGTGGCCAAACTAAACAAGGTGATTTTTTTGAGTAATTCTAAGTCGTAAAGTTTATAAATAGGTCTGGAAATGTATATTTTGAGGCATAGTTTTTAAAATGCTGGGAGTCAATCCTTTTTTTGTGAATATCTTATTATGCAATTTTGTTGACATTTCGCATTGTCCTTTGCAGTAGTAAAAGGTTAATTTAGCCCAGTGGCGTCCCAGAAGCATCTTAATAAATAATACTAAAGAAAATCTACCCCAATGACTTTTTTGTAATTTTATATTTTTATTCATCATCATCGTCATTTATTTATTATTAATAAGACTTTATAAAAGAGTTAACATTATCAAGTGAAATCAAATGAAATTAATATCTAACTAACAATACAGTATGTAGTAATTTAAAAGTTAAAACAAAAAGAAAAGATAAAATACACTTATAGACTATAAAATACTAAAACTCGCACATCTAAACAGTACAGTTAATGAATAAAATGGTTTTTCTAATAGGTAACGCTTTAGCTGTTTTCTGAATGTTGAGGGGAATTGGGCTCTTGCTGTATTATGACAGTTGATATTTAATTATTAATATAGAGTTTTTTGAATGGGTTTCGTAATTATGAACTGAAGAGACGAGAGAAAATAAATGTTAATTCCTTTTAATCAAAATAGCTGCCTTCATAAGCAACACATATTTTAAAGTCATTAAACCATTATTTTTAAAGGTTTGTCGATATGTCTCCAATGAATTTAATGAAAATATTTTACTGATTATTCTTTTTTGAAGAATGAAATCATGATCCACATCAATTACTTGGCCTCAATACAAAATCATGAATTTAGATGATTATATGCTAATGTGTAAGACACATTTATTAACAGTTTAGTAGATAGAAGATTTTTCAAATTTATTATTGCAAAATAGGCAGATTTCAGTTTGCCTGCGACATGTTCCATATATATGCCATCCAAAACAGATCATTTATTTTTCAACCTAGAAACTTACATTCATCAGTTTTTTCAATTTGAGTACCATTCATTTCCAGTGTGAAGTCTGGGATATGATGTCCGAGAGAAAAAGTTAAAAATTGTGTTTTGGTTTAATTTACAATGAGTTTATTTTTGGTACATCTAGAACTAAATAACTTTATGATCCTATTTCCCCGATGTTTAACATTTTCTAGAGATAAACCACTCAGAACAATTGAAGTGTCATCTGTATACAAGATTAGTAAAGATTCAGAAACAAGATTTAGTGCTACCTCAAGATCATTAATAAAAAGCAAGACTTAACAAATAAAAAAAACTTGAAAAAGAACTTAAATAACCTAAATTGTTTTCATATATTGCTTCTTTTTGAACTAAAAAATTTTAACAACTTATTACATATCTCTGAATTACATAAAACTACCACCAAATTAGCAATAACTGAATTGTACCTGTTTTCATTTTGCGTAGGTATCAACAGTCTATTCTAGTCATAGAAATTGTCAAAAAACTTCTTCATGGCAGCATTTATTTCATTTTTTGTTATGGCCAATGGACATGCAATTAAATGGTTTTTATTTTTCTTTTCTCAAAAACAAATCCAGATACGAACACAATTTTGGGACCAAAAACTTGTATTTAATTGCTTCATTCGAAAAAATATAGAAATACTAAAAAAATCAGTGCTTTATATTTTTTGTCAATAATATTGGTTAATATCCCCCGTCTAGATGCTTCTGAGTTTAATCATTGTAATCTAGTTTGGGCTAAATTAGCCCTTTACTATTACAAATACCACTGCGAAATTTCAACAAAAATGGGTAAAAATTATTTATGATATTTACGAAATTTCTGGACCTACGTTTATATGAACTTCTTGTCTTAGAATCACCCCTTTAAGTTAATGCCAATATTTTTTGTCATTCTATTTTTTTTCAGATAATAGGATAACTGTTGATCAATTAATCAGCTTGGATAATTCTTTTTTAAAAGAAGTAATTCCCCAAATAGGCCCAAGATTAAAAGTTTTGAAAGAAATCGAGAAGCTAAAGTAGAAAGACTTAGGATTGGTAAATATATTTAGTAAAAATTAAAATATTAGACATATATTATAGTTTCTTGAATTAAAATATTATTTTTATTACATAAATTAATTTATATCTAACTTTAAAATCAAGTACCGCATAGAGTAAAGTGATTTGTTTTAAAATTTTAATGTTTGGTACTTAGAGTATGTTTTGGTCCGAAAACAGCTTTCAAGGAAATGTCTTGTTCATACAGGATGTTCTAATAAACTAGTATTTATTATTATTATTAAAATAGTTTTAAGTTAGCTTTTGACAAAGACACAGTGTGTCGAAACAGCTGTCAAGCAGAAATAAATAAGTGGAAATTAATAAACTAAACGTGTTTATTTTGTATACTAGTGTATAATGAATTTCCATCAAGTAACGGCTACATCGATAAGTGTTCTAATAAAAACTCGGAAGCAAAATATGTCAGGAAACCAACACATTACAAATGCATTCTACAAAAATTGATTTTAATATTTTCCCACTTTATTTGAGAATAAAAAAATAACTTTGTTATTGCCGCTTTTTGTTCTATATACAAGATGGCATCGTTGACTTTTTAATCCCACGTTTCGGATCGTAGCCATCATACCAGATACCGGTTGAGTGCATCGAAGAACCGAACGAATTATAATGTGTTCATTACAAAATAGGACCTTTTATTTTGTTAAAAATATAAATTATTCAGGATGTGCAATTTTCCAAGCAATAAAAGTCTATAATGAGCTGACAAATATCTTTAACTTATCAAAATCCATTAACAAAGCTTAAAGTTGTTATTTTTTGTTAAATTTAAGGCATTGAATGCTTAATTTATCAGCTATGCACAAAGAAGGAGTGTTAAGGGCTCATTAGCGCTCTAATCCTACCCATAAGGTAGTAGAACAAAAGTATACCTACTTTCAAGCTAATCTTTTTGTTATTACAAACACTCTTTTATAGTTGTTTATGCTCAGTTAGTGCTATATAATTTTATTACAAAGTTTTGACTCGAGTTCTGTCTCTGAGAGATGACTCATTTTTGCGATGGCTGGAAAGCTCTAAATTATTATTAGCAATATAATGTTTCTTTTTGGAATATTAGTTAATTATATGTTTTAGCAGCTATCTAACTGGAATTTAACTACCTAGCTTGCTTATTTTAATTAAAGGTAATATACTTAGAGATCAGTTAGTTCATTTTGTCATGTTGTAAGTATAATATGTTCTGGAGATAAATATGTTTTTCTCAAAGCTTTTGTTTAGTGATATTAGCGGATACACTAATAAACTCCAACTTAGACTTATTGGGGCAGCTTTCTAGTAGAATTTTATTAGCTTTTCTAGCGAGTGACATGGGTAATGTAAGAATGATTTCTGATATCAAAGACATCTTGGATTTTAAAATTTTAAATAACTACTGGGGCTTTAAATTTAGCTGATTACAAGCTTAACTAATTCTAATCTTAGGGGTTTTGTTTATTTTTGAGTTATTAAGAAAAGTCATATATATTCACTCTCGATGGGAGCAATTATTGCTAGTATCATATATATTTTTTTTTAAGTAGATAATTTTTGGAGCAGTTTTTATGAACTAGTTTTACCAGCTGGTTTTTCAAAGTAATTTTGGAAACTACTTACTTTTATGAAGTAATTTTATGAAGAGAATTCAAGTAATTGTTTGTGCTTTTAGTGTCTTTATTCTATAAATACAGGATCAGTTTAAGAGATGATGCTCGTTTGAATAAGTTAATGACTATTTCAAATATCCCTTGCTTTGGTATCTTATAGAACTTTTCTAGAATAGTAGAATTATATTTTCTTTTAGGGACAAAAATGGCTCAGTTTTTTACATATATTATACAATAAAAAATAAAATACTTTTCCACTTTAGATAATCATAGAGGAGAGATTTCTGAAAGAAACAACATGGGTGCTTGGTGATGTCATAAAGTTTGATTTTCAAAATGTTAAAACTTCAAGAGATTAAGAAACAGACTCTCATATTAATAATGCTATAAGTTTAATTTTTTTTAATGTAATACAAAAGTTTGTCTTTTTTTGTTTGTGGATGCTCTGTTTAACTACCATTTTTTTACACCATTTTAATTATAACGTAGATTTCTTAAAAAGTATATGAAACACTTCCAATTTAAGTTGCCAACAAATTCTGGAATATTAATTTTTAGTGAGTTTGATTATTTAATTTCACTTATTTCTTACTTAAGTAGGGAAGTGTTTATTTTTCTAGTTAGCCAGGGAATAATTGTGCCCTTAATTTATTAATGTGAAGGTCTAATTCTTAATCATTTAAATTTGAATATTTTAAAAATTGTTTATGACTTTTAAAAACTGTCATATTTGGGCCACACGACTAAAGTTGAAACAAGTGTTTTTGCTTAAGTTTTTTAAGAACGATTTATGTACAACATAGATGTCAGAAAGAGTTAGCATTATGTTAAAGCATTTGCTACCTTTTATTCATATTATAGACCATTGTGTTCTTCATACATCACAGATAGTCCCTTCTGTATCTTATTATTCACTTTAATGTTGCAATTATAATATTTTGATGTCAAAAAATAACTACTATTTGTCTCTATATGGAAATGCGTTATTTAAAATCAGAATTTTTTTTTAGTCACCAGGTGATATAGAACAAACCATTTAAAATAGAATAGAAAAAGCATTTGAAAAAAAAGAAACATTTCAGCCATTTCTATTGTAAGAGGGAGAAACTCTGCAATCTATTAGAACGCAATACGTTGTATTAGATATGATAAAAGTATGTTTAGAATAAAAAGTTAAATGGTTTTTAGCAATAAATACAGTGTTAGGGTGTCATTCACTAATTTCGGGACACCCTATATCTTCGACTTTGTAGTATGGGATGCACAAATAAATTTTTGAAGCTTGTTTTCATACTTTAATATATAAATGTTAGTAAAATAAAATTCATGTTTTAATTCTAACTGGTAATATAAAGTATAGTATTTTTATTCCGAAGTGAGGTATTGAAAAAATATTTTTTGTTGCATTACTACGAATTAGGACTTTTCAATTTCAGTTGAACACTGATATTTGACTTAAATATCAACGTCTATGTGTTAAGGCTGACGTTTCTCAAACGTTAATTCAACGTGCTCTTGCTACTAGGGATTAGGCCTCTACGGTTGCCGTGTTGGCAAGTGTTGATCGGCCTTTATAGCGAGCTTGTTTTTTATTTTGTACGTAAAAATCGTATTGCAAAGTGTTGCGTTTGTTTGTTTTAAAGAGTGCAACTAGTGAATAATGGATATTATTATTTAGTAAGCTCATGTATAATGAACAAATTATAAATCATGCGGATAAATAATTGTATCCACTGATTTAGAATTTATTCATTATACTAAATATTTGCATTACGATTTTGTATCAAGATAAAAAACAAGCTATGAAACGTCCAGTCAGAGAGCTGTCGCGGTTATTTGAAATTTGGAATGTCAAAATAAATATTTATAGTAATTTAAACCATACAAATTTATTGATAGTCATGGATAAAGTATAGTATTCTACTCACATATAATGGCCATTATTTGCTGGGATGATTTGACAGTCGTCTACGGCTCGTATATAAAATTCATCCTCGTGAATAACAGCCCCCATTATATATTATGTTTTTTGAATAATTTACTATTATACTTTCAAATAAGGCAACATAGAAGGTGTTTCATAATTCGATGCTAATAATTTATGGTGTTAATTTTTAGATGATTTTAAGAAAAAAAGTTCATATAAACTTAGGCCCACAAACGTTCTATTTTGCAGATACAGGGTGTTAAAGTTTAAAAAAAAAACCATTTTTTCATTTCATGTTTGATTAAAATTTGGCACGACCGCATTTGTTTTTAAATGCCATATTTTGACAGTATTCAGCAGTTTTTATTTCTACCATGGGCGTAGGTATGTGTACCCATCCTGATATAGATGATACACCACTGATTTTCTAAATAATTACTAGCTACATCATTTACGGCATGTGTACCTTTTATTATTTTATGATAAGACAAATCGTCTTCGAGAGAAGAAAATACAATTTATTTTCATACAAGCTTCTGGCATCACTGGCAAAGTTTTAGTTGGCCTCAGAAATTCTCAAAACGCTCAAAAAAGTTTTTACAAATATATGTTCGCAAATGTTCTATTTTTGAGAAACAGAGTGTTAAAATTTAAAACACGTATTTTAATTTACTGTATCCTGTATCTCAAGCATTTGTGAACATGTATTTATTAAATATTTTTTTCTTAAAATGATGCAAGAAATCATTTTTGTAGAGTTTTGAGCAATCCCGACTCCATCTCTAAATAGGACCAAAGGAGCCAGAAATATTCAACAAACTAGAATTTATTATGCTGTCTTATCACAAAATACTAAGAGAAATTTTTTTGTGTATATTTAGTTGCTTCAAACGAAGAAGCTAGTAATTTTTGGCGTATTTAGTGGCGTACCAGTTTTTTATTAATAAAGTCAGCAATGGTTACCCATGCCTACATCCATAGTTGAAATAAAAACTGTTGAATACTGTCAAAATATGGCCTTAAATGCAAATGCGGTTGTGCCAGTATTTAATCAAATGCTCTTACTTGCGGAATTACTAAAAAAAAAGTGTTTTTTGTTTTAAACTTTAATACCCTGTATTCTAAGAATAAAATATTTGCGGGCGGACCTACGTTAACATAACTTTATTTCTTAAAATCATCCAAACATTTCCATCCTGAACTATTAGCATCTAATTATGAAACACCCTGTATATACATTAAATTAAAAAATACATGCTTCCATTGAGTATACATATATACTCAAAATAGAAAATGATCGTTTTAAAATAAACATTCTTATTCTTATTATATACAATATGCTTTCTCAATGTAATGCCTAATATACTCAAATTAAATGATTTTGTATCTCCGAATAAATTAACATTTATTAAATGAAAGAAATACATACTTTTATTGAGTTAAATATATACTCAAAATATAAAAGGATCTTTTTGAAATAAACATACATATTCTTATTATATAGAATATGTTTTCTTAATTTAATGCCTAGAATACTCAAATTAAATTATTATATATCTCCGAATAAAATAACATCGTTTAAGAATAAACATAAATATTCTTATTATACAGAATATGCTTACTAAATTTAATGCCTAATATAATCAAATTAAATGATTTTTTGCTTATGAGGTAAAAACATCTACTCTTTGCAAGAAAACTAAAATTTAAACTAGAGAAGTATCTACTACAAATAAAAATTTTTTCGACTTGAACAATGGATATTATTTATTTTGTTTGATTGTTTGAAATCTTCCAGCCTAATGAAGTTTCTTCTCTCTTTTAGTTGTACGAAATTTTGTTTTGAAAGAGTAACTTTTATTTTACAGTGACATTTATTCAAACTGAGAAAAATTACGTATTAAGTAAGAAAATAAAGTACTTAATATAAAGAAATGCTTTCCTGCGTATATACAATGCTAAGATTTCTTTAAAAAGAGTATTATTTGTCTGAACCGAGTGTTTCTTTTTTTGTGTGAATAAGATAGATACAAATAAAAATTCATTATTAAAATTTTTGACTTTTTAAATTTGAATAGTTGACACTACAAGTCCATAAATCCTTAGCCACACATGCCAATCACAACATTTGATTTTCGGTTATTTGAGATTTGGCTTTATAGAAGCAAAAAAAATATATGTAGATCACATCAGCTAAAAGAAAGTTGAGCCATTATTCCTATATTGTGAAACATAGACATATTGTGCAAAAAAACGACAATTTTGTGCTCCATTGGCCTCCGAGAAAATAAGCTGTACAAGTGGAGTATTCAAAGCATTTGGAGTTAATTAACGTAATTTTAAAGTGCTAATGATTGATCAAGTAGGGAAATTTCCACTTATTAATCACACGGATAGGTGCTCATGGGTTATCAAAATTTCCAGAAAATTTGTTGGTAGGCTTGGTAGCATTATCAAAAACGACCGCGTCCCAATGACCAACAATGACTGGTATAAAATTTTCTATACAAATAAAATTAATATAATTTTTTTTAATACAAAGGTATAATGGAAAGAAAAACCAAGTATTTGCGCCAATGATTACCACAATTTTTTAATCTCAGAATATTTAGCCTAAGTGGTTCTGTTATAGATTTGTGCGTTCATAAAATATTCCTTCTCCTTAGAAATGTATAAAATTTACGCCCTTGACATAATCCGTTTTTGGTGTAAATTTGAAACAAACAGGTTCTCACACACACACAAACATATTTTTTCTACAAATATGTTTTTCTATGAGCATATTCAAAATTTAATTTTAGACATTAGTTAGGAAAAAAATTGCGAAAACTAGTGCGTACAAGATTTTCGTTGAAAACCGTGATCATCTCGTTTAGCCCAATATATTCTAGCGTTGGTTCATATATTTCCTTGGATTATTTAATCAAATTGCATACATTTTATGTGACACATCTAGTACGTACATATATTGGCTATTCTAGATTTCCTTCTATTTTCTTTAAAATATAATTAATTTAGTTTATCTATCCAGAAAAACTCATAGTACCAGTAAAAATATTCCTTTCTATGAGATTTATCGTCAAAGTCAAACAAACTAGTCTATTCTCATTCTGCACATTGTTCTTTTACTTTTAATATGGCTAGTGCTTAATAAAAATATATCATTTTTTGTTATTCCATTATTAAAAATCTGTTTTAATTTTTTTTTGTTTAATTACTCATACTTTTTGTTTACACTACTAGAAAAAAGACAGTACCTAACTCTTGCGTAAATGGTCTTTCTTGTTTGCACTCGACTGCTGCTTGAACTCCGCCTTGCGCCTTTCGGTCTTCGGGCTGCAGTGCCAACAAGAGATACTTTTGCTCTAGTTAGGAAATATGCTATTTTCGTATTCTACTTACTTTAAAAGGTCGATTAAACCCAACTTATATTTTTCCAAAATTTTTGAGTTTTCAATACTTCTATAGCCTATTTAGTGTATTATTAAGAAAGTATATTGGCTGATATATAATAAGTGAACAAAGCACCCTCCCAGATTTTTGAAGATCTTTTTAAAAAAAGAATTTACTTTTACAGACTATCTAAATAAAAAAATAATTATAGGCATATTTAGGTATATATACGAGTGGAATTCTAAACGAGGGCAGTAGGCATTTTATGAGGAAAGAACCAACGTCTAATTTAGAAAATTAAAGAATGTAAGATATTCGATATAAAAATTCTATAATAAAACATAAAATATTTCCTTTGATGTCCTATTTCTTTTTTTATCTTCTTTCATTATTTAAATAATAGTTCTATTTTTTAACTAGTTCATTATGAGAACCAATAATATAAATAAAAAAGGAGTCAATAAAAAATTGATGTTTTTACATAAATATAGATATTTGGTTTATCTTTGCTTTTTGATTGTCTGTGGTTTATTAATTAATTAATTTATTTATTGGGTAATTCAGGTTTGATATTATTATTTAGAGAGCTGCTTCGGATTCCTACTGAAATCGCTATATACCGACGATTCATTCAGATGGTAGATATATAGATCTTAATTATTAATAATCATGAATATGTTCCTTTCCCTTTTAACAACCCCTTGGTTTGTAGCCATCGAAGACCACAATACTGTAATAATCTACTAACATAAAATAATACTAATAATAATTGTTTTAATTGATTGCTGAGCACTTGGTCTTCGCGGCTCACTGGTCAGAACGTTTGCCTAGATTGCCCGTGAGCCCGAGTCCCAGCCAAGACGAGTTAATTTGTCTGAAATGCCGATTAAATAATTTTGGGGAAATTATAATATTTTGTTTATCCTAAAATGATATAAACATCAAACTCGTGTTGTGTTCGTTAAACAAATTGTAGCCGTTAGGAAATTTAAATTGACACTTCTGATTCGATTTTTCGTAATTTAAAGCACATACGATATTTGCATCGGAAATTACGACTATTTTTCGATAATTTCTGTTGAAAAAAAATTCTGACGACTATAATTTTTTTTGTCTTGAATGTTTTATTTTTTTATAATTTTTGTGTTAGTTTTTCATTTCATTGTAATAAAAGTTGCCATTACGGATAAGGGATGGGTCTGATTTTTTAAACATTTTGTTAGGCCGCTATTGGTTTTGCACAAACAATTTTTCACTACGTTCTTATATTATATTATACTTGCATTTTAAGTAAAATTTTAACTCAACTTTTACTTTACTATATACATGTTTTTAAAACACGTATTTAGCTGTATTGGATCCGTACCAAAACTTTATCAGTTCTTTTTTATGTCACACTCGAAAAGCTAGGTATAATTTTTATGCAAAATCTTAAATGAATCCACTGTCAAAAGTCGCTATACATACATACAAGATATTCAGCGAAAGAATGTGCATTAATATTCGATATATGTGCAGAATATGGATATAAGGTGATCGAGGTACTTTGAACAGGTCTTATACAATGGAGAAAGAGCAAAATTTTTCTTTGCCTTTTCTTGACGTTCATGTTAAGTGATCTGCATGGGGCACTAGAACAACAGGATACCGAAAACCCACACACACTGGACAATATCTCAACCAGGGTTTTAACCATTCTGCAGCAAAAAGAGGTCATTATAAGAACGCTTTACAGCAGAGCTGTAACAACTTGTAATAATATGATAAACCTCGAAGCATAAATTGAAAACATATAAAAAGGTCTGTTGCAGAACTGTTAGTCTTAATATCAAAATTACAAAATGATTATCATACTGCCACATATTATGATCTACATGAAACATCACCATTTCTCACAATATCCTTTATTAAAGAAACATCTGAAAATATTCGGAGAACACCCAGGGATTTCAATATGAAACCTGTTTTTAAATCGGGAAATACGTTAAGAAATCTTCTGACAGAATGAATGTGGCGTATCGTACATTGAAAAGACACAACGCCCTCATAGTATAAGACTCAAGGAGCATTGTAGATATATTCAAAAGGGAGAGACGTTAATCGGGCATAGTGGAACACGTCTGGTCAAATCAACACTGAATGCAGTGTCCTGTGGAGCAGCACTGGCGAAAACGAAAGTTTGTAGAAGCGCTTTTATAGAAAGAAATCAAGGCATTTCCAGTAAGCCTACCGTGGATACTTCAAACGTATAGAAGCCGCCTCTAGCTCAAACTGTTCTCCTTAAACTACACGATACAGGTAACAAGGGGGCGGAGTCTTCACGCATCACCGCACATGACTGTTACATAAGTACGTAGCATTTAGTTTACACTTGAACACAATTGGCGATAGTTACTATTCGAAACGTTGTGAAACCAACATAATAAAAACAATGCAAGGCCAACAGAGCGAATTCAGTAAACATTCTCTATTATCTACCACCTTCAAACATATTCGAATCTTGTTATTTTTAATATAAATTTGGATTTAAGTACTTTGAATTGAAAACAAAAATCCAAAATCCAATCAAATTCGATCTGATGGTTTTGTCATGATCCATTTTTTAATTTATTCGGTAAAGAAATTATAATTTTTGGCGCCATTTTAATCGCCGAAAAATTTCAACTTCATAAATAAATTCTTCTGTAAAGCGTTTTTGCGGACTATAAGTACGCAAAAAAAGTTCTTGGAATAAGAATGTCCAATTTCGTCATAAAGGTTTTGATATATTAACTGTCAAATGCCAAGTCTTATTTCTAGTACATCTCATCCTAGGTATATTTTAGGCAGAAGAAATCTAGGCCCATCACAAAACCGTCTGCTCGGAAAAATTGAGGAGGTGGTTATGAACGGCTTAACTTAAAGTGTGCTC
The DNA here is from genome assembly GCA_030620095.1 of Kuschelorhynchus macadamiae. NCBI lineage: Eukaryota > Metazoa > Arthropoda > Insecta > Coleoptera > Curculionidae > Kuschelorhynchus > Kuschelorhynchus macadamiae. Next base: position 193,035 of record JAUTXW010001419.1, on the reverse strand, counting down.
GGATATAGGCAGGGAACGTAGGTAGGGAAGGTATTAAGTTTTAAAAACGTGCTCACCCGTTTACTACCTAGTAAATAGTGCATATGTACAGTAAACGTAAGAGGAATTGATTGTGACTCGAGTTAAAAAAGACGTATGTCTTGAAAAACTTTATAGCATCAAAATTATTATTAGCATTAATTATTAGCAACATTAAAAATGTCAAATTACAAGTACTAACAATAAGTTGATAAGTCTTCCTAACAATCAATGAGACTCTGAAAATTGAATTTCTTGCATTGTATTACATCGATTTAAAAAAAAATCCTCAAAATCGGTTCACTAGACTTAATATATGTGCTAAAACGGGCGTTCTCGTCTTGAATGCGCAATTTCAACTTCCGCTCTTCATACCCACCCTTCCGATTTTTGCGCTCAAATGGCTGGCTTCGTGATATTCTTCATTTACTCCTGCATAAAGATGAAATAAAGAATGATATTCTCGAGAACGAATACGAAATATTCAACAGCTACCTACCAAATTCAATTTTATTTATGATTACATCAAAAATAGTTTTGACCCTACCACTTTTCAAGTTATAAAGTTGAACAGGTAAAATCTTAGGATCCATATCACGAAATAAAACGTTCTTTTTTTCACATGAAGTGTGTTTCAGTTTTTGTATAACTCTCAAAACCGTTTTACAAAAGAATTTATTTATAAAGTATACATATTTCGACGCTTACAATGACGCCATAAGTTGTTAGAAATTGCAACAACATATATTGTAACGGTTATACATACACATACCCAAGTTAAGATAGTTAACTTGGGTATGTGTAAAAAATCAGCGCTAATTTAAATGCTTCACTTCACCCTGGTATTAACCCAAAAAGATACGAAATTTTGCAACCAAATATACAATTAACAAATGAACCATGACAAAACTATCCATCGGATTTCGAATTTTTGTTTTGCAACGGAAATATTAGATGTGCGAATTTGAAACCAACTTTATCTTTATAGCGAACAATTCACAAATATTGTATTTTTTCCTAAAATATATAGTTACAAAGTTCTACTGAAAAATGAAATCGTTAAATATCCTTTTCCCGGAAATTTTCTCGTTATGAATCTTTCCTTTTATTAGGAAAGTGAAGTGTGCCCAATTTAATTAAGCACATACTCATTTAGTAGCACATAAACATTGCTATTGGTCGCCATTTTGTTCCACCAAATAGGATTCGTGTCGATATTTTACCAGTTTCTACTTATATCACACTTCATTTTCATGCATAGTCTAAAATAAATTGAATAATTAGTTTATACATGAATTTTTTTGAGACTGTTATTTTGTCCCATCGTGTTTATACCTATATTACATTTAATTTTTGTGTAAAATTTGTAGTAATTTCTTTTGTTGATTTTTTAATAATTTTATTTCCGCCATTTTGAATTTGTACTACAATTTTACTAGTTTATTTTTATATCAGGATTGAATTGAGGAACCTAAAACGTGAAGATCTGTATTTTTACGATTACAAGTAAAAAGGTATTTTTGCAGTTTACGATATTTTTTCGCAAGAGCTAGTTCATATTATTCTCATGGTAAATATTATTTCTGAAGGATTTATATCAAAATTTAGGTGATGTCACGTCACAGCCAAAGCATATGTAGTGCTCCTGTATTATTAATACTGCCTGCTAAGACAGGAAGTCGTTTGTGATAAAAGTAAGTTTTGAGAAATTAATTATCATGTAAGTGATGTTCTACCATGGACATTTTTTTGTCGATACTATCCTTCTTTGGTGCAAGGCTATTGTTTTTAAGTTGAGCATACAAAAAAGTGTAAACATTTTGCATACATTAGATTTGGCAAAATTTCTGACTTTTGTTAGTTACGATATTTTGTCTTGGTATTCCTATATTAAAATCTACATAGAGTTTGTGTAAAAGCGTCGTAGATATATTCTCGTTTTATTAAAATTATTATTATTTATTACTAAAAACCATACCAACCAACCAGTTTGATTAACAAATTATGCTGGTCACTTTTTGATGTGATATGGGCAAATTTTATCCCGATCAGTCTCATAATTTCACCACATTAACATTCCACCAAGCTTGCTTCTCCAGGGTGCGTACCGTAAACTATAAGTATAATAGATATTTGTGTTTTAAATTTGTGTCTACTATCTGTGTTTTAAAATCGTTATAAAGTGTACAGTTTTAGTCACTGTAAGCCATTTAACGTTTCGATGTATATAATGAAGTTTACATGTATGTATGTATATATTTTTATTGTGTTTTTAATGGAAAGAAAAAAATTTAGGAATAAGGAGACAATAAAATCCTGAGAAAGCCCAACACAATGAGCGAAACGTTGATTTAAACTGAGAAATTTTTTTTTCATTGTTAACCTAACCCAAGAAAATAAGGACCCATATATATATATATATATATATATATATATATATATATATATATATATATATATATATATATATATATATATATATATATATATATATATATATATATATATATATATATATATATATATATATATATATATATATATATATATATATATATATATATATATATATATATATATATATATATATATATATATATATATATATATATATATATATATATATATATATATATATATATATATATATATATTCTTCCTGATTGAAAAAAATCAAGTCTCAATACTCATTACCTAATAGAAAGTCCGATCGCAAATAATAATTATTTTATTTTGCATAAACTAGATAACAAAATAACAAAAACATAACAAATTTGCTAACAAATAAATATTCGAACGCACTTGAATCATATAATTTAAATCGAACATTAATAAGAGGTAGCATCACCTTTTGTGGCAATAACGGTTTGTATGTTTTTGGCATGGAATCTGCTAGTCTTGCAATATTCGGGAGTGAAAGAGTCTCAAAGTTGCCTGATTTTTGCCTTTAATGCGACAACTGTACGCTGCAGATCGTTGCGCAAAAGCTTTTTCATCTGATGCTCTACAGTCTCAATGACATTCAAGTGGGGGCTACTCGATAGCCACGACAAAACTTTTAAATTATGGCCCCCAAACCATTTTTTGGTAGTGTGGCAGGGTGCACCGTCTTGCTGAAATATGAAATTACCAATGCCAAAACTTTGTTCTGCTGTTGACATCAAGCTTCGTGATAATTCACTGGACTCGTGTTTACCAACTGCTTTACTACTCATACACCCTCATATCATAACCTTTTGGGGAAATTTTACTATACGCTTTAGACAGTCTATATGAAATATTTCTGATTTTGTTCCAATTATCCTTTTTCGAAAATCACCTTCAAAATTCGATCCGCCGCTGACCAAACATTACTCCACTATTCTGTTGTCCTGCATATTTTAGATTTTGCCCAATCCAAACGTTTTTTTCTTTTGAATACCTGTTAATAAACGCTTTTCCTGGGCCTTTAAAGAAATTGGATAAAAAGACATTATTAATTTTTATTATAAACTACAAATTATACATAGTCTACAGCACTCCCTGGAGATATTTAATTATGCCTGATTCCATTGGGCTTGTATTTCTCGTAAGGTACCCCTTCTGTTAGTTCTGCAAATTTTAACCAGAACACGACGTTTTCTATCAGTGATTCTACGAGGTCGACCGGGACTTTTACCATGATCATTAACGCTAGTTGTCTCTCCGTATTTTTTAATAAAATCCCGACTGCTGATTTTGTAATATTTATGTCATATGAAATTTGTATTTATTTACCTCCGCAGTACCTTTTTATTTGTTGCAACACCACTCGCCATTTTCTTATGAATTTATTGAAAAACATGAACGCTGACAGCTGTTGACTCATGCACACTTGATTTATCAGCAAATGGGTTCATAATATTTATTTTAATCAATATGTCAATAAAGATTGGCGTCCGAATATTTATTTGTCAGTAAATTTATCATGTTCTTGTTATTTTGTTATCTAGTTTATCCAAAATAAAATAGTTATACCTTACTTTGTGTTAGATAAAGAGTATTTGACTAGATTGTTCAGTCAGGAAGAAAAAAAAACTGTTTAACATAAATATATTTTTTTTTTCATTTCGTAAATCGTCCGAACATAGAGTAGTTAGTTCTCGTATATTGTTATGACGTCAAGCTTTTTCAGCAATTAAATACGCTAAAATCTACAAATAACAGAGAATCTATATTTTATATGCACAACATTTGACGCGACTTAAACAGCTTCTTCGAGGCAGTTTAGAGCTCCAGATGAATATAAACGCAAATCATTTAGGTAGCATGTAAGTATCAAAGTCAATAAACAATCGCGACGCCTTGTCATGCTGATAAATAACATTTTTCGGACGAAAAAAACTCTAAACGAGCTAAACAAAAGCTAACACTGTGTCTCTTATAACATGCAATGTGTTACAACAATAAAACACACAAAAACCTAAAATCAATCTGACAAATTCACTAATAAAAACCAAAATACTTAATTAAACGATAAAAAAATGGTCTGTATGATCTACACTGTAAGTATATACAAAAACAACAACCCAATTAGTTAAATTATTACAACCAACTATCTAAAACTTCCCGCAACAAGTTAAATAACTCAAGAAGCCAGGCTATGTGAAAAGAAAATTAAACGTGAAACTGTACTTACAGGCAGCGTTCCCTAATTTGTAACTGCGCAATAGAGAACAGATAGAATAATGGTTATACATCACATTCAAATAAGTAGAAAAATTAGTTAGAACTTCGAACGTCTAGGAACCTTCTAGAAACGCGGGCTTTTACGCGCACAGAGATGTTGCTCCCTTCAGTGTGACTGATTCAAATTGGCCAAAAATCGGACCGGTCTAAAATTTAAAAAAAAAGCGCACATTTTCTGAAAATATTTATTTAAGTTAAGTCACTAATTTAAGGTGTCATTGAAAGGCAAAACTGCGTTTCTTGACGAAGACATCGATAGAGTTATAGTGCGGCCTTACAAGCTCTCAACGTTGGAAATCGCCAGGGTCTTTTTCGAAAACAATACACTTACATTTAGTATAGCTAATGTGATTCATGGAATCTTCAAAGGTAATTAAGATCAGATTTTTACTTGATATATTCACAAGAGAAAAGAAAATTGGTAAGTAAAATGTTCGCGAAGAAGACTTCAGGTAACGCCCAAAGTATGTTTGAATTAAGCGTTGGACTTCCGTTCGGATCACCGAGCTAAACACACGTGCCCGGTAAGGCTCCCTGATGGCGAGAAAAAAGTGTAGTTTTTAGTGGTGTTTCGAGGGGCAGTCCAACCACCGTTGTGGAAACATCACTGGGGGAACGGGCCGATCGCTGTGAGGCGAAGAGTCCTAGGGGATATGGGAATTGTGATTTCTTCCTCTAGACAGGTTTATCTAATAAGTCCAAAGGTCGTGCAGTGACCAGAAAGTTCCACGGGAGTGCGCAAGTCGGGCGTCGCTTTGAAAGAAAAGGATATACGTCGATAACAGTAGAAGTGCTAGGAGTAACCCTTAACAAAAATTGAAATATTTTGAAATAATGGAAATGGGCATAGTTATAGATGCACGTAAAGTACTCCCGACAAATTATATAACTAGTACTGGCTAAATGTCCTAGTTGACAAGGCCATTACGTAACACCCAGATGCACGTAACCCTAAACAAAAAAAAAGAATGAAGCCTTTTCGTGCTACTTTATGTAACCAGAAAAGAGCGAATCATTACCCGCAGGGCATTTAAAAGTATATGTTTCAAGGACCAAATCTAAAGTAAAACTCTAAAGTAATTTTTTTAAATATCTTTTGGCAAAACAACGAAAAAACTTTCCTATACGCGGAACTTTCCTCACTGTGAATTATTTTTTTTTATTAGGTGCAACGTGACGCAATTTAGCTAACTGCTTAGTCAATTAGTAACATATAGATTTACTGACTTTTCAAACATTTTTATTGGGTGCCATTTTGTTCTACCATATTTTACCTGTTCCTGCATATATCACACATGCGTTTTGGGGATAATTTAAAATACATTTAATAAGTAGTTTTTACATTGACACACATCGCCTTTTTATTCCGACATGTTGAATTCGTACCCGTTTATCCCTATATCGCGTTTAATTTGTCTGCAAAATTTAAAATCAATTGAATAAGATTTTTTACGATGATTTTTATAAAATTTTATTTGGCCGCTATTTTGTTTTGCCATGTTGAATTCGTACCACTACTATACCAGTTTATTTCTACATCACACTTAATGTCTGCGCAAAATTTGAAATTAATATAATAAGTAGTTTTTTCAGATTGATTTTTTAAATATTTTATTAGGCCATTAGGCCGCTATTTTGTTTTGATATCTTGAATTCATACCAAAATGTCACCAATTTGTTCCTATATAAAATTTGATTTTGGTGCAAAATTTGAGATAAATTGGATAATTAGATTTGTTAGTTATAATTTCAAGTTCCAGCATATTGAATTTTGATCAAAATAATACCAGGTCTTCATCATTCGACCCCTAATTTGTGACTAAAATCTGATGTCAAAACTTAAAAACTACTTAAGCTATTCCGCTAACTGATTGCGAGACAGACAGACCGACAGGCGGACCGACGGGATTGATAAGACATATTTTTTTGGCATCTAGGGGCGCTGAAATGTAAAGATATGTAAAACTTGAGAGGGTGATTTCACGATTACAAACTTTTTATTTGGCCGCCATCTTGAATTGGTTCTACAATTTTACCAATTCATCTCTATACCACAATTAGTTATGGCACGCATTTGAAATTAATCCATTAAGCAGCTTTTTTGAGGCTGAGTTTTTAAATATTTCATTAAGTCGCCATTTTTTGTTCCGCCATCTTGGATTCGTACCAAAATCTTACCAGTTAATTCCTACATAATACTTGATCTTTGTGTAAAATTGATAAATTCGATAAGTAGTTTTTCGGTAATAATTTTTTTTTCGAACTAGATTTTTACCAAAATGTCACCAGGTCATCAACATATGACCCTTAATTTTTGACTACAATTTGAAGTCAGTCAAATAAGTAGTTTTTTAGTTAATCCGCGAACAGACAGACAGACAGACTGAAGGAACTAAGAAAACATGTTTTTCGGCATCTAGGGACCCTGGAACGTGAAGATCTGAAAAAGTCTGGGAGGGTGATTTTTTCACGATTACAATACTTCCCTTTTACGAGGGAAATAAAAATTAATCCGAGAATTGATTTATAATGCCAAGCAACAAAGGTATTTAATATATAAACTTGACGAAGTCATAATTTTTTTTTAAATAAAGTGGGAAACCCCTTAAGTGACTTTTTACACAAAAATTTCAAAGTTCACCAAATTAAAATTTGAACACTTCTTCGAAGCTTTTGTAAATAAACTTAACTAACCTTAAGGTATCCACTTGATTCTCACGTTTCGGCTAGTTCTAAGATTAGACACCGACAGGACTTACTTTGCCAAACTTAGATTTGTGAAATAAAAAATACAATTACCATATTAAGTCAATTTTTCAACTTCAAAAAAAATTGTTTTTCTTAAATAATATGGATTCATAGAGGCTCACAAAACCAACCTCGAAATAATCTTCGCTAACGACAGAACTTCTAACATAATTAGTTTCAGCAATGAATATAGTGATAACATTCCACACACTAATTTACCATACACGCATGAAACAAGCAATCACACGTGGATCTTACCGGAAGAGTGAAAACCACATTTTTAAATGATGAAATAATAAATAAACGATCGTCTGATGAATTGGTCAGCCGACGCCCGTGTCCTCAGCGCTAAATTTTTAACAACAGTTCACTGGAATTGAATCAAAATATTAGATTTAAAAAACAAACCGATACAGGAACAACTATGTCTTTATTATCAATGCATTTCTCTCAGTTTCCGATAGACAGTTATGATTAACAGCAAGTCAACTCAGGAACACCGAGCGATTTAAATTTATAGACTTAAATGACTATAGGTCGTTAAGTAGTGAAGATACGGGAA
>JAUTXW010001419.1:0-180000 GCA_030620095.1 Kuschelorhynchus macadamiae | reverse complement strand
CTTAACAATAACTCCAGGTCCCTTATTGATGTAATCATAAGTAATTCAATTTAGATGCCAATTAAAAGAAAGTCTGTAGCTATTTCGGAAACAGTATCGGATCATTGTTTAATATAATCAATTTTTAATATACCTATAAAACAGTACAAAGAAAAACCTTTGCAATATAGGAACTATGGGAATATAAATTATGATAGGTTTTAAAGTGTTGCTTTACAAATTAATTGGGATGTCATATATTATACATGAAATATTAATGATAAACTAAGGATAATTAATAATTATATTTTATTGTTAATGGATAAACATGTACCACCTCAACAAATTAAAACTAAGGAAAAAGCATTTACTTCATGGCTAACAGACAGGGCTCATAATAAATACTTGAAAATTAAAACTGAAGCTCGTCTGCAATATTACCGTGAGTTTAGAAAGTACACAAAATATGCTACTGCGGAGGAAAAACGGTCTATTTTAATTCATTATCTAAAACAAATTGTAGCACATTTTCGAAAAAAAATTAACTTAAGGGTTTATTACAATAACAGAAATACCTTTCGATTTCCGATGCTACTGCTCTTAATGATTATTATGCAACCTGCAACCAAATAGCTGACACAACTTCTAATGAAAAGATAAACTTTTATAAAAATAATAAACATATAAATATAATATCAGAATTGAACTTTAATTTAATGAATGAAATACGTTTAAATGAAATTGTAAATTCCATAAACACAAATGCTATGGGGGTAGATTGCCAATTAAAGATATAAAAGTGTTTTTACTTTTTTGCAAAAACGCATTAATAAATATAATTAGTACTCCCATATTAGAAGGTGTTTACCCAGATGAATGAAAAAAAAAAAACAATAATAAAACCGTTGTCTAAAATATCACAACCTAAAGAATGTAAGGATTTGCGTCCTATAAGCATACTGACTCTTTTATCGAAAATTATTGAAAAGCACATTTACAATCAATAATTTCATTTGCAAACTCGACAACCATTATACCCGTTTGTAAATGATTTCGGAAACATTTGAGTACTACTACTTGTCTTACAAGCCTCGTAAACGACATTTGATATAACAGAGAAAAATCATGAAATAACATGTGTAGGATTATTGAATTTTGGCAAAGCTTTTGATATCCTAAGTCACCATATGCTGTTGGCAAAACTTTACTATTTCTGGGTTTCAAGAAACGCCATACATTTTTTCACGTCATATTTTGAAAACAGATCTCATTGTGTAGCCATTAAAAAAGAATTTTCTACATTCTTTTTACAAATCAGAACAGGTGTCCCACAAGGATCAATACTCGGATCTCTTTTGTTTTCTTTATATGTTGCTGATATGGGATATGATTTAGTTAATTCAAAATTACTCTAATATGCTGATGATTCACAACTCTACATATCTTTTTCACCTAACGGTTTACATAACTTTCAACTTAAATGTAATAATGATGAGGATAAAATTAACCAGTTTGCATTAGATCATAACTTAATATTAAATCCTGAAAACTCATGTATTATTTTATTTGGGAATAACCAAAATCAAACTGAAAGAATATAAAACAAAATATCCAAATGAACAATACGCGAATACCAATTGTTTCTGAAACAAAAAATTTAGGAATTTATTTTGACACGGGCCTCACATTTCAAATATTAAGAAGAAGCTTAGTATTGCATATATGCGAAAACGAAATAGTATTTATGTGATACTTTAATTTTATCCTTGTTTGATTATGGCAATGTAGTGTATCGAAGTTCCTTAAGTGTGCTTGTTACGTCATTTATCCAAAAGCTTTAAAATAGTTGTATGCGTTTCTCCTACAATATTCCTTATAGGGACCATATAAATCCATGGCTAAATAGATCTTTAATTTTAAATATGGCTGCTAGGCGTAGATACAACATGTTTTCTTTTATTTATAAGATTCTTAAAACCGGCCAACCAGAATATTTAAAAAACTTTTTAACACTCATCAACATCACCACTTTACAAGAAATGAAGGTGCATATAGAATATTCCATCTCAGTACTTCCAACTTCCAAAATTCTTTTAGTTTTGTTGCTATTCAAATGTGGAATAATCTCTCTGATAACGTAAAAACTTTTTCCATTCGTAAATTTAATAAATATTTTAAAAATACTCTTATGGAACAGCAAACGTTAATCTAATGAATTTTTATGTATAATATATTTTGCTGGTGAGCCATTTTGCTTTACATATAATTCAATAATAATAATAGATTGTTTCTTGGTTTGGTCTCGTGCGCGCCTGTTGTTTTGTACCTTAGCCACCCCACCTCTCCGATTGTTTTTGAATATTTTATATTTATAAATGTATTTTTTTTCTTTTAATTTAATGATACTACCTATGCCACAGTTTATATCAATTTTTGTTTATAAGTTGCAACTCATACCTAGTTTAGATTTTAGATATTAAGTTACAAGTAGGTCTGCACCACTCTGGTACATTTTATGTGCTATGTGTATCGGTTAATTAATCGCCGTCCTGTCCTTTTTTGTCAGTAGTTGGATATTCGTAATGTATGTCAAAATTCTTTTGGTTTATTATTCTGACAAATAAAAACTTTTTGAATTTGAATTTGGGTCTAAGTCATCCTAGATTTTTAAGCATAATTAATTGCAGTATGATGATTTTATACACTCAGATATTGAACATAGAATTTATTACAAAAAACTTTTAATACAACGTCTGCTTATTATGCTAGATATCTAACCAAATACGGACAGGTACAACAATCAATGAAAATCATTTTAATTTTTTTATAGCTAACAATTTTAAATACGTCTACAAACATATACGTTTACAAACTTTTATTAGACACACGTTTCCGAAATATATATTGCAAATAAATTTGTCCTTGTCTTCTGTCGTAAGCAGACTCGTATGCAAAGCGACCACATAAATCTGTATCAGCAGTCGATATTGCTAAAACACAATTGTTTCTTGGAAATAAATCATTCGCTTTCTATATTGAAACTGGTGTACAGGGTATATTGGATGACTTTTCTGCTTGAATTTTCATAGTTTGTAAAAAACAAACACATGGATTAAATAGTCACGCAAAGAAATATGGGTGATACGAAACACAGATTAAGTTGCTGTGAAAAGTTGATTTTACGATAGGTAGTCAAAAAAATGGCTCTAATCAATATTACTGTTAACTGGTAATGTCATCCTATTTATTGGGAGGGGCGACAATAACATAAGATGCAAATAAAATGCACAAAAATAGATACTTACGCAGAGGGTAGTATCTAAACCCCCGTATTTACTAAAAAGGTTTAAAAGTTAGGCCAGGTCTAGTTGCCATGGTACTTAAAACTCTTAATTCGCCAGTACTTAAAACTCTTAGTTCGTCAGCTGTCAGGTTAGACCTGGTCTAAATTTATACCTCTTTAGTGAATACGGGTGTATCTGTTTAACTTGCCAAAAAAAAAACAAAATTATATCAACAATCGCTACCTTTAAATTATCTAAGATTTTATTTAAGAAAATATATTTTTGCTATATTATACTGAGACTTATACATAAAATGTTTTATCAACCACGCTAATAAACAAAACCAACCTCAAAATAGTTGTAGCCGTTGAGACTTTTGAAAGCTTGCATTTGATCTTTCGAAATCACTAGAAGTCAGACATCACGATACTTCTAGAACCGCTAAGAATAGTTATAAACGTGTCAGCATTGCATTAGTTAGAGAAAAGATTAAAGCAATACGTCGTAATTAAGATACAAACGTCCGTAAACTAGAAATTCACCTGAAATTAGCTTTTAAAGTTCAAGTAACAATCGAAATACATATTCTCCCATTTCCGTCAGTCTTATGGTTTGACTGTCTGTACGCGGCATAGCCCGAAAATCACTTATTCAATGAACTTCAAATTTAGTCAAAAATCAAGGGTCATTGTTAGATTGTGGTAACAATTCAACATGGCGGAACAAAATAACGGCGTTACAAAATATAAAAAAATCATTATCAAATAACTACTTATCGAAGTGAAGTAAAAATTTGCACAACAATAAATTGTAATGTAAAGATAAACTGGTACAGTTTTGTGTAAATCTATTATGGCGGACCAAAATATTAAAAGGCAATACCAAGAAACTACTTACCTAATTGACTATTTTCGGTAAATTTTTAGTGCGAATCTTATATGGCAAAACAAAATGGCCTATATTGTTGAATATTCGGTTAAATTCCTTTCCTGGAATAAAATAATTTTTATGGAGAAAAATAATAAAGGACATATTTATTTTTTTTGTAGAATCCGTAAATGATGTTATAAAAAATAAATAATAATAATAATAATAAATAAATAAATTAAAAATTAAAAAAAAAATTAATTGTGATTTATGAGATTTGAATAAAGTTACCACAAATAATTTCCTGTCTATGCACAAAATTATTGTTAGGTTAAGATCAATAAAACTATTTTATTTCAAAACGTCCTCATATTGTACTTATTGCTAAAATAGGCCCCTAAAAGATATATCGCTATGACAACACAATGCTTAAAAAACCGGATTAAAAGCAACAAATACACTAAAAATCCATCTACTGTTCTTCATAAACATGAACATATAACAAAACTTGAGTTCAACTTTAACACAACGCAGATTTTAGCGCGAGATAGAAATTATTATAAATTAACAGTCAGAATGGTAGAAATAAAAAGGGAGAGTCAAGCAGTTAGATAAAAAGGACATTAGTGGTTTAAGTCAAATATATTTCAACTTAATTAATCGGAGGGTAATGCAAAAAATATAATCGTCTCAATCCTGTACACATTTTAAACAGAAAATCAACTTGCCTCTGTATATCAATTAAAAACAATAATATTTGCTTTCATAGGGATAAGCATCAGATAATGTATATAGTTTTTATAGACAAAAAATTGAATTGAAGAACCAAAATATTCTAGATCCGATCAGCCTAGTAATTTCACTACATTAACTTTCCACCAAGTAAATCTCTTCTCCAAGGTGCGTAACGTAAGCTATATGTATAATAGATGTATGTGTTTTAAATTTGTGTCTATGAATGTTTTTGTCGAATCTAGATATTTTATTTACCAAACGTAGCGTAATAATATTTTAAGTCATTCCATTATCACGAAATAAGTTTATTAAAAAATTAAAAAAATATGATTTAAATTTATTACAAAGTGTGCAATTTTAGTGAAATTAAACCATTTAATGTTTCAATATATAACGATGTTTACGTCTATGTAAACGTTTTCACTGTGATTTTAATAAAAAAAAATTATAGGAATCAGGAGTCTTGAAATAAAATCTTGATAAAGCTAATCCAAGAAAATAAGGCCCCACACACACACACACTTAAGGGCTTGGGAGATTTTTGTTTATAAATTATTTCCGATTTTTTTGGAACACCCTGTATAAATTTTTAAACAGTATGTAAAAAAATAAAATAAAATATACCCGTTAAGGCGTTTTTTTTTAAACTAACCGTTTTTTAAATTGAAAAAAATGTAAAACTTAAGAGGCGGTTTCATCCCCATAAGATTTGATTTTTGAAGAATGCCTTCTGGTTGAACTTCCATATCCTACAATCAACCTGCCAAAATTCAGCTTTTCACGTCAAGCGGTTGAGCAGCATTGTGGTTAATCAGTGGCCCGATTTTTTGAAACCCTGTTTAAATTTTTAAGAAATTTTAAAATATGTAAAATAATCAAATAAAATACTCGAATTTAAGTGTTTTTCCGAAAAAACAACCGTTTTTTTAATAAAATTTAAGGGGGCGGTTTGATTTACATTTGAGTTTTGAAAAATCCCTTCTTATCGAACCTTCATGTTACTACTATCTACCTGTGTGCCAAAATGTAGCTTTTTACGTCTTGAACGAACTCGCTGAAAAATTTGGCTTAGTGTTTTAAATATATAGATTATTTTTGCGTGGGGGCATTTCAATAACTAGAAACAAAATGAAAATCGTTTATAGATTGAATTGAAAATAAAAAAATATTTTTTAACAAAAATTAAACCAAAAAGTTTAAGTCCCGGTTATTTATTTTGATTTTGGGAGTTTCACTGAAAACGGATCTTTTCTTAATTTTTTTTCCTAATGAGAAATTTTTTTACGAATATTCTAGGGCAGTGTTTCCTAAAAGGTGTAAAAGGAATACCAATGTGCCGCGATTGGTATTCCTCGATAACATACTTGGTGTTCCGTCAAAAATCCGCTCCATAATTTGGCTCCGTTACAGTAATTTTAGTCACTGCGATTTGACGCGATATGTTGTGACAAGCCAATAATAGCAAGAACTGTTATCATTGTCTTGTGCACAAAATTATTTCATGTGTTTGAGAAAAAATTCTTGTGCGACTCTTTGAGTTGCGATACAAACTTCTTTCATTTTTCCGAGATCATCAGTTTCGATTGCCTGATAGATTAAAGTTGTTATCCTGGTTGGCAAGATTTGCGTATCTTGCGGATATATTTTTATAATTAAATGAGACCAATCTAGTATTACAGGGAAAAGATAAATACTTTTCGGGACTTTGATAGGACATTAGAAGAAACTGTTCGCCAGGATATTTTGGAGCATTTGAAACACCTAACAACGTCACTAAAAGAGTATTTTCCGTTCTTAGCTAGTGATGCTCAAGATTGCAACCATGGGCGTGGGTCCAAATTCTCTTCCAATTTAAAGAAAAGCCCAATGGATTTTCCGGACCCAGTTTTGAAGAACTTATTGAGATCTCTTCAGATAGTTCACTGGAACAAAAATTAAAAAAATCTTTCTTACTGCCTTCTAGGGAGATTTGTGTGATGAATATCCCCAACTTTCAAAGAATGCCATGTTCGTGATGCTGCCTTTTGTTACGACGTATCTTTGTAAATCGGGATTTTCCCACTATGTCTTTACCAAAATCAAATACAAAAACAGACTCAATGCCGCCCTTGATATACGTCTTTAATCGTCATGTCATATTCATATTATATACTTTTTTGTTTTTTGTTTTTTTAGTTTTTTAAGATTAATAGTTCAAATTTATAATAAATGATAAAGGTTATTGGTTTCAATATTTTAATTTTAACACCAGAAGAGAAAAATCTTAATAAATATTTTAAATTAAATAAATTAAGCGACTTTAAATATGTTTAAAACTAACATGTGGTGTTCGGCAAATTTTGTGTCAACTTAAAAGTGACTCGCGTTCTATTTTAACTTTAGGGTATATAAGGTAAAAATAGTTTATATTTTTAATAGATTACCCTGTATTTCATTTAACCATGAAATGGGTCTCTTTCTGATTTTTTTTGTTTACAAAAATAAAAGAAAACGCAATTAATATTTGTGTTAGTAAATGACTATGTGCGAAACTAAATCGGGTCATACTTCACTATTCTTAATAAAAGAAATATTCTTATCAAGAGAAGTTCGGTTTAAAGGAAATTTACGGATTTTTTGATATATTATACTTGTTGAGGAATAGTTTGACGTTAAAGGGCTGGAACTACCATTTGTGAGCTCTATATTTTATAACTCATTTTGTTCATCATCACTACTTTTCATTTTCTTAAAAAGGATCAAACATTAATCTGGTAGAGAAATTTCTTTTTCTTTGGAACTATCTCAACTATCATAGCTTTGTAAATTCAATGTTTGAAATTTTAAACATGCATAATATCTTGTTAAGTGGTCAGTAATCTAAATTTAATTTTCTCGGAACGTGATAGGTTATTGCTACAAGTACAATAACTAGTTAATACAAGATTATTGTTTTATTGTTCAGCGAATATCGCAGCATAACTAAAAAATGAGAAAAATAGCAATATAAAGCATTATTTTTGTTATTAAATTATGTTTGGTTTAAAACATTTTGCTCTAGATGTTAGTTGTGGTCATTTGCCGCTTTTGCCCGATTCTCCCCTCCCCTAAATACGCCCATGCCTAAAAATATCAATTTTGCCATTTATGGCGTGAACTTGAAGCTAATCGGATTGATTGTTCTCATGTTTAGAGCGCGTAATTTTTTTTTCTAAAAATATGTTTTACTACTGTACTAAGGTAGAGGGGAAGTTAAACTCGCTTTCTTAAATAGTAGCCTAAAAGTATATAACATCTCCTATTAAGCCTTTCTATGTGTGCTTAATGTCTCTTTAATCATAAATCACGGTCTCGATGTCTCCACACAAGTTCAATATTTCCGTCACGTAAAAGATATATTTTATTTACTTAATATGAAAGAACTCTCTATTTTGTTTTTAGGATGGCTATTTCCATCAATAAAGCACCGACGCGACGTCAGGATCGGCAAAACTCGATAAATTAGCCTCTCTTACTGGAAAATGATAGATCGACTGGCTGTTATTTCATCGCGGGAAATATTAATTTCAGCTTTTCATTTATCACGCCATCTGGGAATATTTTTCGATTGCTATTTCTCTTTTATAGTCTTTTTTATTAAGCCGTTAAATTTGTGGACTACCCTTGATGTTTTACACAGGGTAATTACCCCCAGAATGTAATTAATTATCCTATCACCTCTAGTTAATTAATGGAATTAATTCAATAGTATGCTATTCATTTCAAGAGCTTCAGTACTTGGTTAAGGCATAAATGATGTTTTTAAGGCTCTGCTCATCCCTTCCATATTATTTTGCAGCTTTATTATTGATCCGCACCAATATTTTCTTGTTATAGTTGTAATTTATCAGCTGTAGGATGTTTGGTTTGAGGTTATCTTATGGTAAAACGTATCTTACAACACTAGATACTGATCAACCCATGTTTTTTATCTATGGGCAGACCGCGAAAACCGAAGTCCTAAGTACTAAGTGCTAGAGTAGCCTTAAGTGAAAAGCGGGTGAGTTTAGTGATGTGGGATATGAAAACTTGCAGATTAGGGGAATAGTCAAAGCATGTTGTTTATAACAGACTATATAATCGGGACACTCTGAGAATAAAGAAGCGAAGAAAGTGAGAGGTTCTTGGTCTTTGAATTTGCGGTGAAGTGTTGTACTTGGAGAGATGCTCGCAACTTCTTGACAAAAAATGCTAAGGAAGGCATAATAGATGATAATTCGACAAAGTAAAATCTACCATAGTATCTTGATAACAGAGACAGATCGCCTACAATTCGACGATGCTCTAGTGAGGCAAGCTTTCTTGTGATGTTTGGATTATTATTAATCAGGCGAATAGCACATCTTTGGACAAGAAAGTTAAATAATACTGAAGACTGAGCCTGGTTTGCGACGTTCAAGAAGTGTACAAATATATTAGGGGCTGCAGTGGCAACTGAGGTGACGTGTTCATGCTAGCGCGTATTTTACAGAAAAGTAAAACCAACTAGGCTGAAGGAATCTTTGGCTTGAGGAATATCATTTCTTTTTTCATTTGTGTGGTATGGGCATTGGGAGGTAAGTTGTGAAATAGTGAACCTGATTATCGCTCTTAGTGGCGTTGTGGAACTTTATACTAACGATGACGACCAATGAAAGGCATTAGAAACATACAGTGCAAAGAAGCATTAAACTAAAATTGATATGAATTAAGGTATTGTTTTTGTTATGGATGATTTCTAATGATTTTAAATTGCGCCTAGAAAAGTGTAAGCGTTAACAAGAGGAATCAAACTAACGTTACAACTGCACATCTTTGTTCTCAATACTAAAAAATACTTCCTTATGCTTGTATATAAGTTTAATCATCAGGTCATGGATTTTTATTAAAAAAATGATTATTACTTTATACACGAGTATAAACAATACATCTTTTTAAAATTTTCAGTATATTATCCCTTGATAACAGACAAACTAGATCTTGGTTGATATTCTTATATAAAATATTGACGAATCAAATTAATAATTACTACTTGCGGTTGCTAACCTAACCTAACCTAATGATTTTAAATGCTATTTATTTTCTGTACTTAGATCGAGTGACGGATCTCGTTTAACACTCTTAGACAGACTTGCCATCATTTTTGTGCGTATGTCGTGATTTTTATAGTTTTTCAAATACTTTTTAAGATCAGTATGCTCTTCGAGTATCAATTTATTAAAGCCGAAACCCATGATTTACCATAACTTTGTTCGCTTTGATAGTTCACTGATTCACCATTATCATCCAATATAATCAGTGTAATGTTATCGATAAACCGACATTCCTCAGGCTTGATTGGTAAATATATATTGTTTTGCGGCTCCTTTGTAAGCTTATACTCAGGGACTAAATCAATATCAAATCCAAGCAACATATGAGAGATGCCCTGGATGTTAGCTGATGTAAGATTTTATACCAAAATTTTGGCTTTAGAATATTTAAATCCCACTAGGTTAATACTGACATCAACAATGAAAAATTTAGTTGCATAAATATAATGCAAGCAGATCGAGTCCGTAGCTC
The DNA here is from genome assembly GCA_030620095.1 of Kuschelorhynchus macadamiae. Lineage (NCBI taxonomy): Eukaryota > Metazoa > Arthropoda > Insecta > Coleoptera > Curculionidae > Kuschelorhynchus > Kuschelorhynchus macadamiae. The sequence continues at coordinate 169,573 of JAUTXW010001419.1, read as the reverse complement.
GAACTTTAATCTAATGGCAAGATAAAAATTTGCACTTAGCAAGCTAGAATAATCCGATAAAGTGAAAGTATACGTGATGATTAATAAAGAAATTTATTTATTATACAACATCTATGTTGGTACATTTTGCTACATCCATATTGTTTCGGATACAAGGCTTACTTATTTAATGTTGCAATAATAGCAAACTCTTTTCTTACGTCCATGTAAAAGTAATCAGCAATTTCAAATGGAGGAAGAAAATTTTCAAAATTGTCATAAAGTTTTAAATGCAAACCAATGTGTCCGTACTCCTTATCTCTATTTCTATTTACAGTGCCATAAAACCTTATTATCTCCAATATAAATGCTGGAAGTATTGTTCATTATATACTTCCTATAAATTCCGTTCTATATAAGAAAGAAAATTATAAGCAATAGTCTATTTAAATGTGATAGTGATTGATTATTTTGTAAACATATGGAGCTTATAAAAACTTAAAATATTTAACTAATTACAAAAGTAAAGATTTTGCTACCTATATTAGTGTCAAGTCGAAATAGAGAATTTAGTAAAAAGTGGATATACACCAATCAAGATAGCTCAACCAAAATGAGGTAATGTTTTTATTCCTTTTAATAAAACTATATATTTTTTAGACATTGTGTACATTTTAAAAATATATCGTTAGTGCAGGGGCATCTAAAATTGCATAAGCATTTATCAATTGCAAACCCGCATAATATCTCAACAAGTAAAGAATCGTACATGATATGTAAAAATTTTCATTTTTTTCTTCAATCATATATAGTTAGTTCTTAAACTTGAAGGAAGCAAAACTGTATTGTAAATTATGTTTAAATAAATATTTATGAATTATCTTGCTTTTGTTTTTATCGAATATTTAAGTAGGAAGTCACTGGAAAATAGTAAAGTAAAAGTTTAAAATGATAAGTTGGTGTCAACAGTGCCATTGATAAATTTGAACGGAAGAGAAATAATGTCAAAATCGTTGTATTACGGGGGCCACCCGGGCTTGGGTTTAGACCACATTCAGGAAAAAACTTTGGGTAGAAAGTTAGATAAGAACGCTTATAAATTTACTATGTTTACTATTAAAAGTTGGTGCATTCCTGAGCAAAAGATGTCTGATGATGATAAAACACGTCTAGTTCAAATAATTGAATACATTTTTAAATAAATTCTAAGTACTAACATGAAATTTGAATATAAAGTAACATCTTGAACGAACTTCATTTTATTGAACACAATGTGACTCGATAGTTCAGAGTCGATACGTCAGGTAAAGTAGACAATTAGTGAAAGTCTTGATAAAAAAATGTAAGTTTGTGTATGCATGAGTATATATGAATATTTGCATACATTGGAGAGGTGAGACAATAAATACATATTTAACAGAAATTTCTAACATGGCCATTAGTAGCTTAGGAGTAATAAGGTCATCTAATGAATATTTAAGTAAGAGCGATAGTGGTGATCGTTTTGACGAAGAGACTTTAGAATCTAAATATCCATCCGATTGTAAAAGTAAAGATTTGTTACCTCGAGTTACATTAAATGGCAAGGCTCAAAAACGTAAGTGAAAAGTTAGAAATACAAAAAATAAGTTAAGGTTAAAGCTCTGGAATGTCCGATCTGTCTAACAGTTATACATGTTTAAAGCAATGGACGCGAAAAAAAAAAAGAAAAATCCCCGATCTGCTGGCATTTATTATTCAATTGTTTTGAAGAAAACTTAAGAAAAATTCCATGTTAAGAAAGGTTATAATGTCAGACAACTAACTGTGTTACATTATTATCTAAGAAATTTCCTATATTTCTGACTGGCTCATAATCGTATTAAAGACTATATAGAATAAAGCCGTATATATATATATATATATATATATATATATATATATATATATATATATATATATATATATATATATATATATATATATATATATATATATATATATATATATATATATATATATATATATATATATATATATATATATATATATATATATATATATATATATATATATATATATATATATATATATATATATATATATATATATATATATATATATATATATATATATATATATATATATATATATATATATATATATATATATATATATATATATATATATATATATATATATATATATATATATATATATATATATATATATATATATATATATATATAAATGGACTTTTTTGGGATGACCGCTAAAGCAATGGAATTTGGCAAACTATAGACACGTCTTTCTGACTTAAGGTCTTCATCAGAAATTTGTGATTACCAACAAAACATCAAAAATCTTCATCACTCATAGATTCATAACCTCACTATAACGTTAAATAAAGTGTTTTTCAGAGAATTGTCATCACGTTGTAGATGCACTATTACTCAAGTAGAGGATTAAATTTTTGCAGTTAAATTATACCCAATATACCAAATAGGTACCTAAAAGATCACTCGAAAGAGTAAGATTATAACAGGAAGATAAAGAAATTAAATTAAAATCGCCACCTATAATAAAACAATAATGAGGTCTACTCACTTCAGATACCAAATCATTAAACAACTCCAAGAAAATATTAAAATTTCCAAGTGCCGGTCTGTATATCACAATTGCGAATAGTTTTATATAGTCAATCTTTATGCAATAATACTCTAAAATACCTTCCTTACAAAACTTTGACTCATAGATTAACAGGTTTACAAAAATTATCATTTTTAAAAATGGCAACACCGACATGTATTGACGTTTCTCTAGAAAACAATGTTACTAGGTTGTTATTTTTAAATTTTACTTGGTTTAATTGAACTCTATTCAGCCAGGGTTCAATAATTAATAAAATATCGCATTTAGATTCTTAGAGCGTCACGGAAAGAATCAAAATTTTATTTGTTAGACACTGGATATTTTAATGACAGCAAACAAGAGAATTATTATTAGCTGACGGAGGTTCGAAAAAACTTTTGTTTATTATATAATTATTGACATTACTTACAGTTTCTAGTATTACTACGTTGCTATTTGATACTTCTTTTACTGGCAGCGTTGGAATATTCACATTATTATTCGTGTCAACTCTCAAAGAACTTACATCGATTTTGACACAACAATTAAGTTAGAAATATTTACAAAATGATTATTTAAGCGCGAAACACAAAGGAAATTACGGCATTCGTTTCCGTTCATTTACGTCAAACTTTATTTTTCTTTATGTATTTTTCAGTGTTTTGTTAAATATTTTTTTAAAATATAGGAGGTCCATTCTCTCTCAAGCGTTAGGACTTATAATAAATTCCAAAAAATTTGGCATATTTACTTAGCGTACAGTTTACATTAAAAGCAATATTATTAAAAACATGTCGGCCCTTTGAGTAAGTCGCTGCGACCAGAGTAATATTAGTGAGCTTAAGTAGCGTTAAAATCACGACAATTTCAGATATCCATCGTTTCAGCATAAATAATTACATTATCTAATTGTGTATAATCAAGATATAAGGAATCAATGTCCTTGATTACATTACTGAATATAGTATTTGATTACCTTTTACCGTCAGTAACTATCTTACAGTCTTTTAGACAGCTCATTTCTATATTTTGGAAAGCGATAAACTTGAGTCATATAATTGGTATTTAATATAATAAGCAGTTACTTTTGACTTTTTATAACGTTAAAGAAGTCAGACTGGATATATTTTACTGACACTTAATACTCACAATCAGTAGTATTTATTATATTTTGTTAAGGTGTTTCTGGTATCTAAGTTTTAAGAGTTGGTTTGGTCTGGTGTATACGAGGGGTAAAACAAAAGCAGGACTTTTTTCAGGATCTTTGTCAAAAGCGAGAATTTGCAAATTTTGATTTTATATATATTTTTTAGTAGTTAGTTTTTTTTAATTCAATTTTTCATAAAACACGCATTTTTTCAACATTTTCCTCTCTAAATTAAACACCCTTTTTAAAAGGCTATTTTTTAATAATTTTGACTTCCCCAAGGATATTTTCAATAAAAGTAAATAGAATTTTGCCTTTCGAAAGTTAATTTGACTTCAGGAGCTTACTAATTTACTTTTTCAGATCGTATTATTTTCTTAAATTTGACTTTGTCGCCTGAATTATGTAAAGAGTGTTGGTATTTTTCCTTAATATTTTCGAAAACTTTTGTTAAAACAAAAATTATCTTGTTTTAAATTACCCATTCTGGGCACTTTTTAAGTAAAGTTATACTCAATTGAATATATTTTTTACCAGTAGATCTTCATCATTTTAATTTAATTGTACCTTTATCTGATCTGCAAATATCCTCCAAGATTCATTGAAAAAGAAAATACTATTCAGTAGTTACAGACCGATGGGTAAGGAGTGCTCCATCTCAGGTCCCACCCTGTATAAATGTTTTAATAATTATATATTTTCGTAGCACCCGATATATGAAGACCTACAAATAAAAAAAATATACTCAATTGGGTATAACTTTACTTAAAAAGTGCCCAGAATTAGTAATTCAAAAAAATGAAATATTTGTGTTAACAAAATTATGTTTTAAAAAAATAATCAAAATTACTCAGTCTATGTGTAATAATTTTATTAAACTAAAAAAGCGTTCCGAGGCTTGAAATTACTTTTTCCAAAAATAATAAGGGAAAGTAAAAATAACGTTTATAGAATTTAGGAGATGTCTAACTTAAGTTTAACTAAGAAATGTTAACACGGTCTGAAAAAGTTAGGTAGTAAACTGTATCTATTTTTTGGAAACAACCTTTTTTACCTCTTGTATATACAAGTCCAAAGGAGCTCTTAAATACCACAAATATATTAGCTCTTAGATACCACAAGTATATTAACAAAATATAAGACTACAAAATGTAAAAAACCGCTGGTAAACTAAACATACTGTTTTTCGTCTATTCGTACACCATCTTTTACCAGGTTTTTTTACCGCATTCTGGTGCTCGAAGGTAGGAGATCCGTGAGTTTAAAGTTTGTTATTCAACTTACAAATAGTAGTATTTATCATATATTCAGCTGCATTATCTCTAAACTTGCATATAAAATTTCCGATAATTGTAATTAATCAAGTTAGCATCTTTTTACCAGATTTATTTTTATCACAGTGTGACAATCGGGGGTAATAGAGATTCACGAGTTTAAAGCTTGTTATTCAAACAAGTCAATTTTGAATGAAATCGAAAATAATTTTTTTTATCTTCAGTGTAAGTATAACTTGAAAATGTATCAATATATGTGACTATAACACACAACACATTTCTTCATTAATACGACTAGGAAATTATGTAAAAACATGTTTAAAGTAGCAATATAGACAATAAATATGTTGTCTAGAGTGTTGTTAAAATTACAATAAATATAAAATGATGAGACTGGAGAACTAGACAATGGCACAAAAATATAAACTATCTCAGCTGAGATAGTTTATATTATATGTAAAAAAATATATTACATAACAAATTCCTTTATTAATACAGATACGGAATTATGTAAAAACATGTTAAAAGTAGAAATATAGACGATACATTTGTTAGAGCGTTGTAAAAAGTACACTAAGTATAAAATAACTAGACCGGATAAATAGGCAATCGGCTCAAAAATATAAATTTTATCTTAAATTTAGATAAAACTCTAAATTTTATCAATATATTATGATCTATAAAATAAAAAAAAATCTTTATTTATATGAAAAAAAAAATAGGTGAAAACATGTTTAAAGTAGGAATATATACAATAAATATATAGATCTAAGTTTCACCGTAACATTTGACAAATAAATATATATTAATACTTCACTTATACACGTGTTCTATTTAATATGTTATAAACTAATTAAGTACAAATAACTTTTATATGTTTCGAAGATATGGCAACTACACACCTCTTCTCTAATAATGCATTCAATTTAATTGCTTTAGAGTCAGCGTGCCGCAGCGGAGGTCACAGTTTAGCTGGTATGGGAACGCCTCAGCTGGGGGTACAGTCCGAGCGGCGAAGATCCTCTTTTTTGCGCCTAATGACTGTATGGATAGATATTGATGACAGCTGTTATACCTTTTTGGTAGTTTAGATATTCTTAGGTGGATGTAAATGAATGTCGAAGAGTGAATAGCTGGGGGGTATTTACTCTCAAGGGACTAATGGGATAGGTCACTTAAATATTTTTAGGCACAAAATGTATCATAGTTAGGCTTAAACAATCTTTATTTTGGCCACGCAGGTGGGTTAGACAAGATTTGAATGGGTGATAGATTTGAGTCAGACATATTTTATTTCGGTTAAAAAAAGTATAGCACACACGGGCTACCTCACCGGGGTAAAGGTGGCATTTAACTGGCATTTAATTCTTTATTATTTTTAACTACTGTTCATAACAATTCATTATAACAAAGGTTATAGATACTTTGAACATCAAATCAATAAAAATAAAACCTTAATGTTTTTCGAGTTTCTGCGAGACTTTAAAACAAAATCACAAATGTGGTACTTGGTGAATAACGCTAGCGAGGAATTTGCCGAAGTGCTGCGTTTATTTGCCAACACGCTTATTGTCTGCTTTAACTTGGCCAAAATACAGATCAATTGGCAAAATAACGAACACCCCAATAATGGCTATACGAATAGTAGTAAAGTAACTAACTATTCGTATGTGATGACTAAATATCACGAGTCCTTAATATGTAGAATAACCGTTAGTTTTACGCTTTCGTTATTCCTCCCTCCGAGTGAAAGTAAATCTCAGTTTAATTTGTCCGGCCATCGAACGAAAACAGTTCTTTCTTGCTTAGGTTGTTTGAGCTTATTTGAGCCGGTTGGGCATCGGCGTTTTATGAATGACTAAATTTTGTTTCTTATAATCCCAATTATTAGATACTTATTAGTTAGAGAATGTTTTTTGTTCGATAATAGATTAAATTAGGAAGATAATAGATTAAAGTAGGAAGACATTTGATTTAGAGTTTGGAGCTTTTTAGCTTTAGGTCATGTATGTACTTGGGTAGCTATTTAGTTTTTTATTTGTGATTTTAGGCGAAAAACTTATTGTCAATAAGTTTTTCGTCAAAAATAAATAGAAGTTTGCAAAATAAAAAAAATTAAAATTTAACTTTTGAAAAAGTTAAATTAAAAAGCCTGCAAATACAAGCTCAAAAGCTCTTAGAAGTTTAACAGTTTTTTAGTTATTGAGAAAATTAATGGTGAATATGTAAAAATGACGCATTTTTTACATATTCACAAACAATGTTCTCAAAAAGTTTGTATTTGCATGCTCTTTAATGTAGATTTTTGTTCGAATTTTATTTTTTTTTGTGTTGCAAACTTCTCTTTTTGTATTTATTTATTACCCTGTATCTAAAATTCTTTTCCATTTCAATCTTATCTTTTAGATAAGCAAAACTTTTTATGAAATATAACTTTCGCCTAAAATCACAGATACAAAAGTGGTGCATATAAATTTCCACTTATTTGTGACTTATATGTGAAATTACTTTTTATCTCATATTTTTATGTTCTTCAATTTGGCTATATTAGAAAATTTGATTTCTTAATTTTTTTGTTTCATCTACATGCTTTTACGTATTTTTTGCACAACTTATATATAATATGGCAATTTTTTTGCAGGCAAATTTATTTTTTAATAAGCAAAACTTTTTAGGTGGAATAACTTTTTTGATAAAATCAATATATATATCGATTGAATACTTTTATCAAAATTGCCATGAAACTATAATGTCATTAGAACCATACATTGCCCAGAAGAGAAGTAATATTAAGTTATATTTTAGCAATGAGAAGGCAAAATGCCTTTGGAGGACCATTCATTCCAAAAGAAACATGTCCAGTTAGCATGGTGATGACTTGGAACTAGAATACAATAGTAGGTAAATAACGAATGCCTTAACTATATTAAAAGTAACGAATCTACAGTCACCTTAGCATTACTATCCATAGTAACTGGTTGTTACAAGTCCTCAAACGTAATGAAACCCTACATCAGTAATGGCTGTAATCTCCATCCACACTAGTACGAAATCGCCGATAATCGTTGCTCGCTATTCTTGCGGCACTGCAGGCAAAAACAATTCTGAACTTACAAAGCGTTCAACCAATAGAATAAATAAGATTTAAGCTCTTAAAAGTGGTGCTCTGAATACGGCTCAAATCTGTCAAATTAAGTCATTCACACAGAAAACACACCTGGGGCAGAAACGTCATGGGGAATGAAAATAAAAAGTGTAATAAGCTGCAAAGATCCAAAATATAAACAAGGACAGAAAGAAATTATTTAAGAGCTGGACAGCAACGCAGGATTCTAAAAGCCGACATTCGCCGAAAGCTTTCAATCGTTAAAAGCAGAAGCCATACGTATTTACCATTAGAATAGATTATGTTTATATGTTTGCCTCGAAGTAAAAACGATTGACCTTTTCTTGTCTAAAATAAGAGTTCTGTCTTACCTAAAGTAGAAAATGGGGTAGAACCAATTGAAATATATAACCTACACCAAGAGTTTTTTATTATGTGCAAGTAAAGGGGCTATTTAATTCGCCAAATTTACTGAATTTGCAGAATTCTTTGAGCGGTTGCAGATTCTAATAGAGCAATAAAGAGTGACCCTATATGCAAACTAGACTTATAAATCGTGCATGGAGAGAAAGCCATGTCGATCGGAGAGTTTTCGGATTGACTGAAAGAAAGTAGAATAAAAACAACGAAAAACCGCTTATATGCTATTATATCATTACTACATATATGATTAAAACTTAAAAATAATGTTTTAAAACTTAAAAATAATGTTTTAACATAAAACGAAAATATTTAAAAAAAAGAGAACAAAAAATAATATTTCGTCCGCTGGCATTTACTATTGCGTGACTACGATCCATTAAACTAAGAACTAAAGGATTGATTTGATACTGATCAATTTGATTTCAGATTTCGATCAGGCTAAAAAATTACCATACATTGTTCTTGGAGACTCCTTAAAAAGTTTTTAGTTAAGTAGTAATAGTAATAATAATAATTTAGAACTCATAAAGACATTCCTGCTCTATTCTCCTGTATGTGGTCGAGCATTATCAAGCATCCATATGGAGGGAGCAAAAGATCTCATTAAATTATCGGTAACTTTCTGCTGTCCTTTATCTACCCTAAACTGCATCATACGGGGGTAACAAACTAACTGATCCCACCTCACATCATACTAAGCGACCACCAATTTTAACAGTTCACTTAATTTTTACATTAGGCGTATGATTCCTTGGGTTTATATACTCTATTACGCCAGTCAAAAAATTGCAATATTAATTTTATAAGAATATATAATTTATAAAGAAACCTACGAGTAGTTCATTGAGTAAATTCAACATATCCGTTTATCTTCATCATTAAATATTATTTCGATTATTTAAATTTTATAACCTAATTATCCTAAGTTACAAAAACTTTTTTTTTTGCCGCCATAATTTTAACTCTAGTAACAATATTTAGGATTTCAGAAAATTTTGAGTAAAGGAGAATTGTCTCTATTTTGGTCGTTAAGTAATAAATTTATATCTTTTAGACGCTTTATTTCTAAACTTCCCAATACATTTAATTTAGGGCCTTTATTCTCTAGGAAGGAATCTTAATATCGTCGTTAAATATATGCTCTTTCTTGATAATATGGATTGTTAACATTGAGTCATGTTTAATGTAAATAAAACTGCTTTTATGTTTATTTATTTGCTTTTTAAAAGTTCTACCCGTCTGTCCAATGAATATTTTTGGGCATGAACCACATGATAACTGATGACTCCTGACTTTTCATTTCTATTACTATTAGGTTTTGCGTTTTTCACAAATCTTTCTAAAGAATTATTAGTTTTAAAGGAGATTTTTACATTCTTCCTGTTAAGACCACGTTTAATTTCTAGAAAGAGCTTTCCGCAGCATGTTATTATTTTAAAACATTTATTATCATCTCTACGATTGGGTTATATTTCACTAATAGTTTTGTGCCATAACTTGTTATTTCTCATATGTTCTACTGTTGAAACTGAGTAGGCATTCTCAGCTGCAATTTGTTTAATTAAATTAAGCTCACCATTAAAACTTTCTTCTGAGAACGGGACACTAATCAATCTATGTATCATACTGTGAAACGCTGCTAATTTATGTTCTATAGGATGTGAAGGCTTGTAATGGATGACAATATCAGTATGAGATTGTCTATGGTAAATTTGAAATAAATGTTTTTGCAATCCTCTCTTGACTGTTAAATCTAAGAAGTTAATGGAGCCGTTATCTTCAACCTCTAACGTGAATTTAATATTCCTGTGGATTGACTTCAAAAAATCTAAAAATGTGTAGTTGTCTATTTGTTCCTGTAAAACAAGTAATAACGTCATCCACATACCGATACCATTAAACGCATTTATTACTCAATGTATGCTGATGAATCAATTTTTCCATGATATCCACGAAAATTTCTGCGAATAGGGGCTTAACGGACTTCCCACTGCCGAAAGCACTCTTTAAGTTGTCCTAGAAGAATGTAAAAATCACTTTAAAAATTAATAATTCTCTAGGAAGATTTCTGAAAACCACAAAATCAAAAAGTAATAGAAATTGAAAGTCAGGGATCTATCAGTTAACATGTAGTTCATGCCCAAAAACATACATTGGTCAGACGGGTAGTACTTTTAAAAAGCGAATAAACGAACATAAACGCAGTTTTATTCCCAATAAACATGACTTAACGTTAGCAAGCCATATTATCAGCGAGGATCACGTGTATAACGACGATTTTAGTATTTTTCATGTAGAGTATAAATGCTCTAAATTAAATTTATTGGAAAGTTTAGAAATAAACCGCCTAAAAGATATAAATGTGTTACTTAATCACCAAGTAGATATTAACAATTCTTTACTCAACATTTTCTATAATTCGAAATATTGTTACTTTTTTAATTAGGTTTTAAAATCTAAATAAGGGAACGTAGGCTAGACCGACATTGTTAATATCGAATGTAGAATTCTTTTTAAAATTAGTTTGTAGTATACATCAGAATAGGCTACAGTGTTAGCGAAACGCGTGATTTAAAAATTCACAATATCGAATTTTCTGTATAATTTATTAGTATTTTACTTCGTGTAATGGAATTCATTAGGTAACAGCCACTAACGTTCAATATCTTTATACAATTTAATTTTTAAAAAATCATTCATAGGTTCTATATTTAGATACCTAGGTAACCGGATAATCCAGGAAAAAAATGATTTCGAGAAAAGTTAGCTGGAAACGTTTTCATGGAATATCCTACATATTTAAAACAAATAAACATCGAAAACTTATAAACAACACGAACATGTATTTTTTAGTGAAACTCGGAACACCCTGTTTATTATATCTTTATTAGATAGTTCTTATTCTTCTGCTTATAAATATACCAGAACTCGCTTAAAAAACACGGAAAATAAACCGAGATAGTACCAAAGAAACAAACGTGTTAAGGAGAATATATATTTACAATTAGAAAACAAGTGCTATTTAATAAACGGATACTACAAACGTTCATCAATTTAAAAACGCAAATTGGTATGTTTAGTTATTATTATTGTCAGACTTTCGTTAGTTTTCGTTAGCTGTAGATATGAATGGTAGAAAATAAAATTATATTAATAAAGTTTAAAAAAATACTAGACATTAACATTAAATTGTAGCGAAGTTACTCAATTTGAGGAGAATATATGCCTAATCTGCTAGGTCTCCGTTATTATAAATTAATTTAAATACGTTTCTTTCAGGAAATTACTCAGAAAAATAGGCCTGTTATTTCTATATCATAATACGCTTGAACCGGTAAGTATAGTTGCGATGAAGTCAGTAGGTAAAAGAAATGTAATATCAGGTGCTATATTAATATAGATATCTCTCTCAATCATACACATTTTGTCATTCCTGGTTATCTCTGGCACACACATAAAGGCCTATATCGATTGGCCTTGGTACTTAACCTGGTACAGTATCGCAATGTAACTATCCCACACCAAATAGTTCTACTCGTGCACGCACAATAATGAATGGGAACCCACGCTGAGGTTGGCTCCTGTATTACCGTTCTTTGGAGAGTCGCTTGTTTTAACCGTCCCTGACCGCCGATCGTTACCGCCGGGCTAGCTAAAACCGCGTTTATCCGCCTTTCATTCTCTATCGTCTCTGTCTTGTGCATTGACCTTTGTTTAACTTCTACTATATAAATGCTACCTGTGCCCCTTTACTACAGAAATCGAAATCGACCGATCGATGTATACCGAAGACCAATGAAGTACCAAATAGTAATTCCTTGTTCTAGGGTAATCCTCTGTTTTAAAGGAACTCCTTGCGGTAATCCCCTGCTCGGTAATCCGCTGGGGTTATAGGGTAATCCCCTACCGGAAACGCAGACACCGGAAAAAATTAGTTTTAGGTAGAATTATGTTGTCCTCGTATATAAAAGCTCAAAAATTACCGATTTTCCAAAATAAATTCGTTCTGCGTATGCGTACTTCAAAAAAGGATGGGACACCTTTTTTTCCGAAAAAATATGCATAAACACCATTTTCCCCGAAAAACATTCTGCTCATGCGCGAAAATTTCCCTCTGATTTCCTTTACACCTCTTTTCTACTAAATCGAGTTCGCTGATTCCATTTCTGACATTAGTTTCACAAAATCTTAATTAGTTTTACAGATACACGTCATAACCTAGTCTATGCCCCTTCCGAGCCGTAAACTAAAATCGTGTGGTGCAAGTAAATCCGAACCGAGTGGAAGCGCATTACTTCATTCTACTGGTAAACCTCCGCCATTCGAGGCCACCATAGAAGATATAAAAGCAAGCTGCAAACCGGCAGTTTACACCCGCCTTCAACTAGAAGCACTAGGCAAAAGCAGTTCGCACCCAGCCTTCAACCAGAAACTCCAAAAGAGCAGTTCCCATCAAGCCTTCGACCAGACATAGTAGAGGGATCGGATTCAGCTTAGCATAAATAGTATTTAGGAAGTATATATCGAGTCTTCCAAAAAAAAACTCCGGCAAAAAAGACAGCTGCCTAAAAAACTAGGCACCAAAGGCGACTACTACCGAAGAACACAGCAAAATCCGCCTCAACAACACCGACCAATTCGAGAGATAAACGCCAGCCTTCTACCCATACATACGCGAAGAAACCGTTGCTAAAGGGCGTCCAGCATTCAAACAGTACCGAGTTAAGCATTGGACACACGCACCGTTTTCCGCGGGCCCGTTAGAAATATTGTACCGACAAAGATCATCAATCACTGACCATTAAGAGTTCGTCCTGTACCGACCAGAAAATTGGAGCTCTCTTCTGCTGTCCAGTAACCATTGGAAGTCTGAACCAGTACCTTACCGAGACCCAACATGCTGCAGGAAACCGAGCCTGACTGAAATGAATGGAGCAAATTCAGCTGAGCCGACCAGAGTGACTTCGTGGCAGACCGACCATGATTACACCCTTTTAACTACTTTACTGGAGTGTACCAGGTAAAGAAGGAAAAACTAATTACCGAGCTAACCAAGTTTAAACTAGACTCTTACCTAAACCGCCAACACACTAAAGAAGCGTCTTATACGTTTTATTCAAGGTGATCAGGCCACACCCAAACCTTAGAGTGGACCCTTTAAATGTCCCGCCGTCATGTCGAGCCAGGGCATGTTGACCACTTCTGCCTCGACATCTTTACCGTCTGTGACTATCCTACATCTGATGACTATTTCAGGAATGTCCCCACCAACACGTTCTCCACCAAAAGTGCATAAATGAAACAAACACTTTTCGGAAAACCGATACAGTGCATTTCATCGAACGACTGCAAGAAATATGGACTTCGGAGAACATCGCCTTGGATAGCTTATTGCAATGTTTACCACAACTAATGCAAGAAGCCGAACTCTGGTGCCGAAACAACCGACATGTGGCAGTCCTCGAGTGCATTTCTGACCGACTTTCGCACCTTCTACTTTCCACTGGATCAAGCCAAAACTTGGAGGCCGAAATTTTGTACGTTTTAGTTTAGTGCGCTACTGACAAAAGTATGTTTTCCAGTTTTTCTTTGAACAATAAATTGTTTTTTATTTTTTCGTTTTAAAATATTTTTAAGATATTATTCCTAATATATTGGATTCGTCAAAACAAACCAAATGTATCTAGTATAACCCCAAGGGGGCCGATCATACCAGCTCGATGATACCAAATTATTGCATTGTTATCCGAATTACATATACTTGAAAATTTTTAAAGTGGTAACATAAGGTATAATCAAATATCAAATTATTGTATTATCAGTCGATACGACAGTTAACAATGGGTTAAAATCTACTTTGTAGATTAGCTTACACACGTAGTTAGTTAGTTACAAGTGAAACTAATAAAAGGGTGTTAAAAATAGATTCATAAACATTCGTTTTTAATTGTTCCAATTTACAAAATAAGTAATATTATTATGGTATATTGCTAATGTTTTTTTTATTTAATTTTCTGAAGGTTCCATAATTGTGTAGCAACAATGGTTCTTTGACATCTTTATTTACCAATGTTTATGTGAAATTATACTCTTAACCATGAGTGCTAAAAAAACTTTTAAAACACCCTATAATACAAAATATCCCACAGAAGAGTAACACATTTAGGGTGTTTACTGAGGAAAAAGTGATACCGAAGTGCGGTTTTCTCCAAATGACTTAGATTTGCCCAATGTTTCTTTCTGTTAATGTTGTTAAATTTTTTCATGTATGTTCGTTAATTCGGTTAATTGTTAAATGCAGTCCAGTTGTATTTTTTATAGATTTTTGAAATATATAACCAAATCGAAAAAGCATTTTTAGTAAAAATATGCAAAGTCAAAAATTAATAAAAGTATCCAGTTCCAAATTTCGTACAGTATATTGAAAGAATCCCCCACCCAGAAGGTCTCTACAGGCTTCTCAAGCGACTTCACATCCGAGCAGATGTGCTACTAAACGAAGTTTTAGCCGTAAAGAAAATTTTAGAAAATAATAATTACAAAATATCTATTCAAAAAATGGCCAGCGCATTGATAATGTCGAGAATTAAACTAGAGCGATTTTTAAAAATAATTAAATTTGAAGCATACCTAAATCAAACATTTTAACAAATTGTTTCTCACGCTTACAAAAAAAAGATACTATACTTGTGAAACAGTTCTAGATTTAAAGAGACTATTTTCTCCTGTACTCTTAATAATGTCAGAGGAAGTAACATTTCATCAACGGAAAGGTTAATAAACATAATTGCCGCATATGTGGAGAGGAAAATCGCCGAGAATTTGTCGAATATGAAAAGGATTCGCCAAGAGTAAATGTTGATTGTGTGGAATGTCTCCCACCAAGGTAGATTCCTATATGGAGAATAATATCTCCGGAAGTAAATATGCCGATATGTTAGATTTTTTTTATCCCCAAATTGAAGAGGATGGAATAATTGACATATACTTCGAATAAGATGTTGCCCCAAAGCATTATTCAAACATTGCACTATTGGATTCAATGCATCGAATTTTTTTTCAAACAAGTTAATAGGCATAGAAGATCCTATATCGTAGTTTCCCTATTTCTCAGATCAAACTAAATCAGAATTTTTTCTGTGGGTGAAGAAAAGGTGTTATAATTCCCCAGAAAATGTTTCAAAATGCATATGCAAATTAATGGAGGGCACATACAACAATTATTAATTCAGTTAGCATTTATTAAATTTGTCGTTTCAACTATTCACAAAAACAAAACTTTTCAAATTAGCACTTGCTATTTTATTGAATTTAATTTATAGCACTGAATACATTTATAATTGGGTTCAAACACTAGCTTCCAGAGACGCGCAGACGGTAACTAAGCTTTCGTGTGCTAAAAACACAAAATGCGTGATCGGGCCCCACAACCCAAGAAATGATTTAACTTTGGGCAACCAAAAAGGCGTTTGATAATTATAAAATACGATTACATACAAAACTACGTGTTTGATCAAAACAAATTTACATTTCGGCTAAAAAAACACACTAAACCCATAAGTGCAGCTACCATCATGACTTCCGCCTTCCCTCACATATGCCCAATGCTTTATCTTGACGCAAACGCGTGGGAGAGATGGAGCTAATAAAGGTCGAAATCCCATTAGTTGCGAGAGAGATACATTTCTGCCTTTGTTAGCTCCATCTCTGTCGCGAAGTCAATGAAGCGTCACAAACCCCAGCCCATTATCCTATTATGTCCATGGTTATTTTATCTGATAGTTACATATTTTTTAAAAGCAAGGATATTTTTTCTCGCTGTTTTATTTGGAGGGACTTTACTTGGTCGATAAGTATGGATATGTGTTAACAACTTCGAAATGTATCAACAACTTCGATAGGTATCAAAAACTATCGATAGGTATACGTACCTATCGATAATTAAGATTTACTGTGCTACGACGTGCTATAGACTATCAATAAGTAAAATCTAATATAACCCATCCATATCACCTAGATCTATATTTCTTTTGAGTTTTAATTCGGAAAATAACCAACATTAAACGAATCCAGTTTTAATACCTCAACTGAGTATTTTCGAAAGCGTCTTAACGAGAAAAGTATGAACTTAAAGTTTTAAGTAGAGTGGCTTCTTAATTCTATATATATATATATATATATATATATATATATTTATTTATTTATTTATTTATTTATTTATTTATTCCAAATAATAATTTCACAACAGCTTACAACAAGAAGACTTAATAAAAGTAGTTATTTGACCCGAGCCGAAGCTATGTGGGTCATACATTAAAATTATATATGTGAAAAGAAGGTAACTAATATATAAAATTTGTCTTCAGTATAATCACGAAATACAATAAAGATAAATTACAAGAATAGTATGTGTTTTTTTTCGAAATTTATGTTTGTGAGTGTTTAAAATACCCCTGCAAAATTAGCTGCTTCAGGCTTCTCTTAAAGGATGTAGTTCTTTGGTTTCTTACATCTTCAGGAACTGAGTTATACAATCTGATTCCCTCAGTTAGGAGACCTCTCTGCGCTGCAGTAGTTTTCATTGGAGCAATTCGTAGTTGGCTATTGTTTCTTAGATTATAGTCGTGGCAGTAGTTATTGGTAGATAGCTGTACATTTGTGTTTATTTCATTTAGTCTTGTTCTATGAATATAAATACAACTTTGATATATATATATAGACAATGAATATCCATCATTCTACTGGGCAAATATAAATTTTCTGTCGGATATAGACGTGGATAGTTAAAGATCTTTTTTATGGCCTTGTTTTGTAAAACTCGTAAGGGATGTATTTTATTTTCACTCGTACATTTCCATAGAAGTGTCAAGTATGTAAGGTGGCTATATATTAGTGAATAGTATATTAGCTTCCTTTGGTGCAGTGACAGGTATCTGGAGATTCTTCCCAGCATTCCAACAGCAGATGCGATTCTTTTACAGAGGTAGCCTATATGTGCTTCCCAATTCAGCTTATCATCAATGTGAAGTCCAAGGTATTTTATACAGTTTGTTTTCTCAAGCATTTCACCATCTAGCGTTAAAACAATTTGTTGCCATTGCTCATTTTTAGAGAACACCATATATTTTGACTTCCCTATATTCAGAGACAGTTTATAGAAGTTTAACCATTTTTGAATAAGGCTAAGATCATGTTCAGCATCCAATATGATTTGCTCTTTGCTTTTACTGAAGTATACTAAACATGTGTCATCAGCATATAGCTGTATTTGTCCTCTTAATGGTAGTTTGGAAATCGAATTAACATAGATTAAAAAAAGAGTCGGTCCCAGAATAGAACCCTGCGGGACTCCACAAGTAATGTCTTCAACACTGATACTTATTTTGTTCACGCACACACTTTGAGTTCGACCTGACAGATAGTCTTTAAACCAGGAGAGCGGTTGGCCTCTGATTCCCAGTGATTCTAGTACAGTTAACAGGAGCTCATGGTTAACTGTGTCAAAGGCTTTTTTAAGATCAAGTGAGACAAAGACACTTGCCATTCCCTTGTCCACATTATCTACTATTGATGTAATTAAATCCATTGTGGCTGTAGTTGTATTGCAGCCCTGTCTAAATCCATATTGACCCACAAAAAGATTTTTCTTTGTTTAAAAAACGTAAAAGTCTATTGTTTGCAGAAGTTGTGCGGAGAGTAAAGAGATTGGTCGGTAATTTTCAGGTAGCGCAGCATTACCACCTTTATATATTGGGATCACTTTTGCTATTTTGAGTGAGTTGGGAACCACTCCTTTCATGAATGTAAGGTTTACTAAGGAACTCAGTATGCTGGACATTTGATGGTTGTGTTCTTTAACCACTTCAGTTGAGATTTTGTCAATGCCGGGGCTTTTGCCACACTTTAGATGATCTATTATATTAATTATCTCGGCTGGTTCTGTGGGTTCCCAATAAAATATGTTCCTTGTAGTGTGCAGTGGAGGAATATAGTTGTTGTTTGTTTGAATAGATTGCGCCAGCCTTGGACCCACACCTACAAAGTATTTGTTAAGTTCAGAAGCAATAGTTGGTGTGTCTACATACAATTTATTTTCACTACTCAGTTCACTTATCTCTACTGGTCTTTGTATATTTTTATTATGTACAATATTATTTAAAACTTTCCAAAGCTTTTTTGTATTTCTTCCTGCTAAGCCTATTTGTTGTTCATAGTATTGCTTCTTGCAATTCTCAATTGACAGTTTTAAAGTGTTTTGGGAATCTTTATATATGTTATGTAAGAAATCACTTCCAGGGAACTGTTTATGTCTTTTATAATGGTAATCCCTACTTTTTAATAGATTAAATATATTTACATTAAACCACGGGGCACTGTTCTTTTTGAATCTCTCACGAAATGTTCTTTGTTTTAAGTTGTTTGTATATGAACGGACAACTTCATCACATAAACTGTCTGGATCAGTCCAATCTATCCTTAGTATATTTTCAAGTCTATTTTGAAACGTCACTTTGTCTAGTTCAGTCATAATATACGTTTTTGTAACCTCTGTCTGCGCTGCTCTATTGTTCAATTGAAGAAATTGAAATCTGTGATCCCCAAATATACCTTCAACCAATGTTAGTCTTGCTTGTGTATCAGTATTTGAGCTATTGTTATACAAGACATGATCAATCAACGTTTCTGTATCTGGAGTTACTCGTGATGGAATAGATTTGTTAAAAATTTGTCAATCCGTTACTGCTCAGGGAAATTTCAAATGCTTGTTTTTGATTGTTGTCTACCAGTAGATCAATGTTGAAGTCACCCAGTATCCAGATGTCTCTACGCATGGCACTAATAGCTTCCACTTTTGTGTCTAGAACCTCCATAAATGTATTAAAGTCAAAGTCATTTGGCCTATAAACACCTCCTATAATGAGATTGACATCTTCCACCGACAAAAAAAGCATAGAGCAGTTATCCTGATATCTGCAGACTTCCTTATACTTATAACAATCTCTCAGTAGTATACCTACACCTCCTCCCCGTTTGACCCTAGTAACATGAACAGCATGATATCCTGCCAGATTGAAAAATATGTCATCCCCAACATCAAGCCACGTTTCCGCAATTACCACAGCGTCTGGCTTCGTACAGCTGCACAATGCTTCTATTTGGGACACTTTATTCCGCATTGATTGGGCATTTAAATACAAGGTTACAAAGTAAGTCGGGTTTAGTTTATTACTCAAAAAATCACTCACAGTCTTATGATACACAACCATGGTAAGACACTATTGCACCAGGTCAAGTTAACAAATTTGACTCATTGTATCTGGTTAAGTTTTTCCTGATTACTGATATGTATAAGAGGACCATCATCTTGCTTACGAAGGAATATTTTTCCATTTTTAGTCCACAGATATTTGTAGCCTTTTTTTTCTTTATTTTTTAGGCAATGCTAAAAGGTTTTCGATTTTGGGTGGTCAGTTGTTCATTGATGTATATTTGTGTCTTGCTATCCCTATTAGAATTACACCGCAACATGCTGGAATCCATTGCACGCTGTTTTCGATTTTGTAAAATTTGTCTTTTTGTGTCTGGGGACAAAAACTTAGCAATTATCAAAGCACCTTTCCTGGTATCCTTTCTGTAGCAATCTCGTATCTCACTTTCCGCTATATTGCATTGCAAAAGATCATTAGCAATCTCCAAAACAACCAATCTTGGATCAGCTCCGGCTTGCATCTGTGTGCCTGAAATTTCTATATTTCCCGACAGTGCTGCCATTTCCAGTTCATTCACTCTCTCCTCTAGATGCTTTACAGTTGTTTATATATATATATATATATATATATATATATATATATATATGTATATATATAAATATATATGTATATATATATATATATATATATATATATATATATCATACTGATGTTAAAAAAGTACTATCGTAAATAAGACAATATATTAAGGAAACATAGCAGATTACTACAATAACATGACGAAAAAAATTTAAATCATCTGAAACAAAAACTTTCACCAAATCGCATTAAGCCATCGAAAGTAAATATTGACAATCATTTACTATCATTTAAAAAATATAAATAAACCAAACACTTCAGCATTAAAAGAACAAACAGGATAACATTAAATGGCTTAAAAATGGTCTAGGCTATGCACTGAAATCAATATTGCTTGTTTCGAAATGAAATCCTACACAGTACGATCATATTGTACGGATTGTTACGATTATCAGGCATTACGATTACTCTTTTTACATTGTACATCTAATCTTATAATTTGCGGAAATTTTAAAAATTATTAGGATAATCATAGAGAAATAAATGATTAAGGGCATGTTGCTCTAAAGGAAATCTTAAACGAATTTGTTAGAAAGCGGGAAAAATTACAAAATTGCAAAAAAAGATAATGTGACAGTTTTTTTTTGGGTAAACAAGCTCATAAAGGTTAGTGGAAATTAAGTATACCGAATTAATTTTTATATTATCTTTTACAAGACTTGGCACCGATGAAAATTTGTATTTATAACAAAAAAATCATTTTACTTCCCCTGAAAAATAATGATTGTAATCGTGACAAAATCTTCTTAGCGTTTTTTCAAATCTCTAAGTTTCGTGGTTCTTTGGAATCTGAAAAACAATTTTCTTATTAATATCGACCCCTTTGTCTATCGGTCTTTTTGTCCATATATTACAAAGAGCTTTTGCTATAATGAGTTGCTTTTGTAATTTGTTAGAGAAACAGAAGAAGCAAAGAAAAAGGGGATTTCGGGATTATATTATAAATTTGACCATTAATTTAATACAGGATGGTGCCAACAACTGTTTTGCTAAAATATATACTGGCCTTGCTTTAAATACATTTTGGCCCTATTCAAATGTATTAATTTCTAATAGATTCGACTATTCCGAGCCAATTCCTTATGTGACATGTTGCCTGGATTTCTGTTCGTTTTCAATCTATAAGACGGGCTAAGAACTAACGTAAACGCTTTACTCAAACGGACGATGCAAGACGCAAACTTTTTGAATCTATAACCCAGGCTTTAGAAACCGCTGCCCCCTTTAAAATAATGACAGTAGTATTTTTTACAATTTTACCGTATATTTGTACACATCGGTCACATGGTACAATTTATTCGCATTTGCTTTATGTATTTTGTTTAAAATTATCTAGTTTTGTTTTTCTTGACAGTAATAATTTCATTTTGTAGATATATATATATATATATAGGCTGGAAGATATATATTTTATATATATATATAATGCTTTTTTTCTGCTTCGAATATATATAAATGTATAATATATATGAATTTGTATATACGACTATATATTTCTATATATATATATATATATATATATATATATATATATATATATATATATATATATATATATATATATATATATATATATATATATATATATATATATATATATATATATATATATATATATATATATATATATATATATATATATATATATATATATATATATATATATATATATATATATATATATATATATATATATATATATATATATATATATATATATATATATATATATATATATATATATATATATATATATATATATATATATATATATATATATATATATATATATATATATATATATATATACATATATATATATATATATATATATATATATATAATATATATATATATATATATATATATATATATATATATGCCCTTTCAACAATTTTCGATTTTCGGAAAACTAGAATGTATACCTCGTAGGAAAAACCACATTCTCGGACTCCGTATTGCCTGTCTCGGCTTGCGGCTCGACCTCTTTACGGTCGTCCGGGAATGTTTAGCTTTTCCTACTAGGTATACAATATACTATTTATATGTACAGTAAAACAGAATACATCCAGACAAATTTATAATCGAAACAAATACGAGAAAATGTGCGATAGTAGTCACAATTTTTACCTGAAACAGCTCGTAATTAACATTTTTTGTACGATTTTACGTAGGGTAATATAGTAATCAGTGGGAGTACCGGAGACGGTAGTACAAGTCATTTTTGCCTGCAAACAAAAGAAAAACAAAACAAAAGAAGAACATATTTCCATAAACTAATATTAAATTGAAAGTCTCTTGCTACATTCGTCTGTTAGGAATTAAGTTTATTTTTGGGAATCTTTAATTTATCACATGTGCGATAGTTGCAGAACTAAGTACATTTTTTGGAATTCTTCTGCAACAAACTACCTCCCAAAGCTCAAGTAATGTTGTAGTCCCTCATCGACTTTTATCTAAGTTGAAATGTTTAAGGTTTAATATCCAGTTAATAATTAACAAAATTTACCTTTCCTTATGCAATTTATGTTTTCAATTTATTCTCAAAGGTGTGGATTTGGAAACTTTTCTAAAGCTCTTGTTAAAGTTATGTTTATGCCTGTTAATTTTCTTGGAGTTTAATTACCCCTTTTAAACAAATTTAAACAGGCTCCTTAGATTAGGAACATGAACGATTACTCACAACAAGTTAAGTGATCGTATGCTATTTCCAAAGCACGTGCTTTAATCTAGAGTAAGTAAGGCCCAACTTTTAACACCATTGTTACTGGATTCAGTTGTCTCGTACGGCTTAGAAACGTTTTGTTAGCCTTTTTAATATTCTCGTGACACGGAACTCATCATAAAAAATGCCGAGAAAATATTGCAGTTCGTTGCCTATTATAGTTTGTAGGCCCCAAAGAATATATTTCCCTATTTCTGTCGGTATGACTTCGTAGACACAAAAATCAATAGTTAATCTAAAATATATGATAGATTTTCTCAAAATATGCCATTTGGGTTCAGTGATAAATTGTAGGTATATCTGATCCAGCTCCTATGAATTGAAGTTTGGATTAAATTGGAAGAAATAGCGGAAGATATAGTAGTTTGCTTGTGGCCACCCCAATTAACGAGTAAACATTTTTTGTTGGTACTGGTTTGATAATAGCTACTAACTATATACATCTTTTTTTTTAGCTGAGCTAACCTAAGAAAATATTTCTTTCCTTTGGCCATGGAACTATTAATGCCTTAAGCAAACTCACCTCAGCTAAGAAGGTAAGCGGGTTTTATTAGCTTTATTAAATATTAATAAAACACTGCTATATTTAACGAGTATTATGAAATAACGTTTTGAAAAAGAATTCAGAAAATAGTGATATTTTCTGATGAGTTAATTATTTCTAAACCTTTAGAATAGTTTTGAATATTCTGAAATTTTTGGGATATTTTTATAAAATTCATTATATCTGTTTTATTGAAAAACTTTTATTTTTTCTACTAGTATTAGTTTGGCTAATTTCGAAAAATGTTGCATCTTAAGTAAGCTCGTGTGTAGATCCTTGAGGATTCAATTAAGTCAGCAAAATTAAAATAGCAAATTTACAATCTAATCAATGGTGGATTATTCAAATACTATATTCATGGTTTATCCATTAGCTACGGTGCAATATCCGCCCTGATCCATGCAGTAAAAACGAAACCAATTCAGGCAATAGCCTTACTCTATACTAATAAATAACGTACAGTTAGGTTTGATAACAATATGATGTATTATATTCCGAAAATATTTTCTCAAAATTACATAAGGTAGTTGGAAAATATATTAACAAACAAAATCACTGGTTGTTAAAAACTACAGATTATTTGAAGTGAAACAGACTTTCTCTTTATTATCTAAGAACCTATTAATGGTTTTTTTTTAAATTTAGTAACCAGTATGACTTTACAAAACACTGGGTAATTTTTGGCAAATATTTTAATTTTTATTGCAGTAAAAAGTTCTAGAATTTCAACACTTTTTGACAAAGAAATATTCTTTGTCTCAATTACTTTTTTATCATCATATAAACAAAAAAAATTTCTATTTCTTGCATATTTAATACCAGCATTTATCCACCTTCCCTATCTTCTTACAATTGGAGCCGGAAGAAGGGAAATATTCATCTTAATCACTTTAAATACTTTTACCCGGGATGGGACTTTTTAAAACATTTTTTTCACTGATTCAATTAAGGCATTAATTTGCAGTTAAAGTATTAGGACTTGTTCAGCAACGCGATGAAGTCCACGGGCAATACCTGTAATATATATCAATTTTGGATACATATACATTGTTTTACACATATATAATGCAGCATCTGTAATTGTCACTAAAAATGTGTAGTACACGATGCCACCAGAACACCAAAAAAAGAGATTTATTGAGAAAACTGCAGTATTTAAATGGCCCACTTTGTCCAATACTTAAGGTCAGTAAATATGATTTGTTCCTTTCATCTTCCACTTTCGATACACCAAAAACAAATTTAGCGACATATATTTGTTCTTCATCAGTTGTTTCATCTAGCAAAACACATATACGTTTATTTACCACTTTTTTTCACAATGTGTTAATAGTGTTGATAAACAAATCGGGCACATAATTTTTTTCTTAAAGTAGGTTTATGAGAAATTGACGTAATGGCATACTTTCCAAAAAAAACTCCGGATTATAGAACGGAAGCTTTCACGGCTTTGGTCAATTAAGAAATCATGGCTCTTGGGATTAGGCCGTATCAAGTTTGAATAGCTATGCGACGTTCGCCTTCGATTGAACGTGGCATCTTCAGGGATCTTTACTCCACGAGATCTGAGTATTGAATGGGTTAGGAGAGTTTGGACCCTGTGATAAAATCTGTTTCCACATGTAATGTAGACCGTCACTTGTATCTCTATTGAAGTTTTTTGTATGTTTAAAAATTTCAATACATTCTCAACTTTTTCGTTTATAAAATCTTGGATCGATGCTATAACCTTGGTTTCCTTTACGGTTATAATATGGCCAGTGGTACGCTGGTGTTCAGCTACAGCAGACTGAACAATTTGTATGTTTTTAATATATCGTTAATGTTCTTTAAGTCTTTTTTTGAAAAGATACAATACCTTCTTAAGTGTATTGAAGATTGTACGTAACTTAAACCTAAACCGCCGAAGTAATCGTTGTATTTTGTCTGTAGGTCTGTAGTGCCATGCTACCGGTAGCTCCTTATCATTCTCCTTTCGTGGAGTTGCATTACTATATCAACTAAAAGCGTAATCTCTTCAGTACAATAGCCATTCCCTCTCAGAGCTTCGGTCAATTTCGATGTTTCTGATGTTAGTGTTGAGAGAATCTTGATCAGAAAGCGATATACTAGTGAGTTACTAACCGATTTCTTTTGTGCTGGATGGTGGTGCGAATTTGTATTTAAGTGTCTATTTGTATGCGTCGGTTTTCTATATACAGAACGTCCTAATGTACAATTTTTCTTTCTTTGAACAAATTTAGAAAGGGAATCGTTCTATTAGATTCAATTTCCATGGTGGACATAGTATTATGGTGTTGTTGATTAAGGTGGTCTAAAAATATAAGGAGATTGTCCTGTCCATGAGGCCAGACAAGTTTTTATCAAGATTAACTTAAGGCAATACAATTGGAGCCAGAAGATTTCTTGTCAGTTGCGATGTAGAATCACTATACAGAAATGTTTCTGTCAACGACACAATTTCCATTATATCAGACATATTGAATCATAACAATCTTGATAGGAACTTAATAGACCTAGTGGAAGTTTGTCTGACATCAATTTATTTCATTTTTCAAGGAACTTTTTATGAAAAAACTGCAGGGGCAGCTATGGGATCTCCTCTATCAGCTGTGGTAGCGAATATTTTTATGAAAGCCTTTGAGGATATTGCTCTAACATCCTTTCCACTAGCATCAAAGCACTGGTTCAAATATATAGATGATACTTTTTTGTTACATGGCCTTATGGACAGGACAATCTTCTCATATTTCTGGACCAATCAGTAGTTAATCAACAACATTAAGTAGTTAATCAACAACATCATAATGTTAAGCTCACAATGGAAATTAAATCTAATAGAACGTTTCCGTTCTACATGTATTTGTACAAAGGAAGCAAAATGGTACATTCGGACATTCTGTGTATAGAAAACCGACATTACAAATAAATACTTAAATGCAAATTTCCCACACCATCCAGCACAAAAGAAAATGTATTAACTCAATAGTATTCAGAGCCATTTCGATTTCTGATTAAGATTCTCTAACATAGGTAACATCGAAATTGACCGAAGCTCTGAGAGGGAATGGCTATTGCACTGAAGATATTACGCGAAAGGAGAACGATATGGAGCCACCGCTAGGTAGTATTGTTCTTCCCTATATACATGGTACTACTGACATAATAGGACGATTACTTCGGCGGTCCGACATATGTACAATCTTCAATACACATAAGATTGGATAATTCTTGCGATCCACGAAACAAGGAGTATAGAAAATTCCTTGCTCCTGTAGAGAAGCATATGTGGGAGAAATATGACGCTCAATATCAAACAGACCTGAGGAACATGAACGATGTATTAAAGAGACACAAATTACTTAATCTGCTGTAGCTGTACACTAGCAACCAGCTACTATTGACAATATTATAAATGAAAAGGAAACCAAGATTGTAAAATGGGTTCCAGTATTTTATACACAATCTATTGAAATGTTTAAATAGAGATACGGGTTACGGTCTATATCACACGTGGAAACAGATTTTACCACAACTCCGCGCTCATTCAGTGTTCAGATCTCGTTGAGTAAAGGTCCCTGAAGATGCCCTGTGCGATCGAAAGCGAAATTCGAATTCAAATTCAAAAAACATTTATTGGTCAAATAGATACACCAATTTTTAACATGGTATTGGTATAAAAAATTGTTTAACGTATTCCACAAATTCGACAGCCTCTCGATTACAAAACCGGTTACATTGCGCCCCTAAGCAAGGTGCACAATGTGAGGCTACCCTAAAGAAAAACCTTTATGAACAATATTAATAATTAGTATATATAATTAATCAATTAATACACATATATGTATATGATTGTGCGAGCGTGCAAGGAAACATATTGGTAAATTATTTATTCTTTAAAAATATGTGTTTATGGAGTGAGACAAACAAGGTTGAGAAGAAGGCGAAAGCTGGCCGACGTAGTGCGGTGGGGTGTGGGAGATAAATGTCGGATTTGATAAAGTCTAATCCCAAGAACCACGATTTCTTGATTACTCAGTTTGTTCAATTGAATAGCTGTGCTGATAAAAGCTTTGCATGGGTCTTCGGTGAACTTCGAAGGTTTGGGTCTTGAAAAAAAGTCTGTGTTGATTAAAATTTGTAGTTTCTGAAAAGACTTTGGTTTTGTAGTTGCTAAATGTTGAGTACATTGGAATGTTTTGTTGGCAGAAACATTTACTTCACAATATATGGAAAAGAGTACACTACCATAAGAAGTAAAATCTGAAAAATCTTTTTCAAACTGATTCAACACGGTACGGGTCAAATGCTTTTCTTTCGACATTTAGATATGTTTAAACATCAAGTAAAGTAAATATTGGAAGTCATAAAAAGCCGATAAATGCAACAAGTTTTATTGTAGGGTCGATAGAACCTATATGTCTATTTTTTTTTGCCTTAGCGCAAATCTAGACTATATTCTCAAATTTAGTTATTTTTGAAAATACAAATATTTTTGCCATCCATTATTATCTCTGTTATTGCCAAATATGCTTTTATTGAATATATTTATCTACGAAAATTACTTACATTTGCATATTCAAGAATGCAAATACTTAATTATCATAAGCCTACTAATTAATGTAATCCTCAAGAATAAAAAGAACAAATTCAACATTCAGAGAAGATACTTTATACAAGTTCTGTTTTTTATCAAGAAGTCAGACGACAGTCGTGGTATACATGTTCCTAGTGAGGACGTACTACCTAAGCTAAATGTTGCTTAGTTTTTCTCAGTGCTAATTTAGCATAACCAATGATTTCACGATGGAGCTCAATAAGCTTAGCCTGTATTATCAAAATACCAGAGGATTAAGAACAAAAACTTTCCAATTTTTGGATTTATCGTCAGCAGTCGACTTTGACATAATTTGCATTGTTGAAACCTGGCTTAAAGACAACATATATTCTTCTGAATTATTTCATGATTCGTATACTGTTTACAGAAAGGATCGTGACGAGGTTACCAGTGGCAAACGTGATGGTGGGGGCGTGATAGTTGGAGTGAAATCTGAGTTTAATTCTGAGTGTTTACCACAGTGGTCTTGTAATGGATTGGTGCAGGATCTATGGGTGCCGTAGCTCTGGAAGGTGGTAAGTCACTATTTGTTTGTTGCGTCTATGTGCCTCCTCACGCAAACGCTAACCATCTTTTATCTCATTTTAGTAAAGTAGAAGGTATTATAAGTAAATATCCTGATAATAAAATTATTATTGTAGGTGATTATAACCTGCCTGGTGTAAAGTGGGAGGTTAGCGTAGATGGAGGTATTAAACACTGCTTACCTTCCGGAGTGGCGGGTCCCATGGGTGAAATTTTAGTTGATTATTTATGTATATTAGAACTTTACCAATACAATTTTATTCAGAACGCTCACAGAAATGTGCTTAACTTGGTGTTTGCGAGGGGTCTTACTGACATGATCATTAGGCCGGCTGAGGCAGCTTTTGTTCCCGAAGACCAATCTCATAAAGCATTGGAATTTTAGTTTCATACTAATAACATCAAACTAATACAAAAAAGTCTTATTGTCTAAAACTCTTTCATAGAGCCGATTACACTCTTATTAATCGATGTATTTCAGAAATTAATTGGAGCGTGGCCTTTATCGATGGAGATTCGAATAATAATATATCCAAATTCTATTATGAATTAAATAAGATTGTTAATAATCATGTTCCAAAAAAAAAATCTAATCACTGTAAATATCCTATTTGGTTCTCTAGAAGAACTATTAGCTTATTAAAACAGAAAGATAAGCACCATAAGAATTGGAAACACTCGCAAAATCCGAATGTCTAAACAGTTTTCTAATTATCGAAAAAAAGTAAAAAAAGCTATTAATTTAGATTACCAAAAATACGTAAATAAAACTGAGAACGACATTAAAGAAAACAGTAAATGTTTTTGGTCTTTTATTTCAAATAAAACAAATTCCAAAACAATACCTCAAAAAATTTACTGACGGGTTTCCAGCTATTTTGCTAAAAGAATGTTGTAATTCCCTTTCAATTCCTCTGCATATTTTGTACAATAAGTGATGCGTGGAAAGTAGCACAAGTCATTCCAATCTTTAAATCAGGCAAAAAAGAGGATATCACAAATTATAGACCTATTTCACTTTCGAATTTATTTGGTAAGGTTTTCGAATCCATACTAACTAACGAAATATTCTTTTGGAGTAAAGAAATAATAACTAATTTACAGTACGGTTTTTTTAGAAAAAGATCTACCTTATCCAACTTGACTCCGCTTGTACAGGATACACTGGAAGTGATTGAGAGCGGAGAATCTGTAAGCGCCGTGTACGCCGACTTTTTGAAGGCGTTCGATAAGGTTCATCACCCGACTCTCATTGCCAAACTGGAGGCTTTCGGGGTGCACGGGAACCTGCTGAGGATCCTAACATCATATTTGGCTGATAGATATCAGTATGTCGCAATAAATAGTGTGTTTTCTGAAAAAAATTTTGTAACTTCTGGGGTACCCCAGGGCTCGCACCTCGGGCCGTTACTATTCAGTATATTTATAAATGACGTTACTCCTTGCTTTGAACATTCAAAGGTCTTGCTTTATGCTGACGATCCAAAAATATATAAAACCATTTATGATATATCAGATTACAATACTCTTCAGCGTGACCTTGACAATTTCTCTCATTACTGTAACGTAAATCGATTGTTTCTTAATATTATTAAATGTTTTGTTATGCTGTTTTCTAGAAAAACAAGTCCTCCCATGCATGCTCTTTTTCTGAACAATGCTGAGTTGCAACTTAAGAGTGAGATCAGGGATCTGGGTGTAATTTTGGACAACAAACTTAATTTTGAAAACGACATTAACAGTATATGCCGGAAAGCGCTCCGGATCCTTGGTTTTGTTCTTAGGGCGACTAGAGACTTTTGAAATCCTCAATCTATTATGTTATTATATAACTCTCTTGTAAGATCTGTTCTCGTCTACAGTGTGGAACCTTTATTATGAAAAATATATTCACAATCTAGAAGCTGTGCAGAAGAAATTGGTTAGTAACCTGAATTTTCGATTCCACAGGCATAGACACTTTAACACATATGAAAGCAATCTATCTTTTTAACAGTTTATATGTACGTAGGAAAATATTTGATAGTGTTTTTGTATTTAAAATCCTAAATAATTTAGTTGACTCTCGATATTGTTTAAATTATATTAGTATAAATTGTAAGCCTTACGTAACGCGCCATAGGAATCCCTTGCAAGCACCCCAAACAACTGCTAACTACTTTTATAATTCCCCGTTATTAAGATGCATGAACACAGTCAATAATATGTGTGCTGAAATCCCAGATATTGACATTTTTCATAAGTCTATCTAAATTTAAAAAAATCCATTTTCTTCAACTTCAGAATATAATATGATTCTACAATACACAAATTTTTCTATATTTATTATTAGCAACAGCAGTAATCTGAACTTGTGATTGTAATTTTGATGCATTGGCTTCACGCATCTTCTGGGTAACGTTAGATATTTTTTGTGTACAAGTTTTTTTTAGTAATTAATTTTCTTATTAAAACGTAGGTTAACTGAACGTCGCTGAGACGACAAACAAATGTCAAATGTAATTATAATTTCTGTCCTATTATTGGGTGCTCAGAGCACCTGTTGGGCTGTGCTAATACATAAATAAATAAATAAATAAATAAAAATGAAAGTTATATATTTTTTCCCAATGTTTGGTAATAAGAGATGATTTCTGAAGAAGATCGGTAAAAATCGCTGGTATATTAACACGGGTTTACCTAATAAAAGTTATCTATATAAAATCAGCACAAAATATTGAAAAATAGTATGACAACAGAAAATAGTCATCATCATTTGCCCAAATTCAATAAAAAATACGAAGTTTTGATTTTTATTTTACATTTTTTTTCTATGTCGTCTACTATGTCTGAAATAGTAACATCCACTGAATTTATTAGATCATATAATTTATAGATATATTAACAGGACTGCTCTTAAAAAAAATTCCGATTAGACAAAATAGAAATAAGTTCTTATCTCGTCAAATGAAGAAAAACTCGAGTAATGTTATTTAAATTTAATTGTAAAAGTACTTTATAAAAGTCAGCAATAGGAATGCACTTACAGATCTGTTTTATCGAGATGAAACGTAAAAATACGGTACAGTATATGCTAAAACTACCAAATTTGAGCAAAACTAAAGCCTTTATAACGCGTTTCCTATCTAGCCATTCGGTGCTTGTTCCACTTTTATAAATGGCCAGGGTTTTCACCTTTAACACTCGAATCCGTATTGGAGAAAGCTCAAAGGATAATTCTCATTTCCCATTTATTTTATATTCTAAAAAGTAAGAATTATACATGAATACGTTGTATCACTAAAAATATATAGATCGTATTGTATATTTCTCTATTATAACTAATACGAATTTAAAAAGAGGTAAATAAATTTATGATTGTAATGAGGCGATAAATTAAAGATAGTAATGAGGCGATAAATTTCCGAGTTCCTGAGTACACTGGCTAATTTTTGGTAAATATTTTTATTAATTAATATTAAAGACATTCTAACATGTTCTAGACTTTCGACACCTTTTAAGAAAGAAAGTTCTTTCTTCTCAAAATACTTTCATATTATCGGATAAACATGCAAAATTTCTACTTCTTTCATATTTAATACTAGTGTTTATCCACGTTCCCTATCTTGTTACAATTGGAGCCGGAAGAAGATGAATATTCATCGCAAACTTTCTAAATATTTCTACCTGGGATGGAATATTTAAAACAATTTTTCACTGATTCAATTAATGGATTAATTTGCGGGTAATGACCTATATATTTCGCTATTATAACTAATACCAATTTAAAACGTGGTAAGTAAATTCAAAATCGTAATGACGCGACAAATTCCTGAGAACTGGACTTTGTTGGGCACACACCATTAAGGTTAGAATAAAATTACCTTAATAATAAAATTGACCTATGTTGATCCGGTAAATGAATATTTTTTTATTATGTTCTAATCAAAAATGTGCTTCCCTCATCAGTATACTGTCTAATAAACTATATAATGTTATTGGTGAAATAAGGCAGGTACTTCAATCGGCTTTGCCAATTAAAAAAAAAACAACAAATTAATCTGTTTTACGAGTAAATTCCTTTCATTGCTCAATATCCAATCTATTTTACAAGTATATTCCTTCATTACTTAAAATAATTTCAACTATGCACTATTATTCAACTATGCCATAACTAAGTGGCTCACCCTTATAACTTTTTTCATAGCCAAGATATTAAAATGACATTTTGATTGATTAAATAAGACCTAATTTAACATTTTTCCGCCACGGTACCGTGGCCATATTTTGTCTTATTTCCGCTCTTGATTTTTAAATGAGACTCCCAATATGTAGTTGCTTATTTTGATTCGTTGTGATATTCTAAGTGCAACCATATGCCATTGAAAAATAAAATTAAATTTGCCATTGCGAAGAGCAAGATGTGTGTTACAGATGACAACATGATGACGTCTTGATAATCAGTCTGGAAAAACTCAATTTTCTCAAGTTTTTCCAAAAACATTTTAATAAAATTGTATGCCCTAGATGATAGTAGCTTGTATAGTCTAGCTTAGTAGTCAAAATCTAGGTGACATGACTCCCTTAAAGTCACTCATCGACAACATAAATATTTTCCTTTCATATCTTTTTCCATCTATTTTTTCGAGAACAAAAAAATCTAAAAAGTAAAGTTTAATTAAGTTATTTTATAAAGGTTTAATGTTTTTAAAATAAATATTATATATATCTTATTTCAACACAATATATTTTAAAAAATAAAAATAAATTTCAAATATTGTCCAAAAAATAGGAACAAGGAAGAATAATACAAAAGGAATAAGTTAAATGCGAAATTTAAAGAATTTCCAATTGCTAGTTTCTAAAATGAATATTTCGTTGATGATATTTCTTATTAAACCTTTCACCCTGCAATAAATCTACTTTTTACAACATTAGATATAAAACGATTTTAACTTTTGATTCAATTTATGTCATGTTAATGATATGTGGGCAGATAATATCTTTTTAAGCAGACTTTGAAAAAAATTTAAAAATCGTAGGTATAAATTTATCATTTAGCACAGGCTGTAGATACAATTTACCATGCAACAGATCAATAAAAACTTTATACTTAGGACAGTTTGAGTTTTCGATCTTGAGCTGCTCTCGTCTGCCTCCATCTTAGATTTTAGAGGATGAGAATCGTTTTTCCTGGAATTCGTCAATTCCGGGTAGGTTACGTTAAAAATAGTTATTACAGTTATTTATACATTTTCGTATAAAACTTTATTATATCAAACACTTTTTGTGGTAAAAGTGAATTATTTACTCCAAGTCAAATTAATTCTTGAGTCACTTGAAATTTGGTTATTTTGTTTTTTGGTTTTTACCCATCTGTGCAACACTATGAAAGTAGGCTAACTAACGCGTTATTTCAAGCTTTTACTTAACATTACTTACCTATCTGTCGGTCTGTCTGGTCAAATCTTGTAAGTCAATGTTATGCTACTTCTACTTCTCGGCTATCAACTTTTTGCATCATCCGTGATATACTCTAAATGTAATTTAGCACCCTTATCACCTACAAGCAATGCCCTACAATTTCATTTCCTTCGTATCTACCATCAAGTTTATTATGGTACGACAAATCAATAAATACAAAATACTGTTGATGAACTAGAAATAAAAATGCTCTTATTAATCGGATGGACAAAAACTATTACAGAAGTTTTTTGTAATGGACGGTCATATAAAAACATTTTAGAAGTTATTTAAGACTCTAATGACAGAATGAGGAATATTCTAAAATTAATCATTTTTACTGTCGAAATGAAAGATGATTTTATAGAGGATGAGGGCGAAGAGGAAGAAAAATATTTTTAAGAAGATATCGATCTCTATCAACCTTGCCCAACTACGAGTTTAAAAAGACCGAACCTCTTTAAGACAATGCATTGGGAAAACCACAGTAAACTAGAATCTTTTTAAAAACAAGCTGAGAGACCCTCTCAGGTTTTACATATTTTTAGGTTTTAGCGTCCTTAGATAAATATTCAAATAATATTTTATCAATTCCTTTGGTCCGTTTGTCTGTCTGTCAGTTCGCGGCTACTAATTACAGTGACTTCAAATTTTTTGTCAACAATTAAGGGTCATATGAGGATCACCCGGTAATATTTTGGAGAAAATACAATATGTCGAATCAAGATGGAGGCCTAGTGAAATCTTAAACCATTATTACTAAAAAAACTAATTATTCAATTTCCTTAAATTTTGCACAAAAATCAAGTGTTACATAGGATTGAACTGGTAACATTTTGGTATGGATATAAGATAGCAACACAAAATGTCAGCCTAATAGCATTAAAAAAAATGGCCTGAAAAAAAACTACTTATTCGATTAGTTTCAAATTATATACAAACGTTGAGGGTGATATAGAGATAAACTGGTAAAGTTGTGGTACGACTCCAAGATGGCGAAACAAAATGACAGCCAAATATTTTTTTAATCAACGTAAAAAGATCTTATTCAATTGACTTTAAATCATGCCGAAAAATTAAATATGATATATCCTTATAGCTGGTACGAATTCAACATGACGTAACAAACTAGCGATGTATGTCAATGTAAAAATTACTTATTGAATTTATTTTAAATTATGCCCAAAAATCAAATATGGCATAGGCAGAACCTGGTAAAATATTGTTAGGAATAGAATATGATGGAACAAATGTCGCCCAATAAAATTGTTTGAAAATATATTATATGTCTTTCTAAATATCTATGTACTGAACTAAATTGGGTCACACTTCACTATTTCTAATAAAAGGAAAGATTTATAACGAGGGAAGTTCCAGGTAAAGGAAATTTACCGATTTTTCAAATGTACTAAAGATAAAATAACCATATTGTACACATTTACCAGTAAATGTGTACATTATAGATATTTTAAATTTATTACACTAAAATCACTCATAAAGGCGCGGTGGTGGTTCTATAACTGATTTTACATTGATGTACCATTCATTCATAGTGATTCAACAAATGCCATTAGCCATTTATACTATTTCATTAAACAAGTGCGATCTTTAGGGCTGGAACAGATGGGCCAAAACGCATTGACTCAGGGAAGCCCTATTTGAACTGAAACATACAAGACACTTTGTGGCGTCAATAAGTTGAACTACTCGATTGTATATACTAGCGACTTTGTGGCGCTACTGAGTGGTGCCACTGAGTTACTCGTGTGGACGAGTTTGGCGAAGATGTGGGTTTTTTATTATCGGTGACAAAAATAGTAAAATAGCAATTTACGTAGTAAGTCTGAAGTAGACAACAATCCAGGAGGAGCACTCGGCGAGTTCTGGAAGTCTGCGAGTTCGAAAAAATAGTTTCTTGTCGTTTTAAGAACACTTCTTCTTTGAGAAAGTAGCGCTTTTCGGGTCTAGTCTGGGAAATACGTACTCCAACATCCCGGACAAAATTTTCAAAGAAAAAGCGTAGTTGTAGAAAAAAAGGTTTTATTTTTAAAGTAAACTCTGGCCAGGAAAGTCTACTTCTAGGGTTTCTTTTATGACGACGTAGGCATCGAAAACGCCGAATACTGTGGATGCATCAATAACGTTAGAAAGCTAGGCAGTATTGCACATTAATGATTGAATTAAAAGCGGATTCCGCAAAAATTTTTAAATTATTTTAGAACGTCAAGGGACAATTTTGATGAGCTTCTTAATTTACTTAAGGTGCATATTGAGAAGGTAGATACAAATATGAGAAGAGGTATTCCTGCTGAATATAGATTTGAAATTTAATATTGTGAGTTGATGCCGGTGCGCGCGGAGACAGGATCCGTTTTTTGTCTGCCTTTTCTTTTTACAAAGATTGACGAATAATGAATGTTTTATATGTATACAGACGCGTGGGACCTAGGAACTATTATAATGTCAATGCTTTAGAATTATAGTATGGATAGTGTTTAAAAAACAGACTTATGATTAAAAAAGTTAACATTAAAATATGAAAATTATTTATTTTAAAATCGTGTTGTAGAAATATAGCTGAACGGTGTTGATTTAGTTGTACGTTAGTGAAGGATTAAATTGAAATGTAAAACATTTTTTAAAAAATATATGAAAAAAAGTGTATAACATACTGAACGTAGACTTTTTAAAATATGACACACGCTCTATTTTCGTTATTTTAAGTCTACAAAAATTGTTAATGATATTTCATGTATCACGTCCTACATCTAAATTCACGTATTTTTTAAATATTGACCTTTCGGGCCTATTATCAATCTGTAAAGCTTGAACGGTTTGATTAAGTTTAAAATGCTTGCATTTTCATGTCTTGGGTTTTCCTTATTACTTAGTCCACATTAATTTTCAGTTTAACCGAAACTCGATGTAAACTAATAGATAATTAGTAAATAAGAAGAAGGAAAGTGCAATTCATTCGGTCCTAAGTAAATCTTATACATTTTCAAATTTTTTGAAGTGCTCGAAACGTTCTATTTTAAATTTTGATATTCCAAAAACAATTGGGCGATTTTCAAAGGAGGATAAGGATTGGTTAAGACTCCCTGTATATTTAAAAAAAATTGGGATTTAGTATGGCTCGTAGACGGTTGCTATTGCAGGAATGATGTAAATTTGTGAAATGAAGTCTGCTGATACGCTGTAAATATCGGTGGTTCTTGTAGGCTGTTGACTAATGAATGAATGAATGACCAGTTTTAATACCACCCTCGTTGGAGTTACTCCCAGTTCCTTAAAAGTTAGGATTGTGAATTATGATGGGTTGGAGATCTGCATATTTGTGTGTCAATAGCTTCTATTTGCAACAAACTAATCACGTTCTAATAAGAAATTTGTCAATTTAATGTTGAAGTACCTGAATATAATTAATGTAAATTATTTAGCTTACCAGCCTTATTTTTCTCGGCACAGTTTTATGTCTTTAAAAGATGGAACAAATATGTCTAATATTTTTCCCATTTTTTACTTTTCAATATTCTATTACTCTATTAATTAGATTTACAAACACAAAGGATCATATAGCAACATAAAAAAATGCGACCTGTCGCTGCAAAGCGCTCGTGGATAACGAAATCATATGGTAACCGAATATACAAAACATAGAACTTAGAGTGGTCAGACTGACAGAGGCAATAAAAGAATTATGATGACTTATCCATGTCCGCTTCCAGGCTTTCTAGTAGAGTCGGGGTTATCGAGAGTGATCAAGAAAATGAATTTTTCCCGGCGAAAATCGAAGAAGATACCAATAAAGCTACGTTCGAATTATTGCCTAGAAAGTCAAAGCAACAGTACGATTTTTGATACTATCTTTTCTTGAAATGGAGTGATCACAAAAACGTTAGTGGCAAGGAGGGCAGTTAAAAAGTCCTTCTTGCATATTGAAGAAAAGTCCAAAATATGACAATGTTTAACGCTTTGGTCAAATTTCACTATGTTAAAAGCGATGATGAACATACATAATCAGGATATAAGCAAATATTACAAGTTTGATGTTTTT
Organism: Kuschelorhynchus macadamiae; assembly: GCA_030620095.1. Taxonomy (NCBI): domain Eukaryota; kingdom Metazoa; phylum Arthropoda; class Insecta; order Coleoptera; family Curculionidae; genus Kuschelorhynchus; species Kuschelorhynchus macadamiae. Next base: position 131,274 of record JAUTXW010001419.1, on the reverse strand, counting down.
TAAAGCGAAATGATAACTGATATTGACCGAAAGAATCGAAAGCATTGATAAATTTCCTGCAGAAGCCCCGGATCAAATATTATGCAAAAAGCTGCGCTATTTGATATTAAAGAATATCGAAGATTTGGGAACTTCACTAGTTGTGCATATACCAGACACAAAAGCTAATGTGCAACGAACCTTTATTATTAGTGGTACATTGTATATGAACTATTATAAAAAGTACATAGCCCTTTATCCAAAGAATAATATTCATTCAAATAATTTTATAGGATGCATTAAGAATATATATACTAGGACTCCATTTGGATTCAACACATTCGGTAAGATGCCTGCCAAAATCGTTAAATTTCTAAATTTGCCTGGTTTCGATCTTTATACATTGTTTCCGACGTTCTTCAGCGAATTTGTTGGCGAAGGGTTATATAATAGAATCGTTACAAAAGAAAAAGAACATTGCAGATCAAAAGTTGTCCAAAATTTCGGCAGATACCATTGCTCGCTAGTCTGGTACAAATTTTACCAAAAAAATTCTGTTAAAATTGTAGTTTCCCTAATTGTACGTTTAATTTAATAAATATAATATTTTGATTTAAAACTTCTTATGTTTTATATTTCTCATCAGTGTTCTCATAACTTTTAACACAAATGCTAAAAGAGCATTAGTTTTAACACCAGTATCATAAAATGACATTTTAGACACTGATAGCATGCGTTAAAAATTATAAAATTAAATACTTTTATTGACGTTTCTTCAAAAAATCTTTCTTCAGCAGTAATAATTCTTCTCGTGTTTGTATCTGCCCTCTGAATATGCACCTTACATAGATTAAGAAGCTTATCAAATCTGCCGTCTGAACTTCTAAAATAATTGAAAAATTTTGCAGAAGCCGTTTTTTATTCAGCCATTAATGTATAATACTGCCAAGCTGATAGTCTTTCTAACGTTGTTGGATGCATTTACCGATTATAACAAATGCACCACTCAGTTACTCGACAAAGTCGCTCCTTTACGCGACTGAGTGGCCCCATCTAGTGTCCCGTTTATTCTAGCCTTTATAATTAGTCTGCCAGTTTATATTTGGATTTTAGTATGATTTTTTACTCATTGTACATATTTGTCGGAATTTTTTTTATTTTATTATTTATTAAGTTTAAGTATATTTAAAAAATGTTTCTAATAATATTTCGTATATTTATAATAATTTCCTTTAATACGTTTTTAAATAAGATGTTTTTAGACAGATTTTTCAACATATACTATATTCGTCTTCTACTTTCCCGGTTTTATCAATGGCGTGAAAATTATTTAGGCGATTCAGCATTATTATATAACAACTATAATTAATGATATGATGATCAAAATCGGCTTGCAAGATCAAGATTAAGTTTAAAGTGAAGATTATCAGATTATTGTTACCTTTGTTAGCTCTGTGTCTCAATCAATAGAAAATTTAACTCGATTTGAATGATCCAGATTAAGAGACTAAATTATTTTTCTTACTATATATATAAAATTTGTTTAAAGCAGTAGGTCAAACCGAAAGCAGATGTTTATCAATTTTGCAAAATCAAAGCCACGATTAAGATCAAGCTCATCATATTTTTTTATTGCTGTAGAGCCTAAAATATATGTATAAAAGTTGGTATCAACAAGCCAAGTGGAAGTGGTTCCAAATTGACATAAAAATTATTGAAGACTGCAGTTAAGATCAAGATCAATACTGCATAGTGATCAGACCTTTATATATGTATAAAATATCAAATCAAGAAAATTTGCTTACAAGATTTGACCTAGACAGACCGACAGATAAACAGACAAGTAAAGTTCAGAAAAAGCATGTATCAACGCGTTATTTACTCTACGTCCATGCTAATGTGTAGATTTGTAAAAACTAAAAAATATAGTAATTCAAATTTCAGGAGGTAGAAATGTTGATTTGATGAATCGCACACCAATTTATTCTCTTCAATTGCGAAAACTAAATGTTTGAGAGATGAAAGTTTTATACAAAAGGATTACAGAACTCTACACCAGTTACATGCACCATTTCCAAAGAAACCGCTGACATAATGAATTCTCATTCTGTATTTCTTACTGCTAACACATATACTTAAAATAAAATATTTTTTAAAAAGAAAGTTTAAATTTCAAAGTATTTAATTGGCGCAGTGGCTAGCATAGATCAGTGGTAATTACTTCGAATCGTCCGGAAGAATTTGCTATGTGGGGTTTCAACACTTTGTCGTTATCTAAGTGAACCTACAGTGAGCTGCACAGAAGAGGATCGGAAAGGGAGACGAAAATAGAATATTGTAAGTGCTTTTCCTTTTTGTTCCTCCTAAACCTTCTGTATAAGGATTTTTGGTTAGGGATAATAATAGGGACATAGGACAGTAGAGCAGAGTAGTAGTTTAAAATTCATGTCTATTAATGACGCTGAAAATTTGAATTATAATTTTTCAATTTTTACCTGTTATTTGTTTTTAAGAAAAAAAGAGTGCTTGATACACCAAAGTACGCAAAGTAGATTTATTAGTTTTAAATTAATATATGAACGAATTAGAAGAAATAACAAATAGTTTAAATTCTATTGCATTAAGCTCCGGAACACACAAGCCAAAAACAACCAATAAAATGGCAGGCAGTGTTTCAGGCCAGCCCAAAATTAATTGGGAAATTTTTAAGAGTGAACTAGAAAATATTAAACCATTTGATGGCGGTAGTAATATTTTAAATAAATTTATTAAAAGATGTGACGATTTAGTAAGCAAATACAAATTCTTAAAATATGGCTATTTAGATCAACATATATTTGAATGTATCCAAGAAAAATTAACCGGCCGAGCAGAAGCAATGGTTGGCAATCGTGTTGAGTTAGACACTTGGAAAAAATTAAAACCAGCCTTTTAAAATGTTTTTCTGATCGTAGGGACTTAGAATGTTTAGTTTAAGAACTAACTAGAACAAAGCCCTACAAGAGCGAACATTTAATTAATTTTGGTAGCAAGTTACAATTAATAAGAGGAAGTGGAAAGAATTAGTAATGATATTAGTTTAAGTATAGATGAAAAATTACTGTGATAAAACTGCTTTAAACACCTTTATTGCGGGTTGTACTGGTACACTAAAAAATAATATTCGTTTAAATAACCCCGTACCCTTGGAAGATGCAATGGCGTATGTCAGTGAATTCGAAAATTTCGAAACTCTTTACGGCAGTATATCTAATAGTAATAGAATCGTAAAAAATCATAATAATCATATACCTAGCTATAAATAAAATAACTTTTAACATTTTCCCAATACAAGTGTGACTCCAAATTTCGATTTGGCTTCCTGAAATATGTCAAGTGTGCAAAATAGAAATTTTTCACCAAAACCAATTTGGTCTAGTCAACTATTGACGAGCAATCACGTCTCCACCAAGAAGATATCCAACTAATAAAGAAGTTTTCGGATCCCCTCGAAATGTTTTTAAACCTAATCCGAATCAGTCAACAAACTTTCCGAAACCAACGTCAATGTCCACTACATCTAGAAATCCCACTTTAATGATGAACAGACGAAATCCGTCGAACCAAAATATTTCAAACCAAAATTTTACCCGAATTATATATATTCAACAAATTTTACCCGAATTGTATATATCCAATAAATAAAATACGATAAAACAGCAATTGGTTGCCAAACTACATGTATTCAAGCTTCGATAAAAACTTTTACGGAGTTTCGTACGAATTATAAGAACAATTTTATTTTATTTGATTTTATGATTATTTTGATAGTATTTTAGGTTAAACAGATCTATAGCCATGAAATTAAACATTAATTTAATAAATAAAAAACTAATAAGGAAAAATATCGAAATACTCGAAACACCTGTGACGACTGAATGTCTCCCACATTTGTCTGCCAAAGTTAACATTTGCGCATATCACACTGTATATATTTGTTTTTCTTTTCATTGTTACTGCATAACATACTGTACATATTTATTTTATTTTAAATTTACTTTTTTAATCTAGGCTAATTATCTATTGCTATTGAGAAATGTAACAATTTGTAGGTACTTAGTTTTCTGTACGTAATTGTGGGAATTTCCATCGGCATTTAGAGTCTAATTTAGTTTTAAGGTTCTTGTATGCTATCCGCTAATTTTTATTTTTACAACACTTCTTTGTACGATTTTAAAATATGTTGTTGCACGTTAGATGGTAGAAACCATCACCGATAGTAAACTGTTTATTGCATTTAGGGTTTATGATAGGAAAACACCGAAACGACCCTTCTTAGTAAAGCTTTCTCCAAATTCCCATTTTACTATCTGTAATGAATGTTTTTATTTTGACCATGGGAAAGTTTACGAAGATAGAAAAAAACCCTTTTTGCCAACGAATAGGACCAATCAAAGCGAGGAATTTTGGCACAGGGGGCGGAACTTTATGTTTCTTGAGATTTGTATTAATATTAGAGGAGGACTCTGTTTTTGGACTTGCAAGGAGTGGGATGTGAATTTTGTTGTTCTAGTTCAATAGGCTTATTTTATTTCATTTTAACAGTGTTTCAATAGACTCTCACAGTTCATATAAAAAAGGAATGTATTAGATATATAGCTAATCATCACCACATACGTTCCTAAAGTGGTGACCCCGACGTGATTTGTTTTGTGAGAGCAAGTATTGTAATTAGTGCTTCAGTGTTTTAGTGATAAATTGAACAATCAACGTAAGTACCTAGTATTACAGTGAACTTTTTATCATTCCTTTTGTGGTAGGTTGTGTTTTAGTCAATACAACAGTCCCTAAGCTATCGTGAGTTTATTTGTAACAAATATTTCGCGGTATACATTGCCTAACTCTGTGGCAGAAACCAACAGTGCCATCCCTATCGCGAACGCTGTTGCGATAAATTCCGCGCCGCGACTTCCAGACTTTGACCCGTCGGATCCAGAACTTTGGTTTGTAATCGTAGAGGCTTGCTTTAATAGATCAAAAATCACAAACACCGAGCAAAAATATTTGGACATTCTCGCGAAACTTCCGCCGCGATATATCAGCGAAGTGCGCGACATTGTAACGAAACCATTAGATTCTAATTCCTATTCCGAACTAAAAGAACAACTCATAAAGCGGTTAAGTGCGAGCCAAGAACAGAAGACCAGGCAACTGCTAGAAAACGAAGCTATGGGTGACGAAAAACCTTCCCAATTCCTTCGAAGACTGCAGGCACTAGCAGGATCAGTAGTCCCGGACACATAAGTGAGGAGTATTTGGGTAAGACGCTTACCAGCCAATCTACAACCTATACTAGCTACGCAATCAAGTCAAACCCTAAGTGAAACTGCGGACTTGACTGACAATATATTTACTGCTCTGCCTGTGAGCCCTTCCGTAGCGGCAATCACCCCTAAGCATTCGCAAGAATACCAGATTCTCCATTTCCTCATGCAAAAACTAACACAGCAACTTTCAGAGGTCAAAGGAGAGCTAGCTAGTGTCAAGCAGGACGTGCATGCTTCAAGAGGAATGCGAATTTCCCGCACGCATTTTCGATCCCGATCCCAGTCGCAGCATCGCTCGCCACCTACACCTAGGGAAGCGCGCCCAGCCGGAATATGCTGGTACCACTGGCGCTACAAGCAGGAAACCCAGAAATGCACTATGCCCTGTTCATGGAACCAGGGAAACCAACCGGGCAGTCACTGATGGCGGCAAATGACACCTGCCTTAATAAATCACCCCGCCTATTTATCTACGATCGTGAAACCGGACTTCGATTTCTCATCGACACCGGTGCCGATCTAAGCGTAATCACGAAACTCCGAGTGGATGGTGCTCATACCAAATCAACCTACGCACTTTCAGCTGCCAATGATTCGTCTATAACCACATACGGAATAGTAGCGCGTACCCTCAACCTAGGACTCCGCCGAGATTTTCCATGGAGATTCATCATAGCTGAGGTATCTCAACCTATCCTAGGAGCAGACTTCCTCGCACACTATGGACTGCTCCCGGATCTGCAGCAAGGCAAACTCTTGGACTCCACAACACAACTGGCATCACGTGGTGAGGTTTTAGAATGGACCGCTCCGACCGTCAAAGTATTTAATGGTGCTTCCCTTTCCATGTGCTTCTGGAAAGGTTCCCGGGAATCACCAAACCAAACGGTGCTCCCAAATACATTAAACACAAAACTCAGCATCATATTATTACCACGCCTGGTCCGTCTGTCGCACAGAAACCACGCCGCCTAGCTCCGGACAAACTAAAAACAGCAAGGAAGGAATTCGACACCATGGTGAAACTTGGACTTGCCAGGACTTGCGAAAAGTCCTTGGTCCTCGCCGTTGCACCTAGTACCAAAAAACAACGGCAAATGGAGGCCCTGTGGGGATTATAGGGCTCTGAATAGCAGAACCTGTCCTGACCAATATGGCGTCCGCCATATCCAGGATTTCGCACAAGAGCTCCAAGGAAAATCGATTTTTTCAACCATCGACTTAATCCGTGCGTTCAACCAAATCCCAGTAGCTGAGGAAGACATCGCGAAAACAGCCATCACCACATTATTCGGATTGTTCGAATTTCCATTTATGACGTTTGGACTTCGAAACGCAGCACAAACTTTTCAGCGTTTCATGGATGAAGTTACTCGAGGGTTGGACTACTGTTATGTGTACCTAGACGACATCCTTGTTGCCTCAACGACGCCCGAAGAACACCTCCGCCACATGGAAACACTGTTTCAGCGGCTTCAGCAATACGGCATTGTCATTAATCCAAGTAAATGTGTTTTTGGCCAGTCCCAAGTCATATTCCTAGGATATTGCGTCTCAAACGCAGGCACCCAACCACTGCCAGAAAAGGTCGAAACTATTCTGGCCTACCCAAAACCTGAAACGGCCAAGCAACTTCGTCGCTTCCTGGGTATGGTGAATTTCTACCGGAGATTCATACACAAAGCAGCCGAGATTCAAGCATTATTCAACACACTCTTACACTGGACCACAGAAGGTCTAGCCTCGTTCGAAGCCAGCAAGAAAGCACTAGCCCAGGCTACCTTGTTGTCGCACCCAAATGTCAACGCACCCCTTGCTATATTCTGTGACGCTTCAGACTCTGCCATTGGCGCTGCCTTGCAGCAGTGGGCAACCACTTAGCTTTTTCTCCAAGAAGCTTAGTCCTACAGACTGCAAATATGGCGCTTATGACCGTGAGCTACTGGCCGCATACCTATCCGTCAAATATTTCAGACACATGGTGGAGGCAAGAAACTTTAGTACTTTCACGGACCATAAACCACTGATATATGCATTTCGTCATAAGAAAAGCCAAGTACCACCTCGACAGTTCTGGTACCTGGATTTTATCGGTCAATTCTCGACAGACTTTCGGCATATAGCAGGGAGCGATAATGTGATTGCAGATGCCTTATCTAGGATTGATGAAGTTCATAAGTCAATCGACTACGACGCTCTAGCAACATCCCAGAACAGTGACGAAGAACTGACCAGATTTTGTCAAGGCGATTCGGTCTTGAAAATGAGACAAATCCAAATTCCTTTCAGTAACAACACAATCTGGTGCGATATGTCAACTTCAATAGTTAGACCATTTATTACGAAGCCATTCAGGAAACCAGTTTTTGACAGCATACACCAACTAAGCCACCCCGGCGTCAGAGTCACAGTGAAACTAGCAACTCAGCGCTATGGTTGGCCATCTATGAAGAGTGACTGCAGGAAGTGGGCCCAATCCTGTCCTGAATGCCAGCGTTCGAAGGTCTCGCGAAATGTCATTAGTCCAGTCGGAACGTTTGCACCACCCTCTAGCCGTTTTGAGCATGTTCACCTTGACATAGTGATAATGCCGTTATCTGAGGGATACAGATATTGTCTGACCATGATAGACAGATTTTCCGGGTGGCCTGAAGTAATACCACTGAAAGATGAGGAAGCAACCACCATTGCACGAGCCTTTTATGACAACTGGGTGTGCAGGTTTGGCATTCTACTACGAGTCACCACCGATCAGGGCCGGCAATTTGAGTCTTGCCTGTTCAAGCAAATTAATTGTCTAATGGGCACCAATCATATTCGTACAACGGCATACCACCCCGCAGCTAATGGCATGATCGAAATGTTTCATCGCCAACTTAAGGCTTCCTTTCGATGTCATAAGTCCCGCTGGACCAAGAGCCTACCCACAGTTTTGTTCGGTATCCGAATGGCTTGGAAAGAGGACCTCGACGCTACAGCTGCAGAGATGATATACGGCCAACCCATTCGCCTGCCTGGAGAGTTCTTAGCATCCCGCTCACTGAATATCCAAGATGATGGCTCCAGCAACTTCGCCACTGAACTAAGTACACATTTTCTTAAGCTACGCCCCACCAATGGATCTAACCACGATGCAAAGAGAAAAACGTTTATTTTTAAAGATCTTCAAACAGCCACTCATGTTTTTGTTCGCCATGACGCTCAGAAGAAGCGTCTTCAACATCCTTACGATGGCCCGTACCGCGTCGTTTGCTGGGAGATTAAGGCGTTCGTCGTTGATATAAGGGGACGCCACGTCACCGTCAGTATTGATCGACTCAAGCCAGCGTATATCTTGAAGAAGGACCCACAGGACATGTCACTGTCACAAGATATGGAGACGGAATACGTCATTCATTCAGCAGGAATCTCTAGAAACGATCAAGTCACTCTGCAACCCACAGAAATTACCAGAACCAAATGTGTCTCGCAACGAGAAGAAGAAGCACACCAGCCACCAGATGGGAACCTTGCTCCCGCATCAGAACCCATCAGCAGGTCACCAGAGCGACAAACCAGATCGGGCAGACATGTCCGGTTTCCCAACCGCTTCCAGGCTGGATTGTCGTGAATCTCAATCACTGGCAGGGGGGTGTTGTGGCGACTGAATATCACATTTGTCTGCCAAAGTTAAAATTTGCGCATATCACACTGTATATATTTGTTTTTCTTTTCATTGTTACTGCATAACATACTGTACATATTTATTTTATTTTACATTTACTTTTTTAATCTAGGCTAATTATCTATTGCTATTGAGAAATGTAACAATTTGTAGGTACTTAGTTTTCTGTACATAATTGTGGGAATTTCCATCGGCATTTAGAGTCTAATTTAGTTTTAAGGTTCTTGTATGCTATCCGTTAATTTTTATTTTTACAACATTTCTTTGTACGATTTTAAAATATGTTGTTGCACGTTCGATAGTAGGAACCATCACCGATAGTAAACTGTTTATTGCATTTAGGGTTTATGATAGGAAAATACCGAAACGACCCTTCTTAGTAAAGCTTTCTCCAAATTCCCATTTTACTATCTGTAATGAATGTTTTTATTTTGACCATGGGAAAGTTTACGAAGATAGAAAAAAACCCCTTTTGCCAACGAATAGGACCAATCAAAGCGAGGAATTTTGGCACAGGGGGTGGAACTTTATGTTTCTTGAGATTTGTATTAATATTAGAGGAGGACTCTGTTTTTGGACTTGCAAGAAGTCGGATGTGAATTTTGTTGTTTTAGTTCAATAGACTTATTTTATTTCATTTTAACAGTGTTTCAATAAACTCTCACAGTTCATATAATAAAGGAATGTATTGGATATATAGCTAATCAAACACACACATACGTTCCTAAACACCGTTTAAAATTGGACAACCAGAAGATGTGAATTTTTCATTTTATTCCATTCTAGAAACCTTGCGTTCAGCACGGTTTCTAGAGCATAATCCTATATTCGGCATTCTTATTTCTGAGAAATACATTCAAATCTGATAATTATAACACACGGATATATTAATAAAATCAAATGTAGGTTCGAAAAGGTTTTCGAAAATACCAGACTTTTTGTAACCGTATCAAATAGAAACCCCTAAAATGACATTATCAAACTCTTAAAGGAATTTGTTGACCAAAAAACAACATACGCTATCTATTTTAGATCTCCCAAATTAGGTGAATCTTACACTTACTAGTTCAAAATCCCTAGAACACATACACATGGATAATTTTAAAATATCCAACGAATCGTTTTTGACGATAATTGATATCTTTTCTCGGTACAGCCAAGCGTACCACTTAAGTAGCCTTACAGGACCCTCATTAATCGAAAATATCTTAAATTTTATCACTTATCATGGGTTTCCTCTAAAAATTACCACAGAATGCGGAACCGAGTTCAAAAATAAAGAACTCGAAGACTTTTGTAAATTATACAAAATAGAGCTTCACTATACTACATCAAAAAATAGTAATTCTAACACGCCAGTGGAAAGATATCACTCTATTTTAATAGAGCATTACCGATGCTTAAAATAAGAGAGTAAAAATTTTACTTCCATTCAATTAACGAAAAGAATAATCTTAGCTTATAACAATTTCTATGCACAGCGTTACCAAATATACACCGTTTGAAATAATGAAAGGACAAATAACACTAACCGTTTCGATCTTAACGATAACATAATAGTTTCAAATTACGTACAAAATCATAAAGAAAATGCAAAAATTCTCTATGATAAAATTCAAAATGTAAACGTCAGTACAAAACGAAAAATCGCCAGTACTAGAGAAAAAATAATTTCAAAAATAAACTTCCTGAGACATACAGAAATAAAGACTGTCCGAGAAAATGTAACATAAAAAACCAGACACTTCTATTGATGGTCCTTCGATTTCAATCAGTAACTCGAGCGATATTCAATCTACAACCACATATTAGAAATAAAAGATGCCTTATAGACCTTGAAGGAAAAGCAAATAAATTGTTAAATGGTTATTCAGTACTTTAGATGCCGACGATGGCGAACGCTATGACAGGGCAATTAAAAACTTGGAACAAATCAAGAAAAATTAGAATATAGCCTAAAAATCTTAAGGAAACGACAGAAGGCGAAATTAACAGTATAATAGAATACGTTAGCCTTCAAAGTATAATTTACCAAATTAATTTAAACTGTCAGAATCTTATAAATGTTATTGACAATTTCGAAGATGGGATTATGTTTGCGAAACTAAATACGTTACATAACTCTATAATGTCAGTATCAGAAATGCAACAAAAGAAAAGAACTTAAAGTCATGTATAATAACGAAATACCAAATTTTAAAGACATACTCTCTTAGTATCAGTTCTTATGCACACAAGTTAAATAGAAGGGTAATTTTTGCTATTCACGTCCCTATAATTAGGCCCGAAAGCTTTACCTTCTATCAACTTTTTCCTGTAATCCGTAGTCAAAAAATATTTGTTCCCAAATATCTGCTAGAAGCGACGTACTACTGTAATTAAGATTTCCACCCCAGGATCGTTGCACTCTCCAACTAATGGAAGGTTCTCAATTAGATGATTGCCAAATTTTCCAAATTAGCATCGATGAAGCAATCTCCGAGCAAATAACATAAGATGAAATACTAGTCCAACCAGTAAAAGAAGAAAGAATACTTTCAAAATGCCATACGTCGAAATTGACCACTCTATCCTTCTTAAAATTCGAAAAATGTGTCAAATTCAAGTAAGAACGAAGACATTTACAAACGACATACGTATAAGGCAAGGAAAACCACTCTTACTGCCAGAAATCCAAATCCAAATTTAAGAACAAGAAATACTTATCAAAGTACGTATCTTACCAAAATAAATTTCGAAGAGATCTATCTTCTAAAGGACATGGCTAATAATGAATCACCAATCGAAGAAAGAAAGTCAATCGATGTTTCTCCAGTAATTAGTACTTCTACAATATCGATTATCGTCATTTGTGCCAGACTACTGATATGGAAGAGAAAATCACTGACTAACTACTTCAGGACCGTCTGCCAAAAAAGAAAACCCAAAAAGCAAGAATTCGAAGAAACCAATATCCATGCTTCAAAAATCAACTCCGTTATTTTCTCAGCATAGTGAGGGAGGAGTTACATACACCGTTTCCAACAAAACCGCTGACATAACGAATTCCCAGACAGACGATTTCAGGAAGCACGACGTACTGCTGATGCAGATTCCCAGGCCCAGGAGTTTAATTCGTTTTCATCATTATTGTGTAAATCAATCTCATTTTAAATTTTTTACTGTTAACACATATATATAAAAAAAAATATTAAAAAAAAAACTTTAAATTTCAAAGTATCTTATTCACTCGACTGTTGTGATTACAAAAACAATTTTTCACGTACCTAACTCGTACCGGAGCTGACATGATATTGTTAGCCCAAGGAACCCAGGATAAATACTAGTATGCGTCAACAACAGTGGCGCATACAGGGGGGGGGGTTCGAAGTTAACCCCCCCAGAGCTACTTTTATTTAAGCTAAAATGATGAAATAAATGATAAATAGTATAAGGTAAGGATCTTTTTTTTTGACAAGAGCCATTTTTACCTACAATTAAAACAGAGTAACGACTTTTTTTGGATGTTCATTTTATTTACAATTAGGTAGAAAACCAAAAATGATGCTCCTTTTTTATTGAAAATTTTCATCGTCTTAAAACCCCCCCTAGAAGCAATGTCTATATACGTCACTGGTCAACAACTATGCCAAGTATAAACTTTCCCGACCAAGGTAAGATTTTTTATTTGTCCCTTGTGATTAGGCTAGTTTTAGATTAACATGCTCACAATTTTTAAATCTGCAAATATCGAAATAATATAGATATATTGACCAAACAGAACTAGAGCTATGAACATTACAGTTAGATACAAAATACAATAATCGTTTTCCAGTTTTTAACACAAGACTACTATCAGACACTAATACTTTGTTATTTTGTTTGTTGTTATTGTCTTATTAATTTTCATTTAAATTTTCTCCCAGTAATAACCATATTAAATGTTGATTTCAATGTTGTTACAGCAATTTACCAAGTCTAACCTTAATACTAGAGCAATAAACTTCTCTAACGCTTGGAACAAAATACAATTTAGTTCTGCCAACTAAATAAGCTTTTTGTTGTAATAGTTGTAATTATGCCCTATTTCAGTTCATGTAAGCCAAGTATAATTTCCGGATATATGTATGAACTATACATGCTAGACAAAGCAACCGTCTTGGGCAATTCAATTAAAATTTAAAAAAGGCGTAAATGGTACGCATTTCAATTTTTATAAATAGTCCGAGTTTTCCCATATAACACACAAGCTTTCATATTGCTTATAAAGCGATCTGTGAAAGAACCAATATGAGTAATTAGGGCAAATGTAAAAATCTCACTTAACCAATATACAACTTGACACAAATTTTACCTAATGACACTATTATAATAAAATAATTTGTTTTTTTTTTAATTTAAAGCAGTTTAATTAGAAAGCAACAAAGAGCACTACAATATTGCCGTCTGAAAAAAATGGGTCGTAATTTTTATTTTACAACAATGTTACTTTATTAGCCAATTTTAGAAAACAACAAAAATATACTGCTCGTCAAAAAGTGTTACAATGCAATTTTATATGCTTGTATTTAACTGTTGGTTTTACTTTTGCACATACATCACATGGTATCTGCAGTGTGAGAAGTCGATAGAATCACCGACAAAAATCTCACTAGTCTAGCGAATGAGCGGATGTTGACATGATATGGCGGTCGACCTTGATCACGTGTCGTAGTTGCTTTTTTTTAAAAAGTTAAAACCAAAAATCTAAGTTTTATAAAACAATATCGTAGAGTCTACTAAAACAGACAAAAATATAATAAGACAAAATGTGGACTTTCCTATAATCTTAACGAAAAACAACAGATTTTTATTCCGGACATTTTTTTTCGTCGGGTAATAAGACGTTGAAAAGTCGACGTGTTTTATATTCGCGCCGATATTCTCTCTAAAAAAACCAGTAACCTTATTTTGATAAGCTTTTCTAAATTTAAAGCTAGTTTCTCCTGCATTAACATTCAGTACGTTTTTATTTTGAATTTATTCAGGATTTAAACTTCAATTTTTTTGTTAAAACGACATTGTAGCAAAACTAGTTGTTTAAGATTTTTATTATACGAGGTGGAACATTTAACAGGAATAAATTCAGGAACTTGAAAAGTAATAATTTGTAAAAACTTTTTTACCCACAAATACATTCATTAAATTCCGGATTTTTTGATAGCATGAATTTGATCATGGCATCGTACGTGTAAGATTTATGGCGTCATTATTTTTTAAATGCATTTTGCACTTTGTCAGAGTTTAATATAGGCAATAACTTTTGCTTTACTAAGGACGAAAAACGGCTTAGTCGAAAATAATTGCGTGACTTGCGTTACCTGTCAAAATTCATATTTCTTTAAAAAAAATGCAGAAAAGGGGCTTATTTGCTAAAATATGAAAAAATTGTATTAAGAAAAGTTATTTATTTTTTAATTCTACATGTGCATACGAAACTTTGATCAAAAATTCCAATATTAATTTTTTTTTAACTTTTTCCGGTTTTTTGAAAATGCCTGCCTAGATTACCGATTTATTTTTTTGTCAAGTAAAAAATACCTATTACCTCTAACAATGGGTAGTGACTTATTGCACACTGGCTATAATAAATCGTTTTACTTCATTACTAATGATCGCTTAAAATAATAATATGCTATTACTATTGTTATGCTATTACTATTTTAATTTAATCAAAGTTACTAAATAATTTGCTTGAGTGAATTTGTTTAATAATAAAGGTTAGTAGTCCACTCGCACAAAATACCGATTAATTTCGCTACGCTTATGTTGGAATTCGTCCACTATTGTGTATCTATCACTATATGCTTGTTCATTAATATCCTATTTATTAAATATACAACCGAATATAACACAGGAAAACGTATTTCATTTTAAAGAGCGGCAAAAGTTTTGCTTCATATGCAATTGCCTGTATTTGGAGGCATTCTAAAATAACATAATATACAATAATTCTACATACAACAGGTAACAAATAATAGTTAGACAAAACACGAAAACAGAAATTTAGACAAAGCTGAAAAAGTGCAACATGAGAATCCAACACTGACAACTATTTACATACGTCTCCTTCGTTCCTTTATTTTGGGTGACGAATTTGGAGTTCTTGGAGGTTTTCCTAAAGTCTTTGAACTTTCGCTGTTGGATCTTGGAGGCAATCCAGAAAAACTTCTCGCCCTAGGTCTTAACTTAAAACTTTGAAACATTTTTGGCACTGAGGTTGTGTTTTTACAGTTGTTAGTCTGGTTGCAATTCATTTTAAAATACGTCTCTTACTAGTATGTTTTTTCTTAAAGTGAAATGTTTTTACTCGTTGAGATGTAGCAATCATATTTAAATTAACATTTAACAGTTAGGTAATATTAAAGTAGTCTCAAATTGAACTTTATTAAACTTTTTCGAGTAAACAAAGAAAACAACGTTAAAAATTACAATATATTTTGCCTTAAAACTGAATAATGTGTGACTTAATTACTTCTGTAATTTTATTCAAAATTCTAAAATATAATTATATTGCTACGTTTTAATATGAAAAATTTCAAGTTGGTGGTGGTGCATATAATATTACCGTCATGGAATCTACATAGAATAAAAAAGTGGTTAAACGGCATTTTAAAAACTAATTAAATTTTCTTTACCAAACGATATTTTCTATTAAAGTTTTTGATATTTTTTTTAAATTTCCAAAAGAAGAAAAAAATGTCATTCCTACCGCAAGATAGCTGAGTTCCGCAACATAGCGGGATACAGATATCGGCAAACATAATATAAACAAACAAAATGCTATTGCAAAGAAATTTGAAACTTGATATGAAGAGGTATTTAAAGAGATATAATTAACTGCCTCAATAAAGTAATTAAACGATAAAAAAATAATCAGGATGCTCAAACTGAAGAGACTTAAATCTGACTTGGTAAGAACAAGAGACAACACTATACATTGAAATAATTACTTTACCAAAGGTTAAATAAGGAAAAAAAATCGGTAAATTTTCTTTACCCGGAATACACACACACACACACATATATATATATATATATATATATATATATATATATATATATATATATATATATATATATATATATATATATATATATATATATATATATATATATATATATATATATATATATATATATATATATATATATATATATATATATATATATATATATATATATATATATATATATATATATATATATATATATATATATATATATATATATATATATATATATATATATATATATATTATATATAAAAACATATTTTCAATGCCAACTGAGATATAGGGCGTTTTTCATTTTCGGTTTTGAAAATTGTCCACAATTTTTTATTTTGCGGAATATTAACATTCTGCAAAGACATTCTAAAGGCACTTTTTTATGTGCAATCCAGTGGCGTACTCAGATTTTTTCTATTGTTGTCCGTTTTATCATAAATAGGCAAAACTTTTTTTTTCAAAGGAAATTTGTAAAACTATAAAATTATATAAATTTATGATATAAAGATGTACCACAAAAATAAATATATTATTGAAAAACAATAATGACGCGCGTTCATTTATATATAAATATATGTTTTGGTGTTATCTTTATAATTTAAAATAAATTACATAAGTAGTTTTTATATTGACATACACCTGAAGCAGCTTTGTTATATTTTAATACATGTTAAATTCGTCAACTAACCGTTTATCAAACATTAATATCATATTTAATTTTAAATGTATATATATATATATATATATATATATATATATATATATATATATATATATATATATGTATATATATATATATATAAATATCAACTCCGTGAAGGGGACGCCGCTAGAAGATTGAGATTTTGTCAGTGGTATGAGCAAAAATTCATGGAGAATGAGAATTTTCCATTAAATATTATTTGGAGTGATGAATCCAGAGTAGATACTTCTGGTATATTTAATAGATATAATTCATATCACTGGTCCACTGAAAATCCACACGTAGTTGTGCAACAAGACCGGCAAGGTCGGTGTGGATTCAATATATGGGTGGGGATATTCTAAAAATTAATTTTTACGACGGAAAAACTGCATATATGATTATGTAAATATTTTGCGCACATATATTGTCCCTTTGTTGGAAGACATACCTTTAGCTGATGCCAAAATATCTAATCAACAAGATATTTAACAATGCAAGGATCACAACTGATCTTTTAAACTTCGAATTTCGAGAAAATTGGATTGGTACGTGGGGCCCCATACCTTGGCCTGCTAGGTCCTGTGACTTAACTCCCTTAGATTTTTTTTGCGGGTTGAAGGACTTGATATTTAAAGGAAGAACCTTTCACACAAAAGAAGAATTGCAAGAGGCCACTAGGCAAGTTTTTTTTTAGCCCAGTTGAACTAATAAATAGTTGCAACTCGGTACGCAAAAGATATTAGTTTGTATTCAACAGGGAGGGGCTTTTTGAACAACTTCTCTATATATATTTATCCGAAACCTATCTAACTATATACCTAGATTTTCATAATTATTTTTTATTTTCACTTGTAGCTGTAAATCGTTTTAAAAGTAATTTGTGTGAACTTTGCTATGTAAACAAAAAAAAATAAAAAAAATTAATAATAAATAATTAAAATAACGTTAGCTAGTGTTATTTAAAGTTGTGTTTAAGTTGCTAATAAACTATAAATCTTAACAATACATAATTGAGATATTGTCATACAAATCAAAGCCTACTTCGATGTAAACCAAAAATACCTAATATTTTCGTTATTTTTGAAAATAAGTACCTACAACTTTATATCACTGAAAAGGGCTAAACGCGAGCATTTTTTATAATTTATAGCCAACTATGATTTCCATTTGAAAAAAAATAGTTTTGCCTATTTATGATAAAACGGACAACTATAGAAAAAATCTGAGTATGCCACTGGATTGCACATAAAAAAGTGCCTTTAGAATGTCTTTGCAGAATGTTAATATTCCGCAAAATAAAAAAGTTATGGACAATTTTCAAAATGGCCGAAAATTGAAAAACGCCCTATATCTCAGTTGGCAGTGAAAATATCGGCAGGCGGTTTTTGTCATTAAACATTTCTCAGAAATCGAGCCCATGACACCTAAGTCAGTTTTGCTCTATCTAGTCAGGAAATAGGTTTTCTCTGTTAAAACAGACCAATTTCGACCACCCTATATATATATATATATATATATATATATATATATATATATATATATATATATATATATATATATATATATATATATATATATATATATATATATATATATATATATATATATAGATATAGTGTATTTAGAAAATCTAATAAGCATTTATTCGTATTTTAGTTTTATAGACTAAATGGTAATTTTATTGTCGGAATAACATTCAAATATTGTAAATAATTCATCTAATACAATTTTTTTCTGTTCCGTTTCTGTAAAATGATTTCATTTAAAATATGTTCAATGAGAATAAGTAAGCTATTTTGTTTTATTTCAGGGATATAATATCAAAATATATAAATTCAATCTTCGTTCATCAAGCAACCGATTTTGTATTCTAGAAAAACTTCTGTAATACGATTTAAGGCTTTTTAAAGATTATTACCAGATGAGAGTGTTAAAGTGAGATTGTTAAATGAGAAATATCTATATTTTGCTGTCAATTATACTTATTTTTTTGCACATTTATTTTTGTCTTTATAACTAAGTAGGTATAATTTAGTTTTTAGGGGACCAAATATGAAAGAGTATTTGATTAGAAGTTAAGGTTTATCTCAATAGTTTGCTGATTTTTTTGTATATTGTAATAATATAAATTTATTACAATTTGTGCGTTATTGGTCTTATTAGGTTTAAATTGGATTTAAATACAGTTAATTTTTAGCGTCAAATAATTTTCCAGAAAATGAATATAAAATAATGGAACCGATTATTAAAATTTTTAGGGATCTTAACGGTTTCAGTAGACCCAATAATCTTCCTTTTATAATATCTTCATACTGATGCAAGAACCGTGGTATACATTAATTATGTGTTCTATTGTGTGCTGGTGTTCAGCTATAGCGGATTGAACAGTTAATTTTTTACTTATACATTTTTCATGTCTTTTAAGTCTAGTAGACAGAGACTGTCCAGTTTCACCTATATAGACTTTACCTTAGGAACAAGGAATTTTGTAAACTTTTCTGTTCTGATTGCAAAAAATATATTTTTTCCTACAAAAATGTTGTAGGTATTAAATATTGTGCTGCTCTTAAAACTCCGCAGAATTCTATTCTATCATTTTTATTTGAGGTACCCTGCCCAAAAAGGTAGAATTACTTTTCTTGATGGTTGACCATCCATTACTGATTGAGGTCTGAATTATCAAATCGAACGCTTAATATCTTCAGTTATCAATATCCATTTGTTTTTAAATTATAACCGATTGCTTCTGGAATGGATTAAGGTCAAAAATAAATTTTAAGAATGTAGTTAGTTCAGGTGTTCTAAAAATATAGTTAAATTTTCTTCTTCGTGTGACCATATTATTAAACTATGATCGACATATCTAAATCCACCTTTAAGTTGTAAAGAACTTGGAGGAACTTTCTAAAAAGGTTTCATAAAGATGTTAGCTACTGCAGATGATGGCGGTAGAGCCGGACTAAGAAGTTAAGACTTTAAGTTGTTGGGGTCCTTTAGAGAAATAATTGATGATTCATATAAAAGGCCTTCCGTCCTGTACTTCCCTGATAAGCTACTCTTTCTCTGACTCGGGCCTATATCAATCAAATGGTAAATCGCTGCAAAATCTCAAGACCGCTTTGTGCTGGGACCTCTGCTTATAACGGGGCCTGAGGCTATAACCCCCATAACCCCAACCTTAATCCAGGGCTGGAGAGCGGAGATCACATGGTGCGCGAGCGATAGGTGTCAAAATGTGGCCTTTGCTCAGCCGATGTCTAAAGCTAGACTGTTCGAGGATTCACTACTTGCATCTAAATTTAAAAGGCGTTTTGTTTATTACGTTACAGATATAGGCGTTTTTTAAACAAGTTTAACAAAATATTTTTAAATTTGACGTAAAGCAAACTTATTGAGATGTATACTTGGTTAAGTGGCGTCTCTCATGCATTCCTTTTTTGAAGTATAAGATTGAGGTTGTACTTTGTTAACAATCAG
The DNA here is from genome assembly GCA_030620095.1 of Kuschelorhynchus macadamiae. NCBI lineage: Eukaryota > Metazoa > Arthropoda > Insecta > Coleoptera > Curculionidae > Kuschelorhynchus > Kuschelorhynchus macadamiae. The sequence continues at coordinate 111,135 of JAUTXW010001419.1, read as the reverse complement.
TCTCCAATATGAACTGTCCAGATTTTAAATTTCCGTATTTATTGTCGTTTTGGTGGAAAAAACGTACCTTTTGAAAGGAGCACACACATATATTATGGAAAATTTGCATTGATGAAGTTGGCTGATTTATTTATAGGATGCAGTTTTTGACCTTCTAAACAAAAAATATTCCGGGCACAATTTAATCCTAGAACTAGTTTTTAAAATACCGGGTGTTAAACTTTGCCACATTTTATGTAACATATATAGGGACAACAGGTTGATGCCTAAATTGTTTTTTCAACAGTTTTAACACATAGTACGTCTCAAAATAAGAGAAAAACTTTTTATGAATTTTGTGTAGTTGGTATACAGTGTATTGTAAACGTAATCCTATATCTCGAAACTAAAGGGTTTTCGGAGCTATGTTTATATATACTAGCTGGGCCGGCAGACCTTGTTTTGCCTTTTTCGTTAAATGACGATTTTTTTCACTTATTAGTTGTATAGAATTAAAACAATACAAAAAATAGTGTTGAAAGGTCTTTTCAAAAAAAAAATCATGTACAATCTCACGATAAAAATCTGGTTTAGAAATATGGAATTTTTTCTCATTTTGGGTAAATAATTATTTTTTCCTCATGTAATTTATATGATATTATATGGATATAAGCAACGTTTAACACCCTGTATGTTAAAAACTAAACATAGGATTAAATGATATTTTTTTCTCAGGAGATTAAAAACTATAATATTAAAAAAAATAGCCAATTTTAACGAACCCGGTTTTCCTTAAAATATATAGTATATATATATATATATATATATATATATATATATATATATAATTATTTAAAATTATCAGTATATATTTTTATGACCTCAAAATATATAGTATATATATATATATATATATATATATATATAGTGTATATATTAAAAGAAATTACATGTTTCGCCTAGTTAAAGCATCATCAGACCTAAAAATAGAAAATCACTAACTAAAATATGGTTTACTACAACAAATGTAAAATATTTTGCAACGAAACAGACAGCCCAAACAGAACAATAGACTGCATGAGTGATATTATGAGAAATTAAAGATAGTAAACTAAACTGTGTTAAAATATATAGAAGTGCTGATTTTAATACCAAGATCATTAAACAAAAAAATTGGATACGCAAGAATGTAAAATGCTTATGCTAATTTCAGGTAGAAATCTTATATCTCATACGACCTCCGCCAGTCATAACACGGATCATTCATAATTGGTTCGTTGTTTTATTTCCGCGGAGTATAAACCTATTTTATTGAATGTTCAATGTGGGGTTCCTGGATCAGTGGTAGGATACTCGGATTTGGATGCAGCGCATGCGTGTTCGAATCCCAGTTAAGATGGATGACTTTCTTTCTTAGATTTATTTCTTAACAAAACTTATAATTAATAAAATTGCTGTAAAGAAAGAGTGTAGCAGCATTCCAACAAAAATTGAAGTCTAAAACAAGATTTTTTTTAGCAAATGTTACTGTATTACGTGGATCTGTCTCTTTAGCGTTAGGTTAACGTGAGTTTATCGATAAAAAAATCATTAGTCATAAAATCACACCTCAAAACGTCGAAAATCAGATATGAAATACGCACGCACTCTAAAGTGTTGTGATTGGCGGAGGTCGTATGGGATTCAATCTTTAAATTTGTTAAACTAAGTTCGATGTTCGTTAATTCGAATATATATTTTCCGGCCTGATAGATATACCTATACTGCTGGATAATGAGTACATTTAATTTCATAAAAACACGTAAATGAAAGTGGGTAAACTTTAACTTTAATTAAATGTTGTTGAAAACAGTTTGGCAACTTGCACAGATATTTTAGCAAATTAAGTAATTCTTTTTATCTATTGACATATTTGTAATAGATTTTGTTAAAGGTGTTTAATGGAAATAAATTATTCACAGTAAAAAGTTCCTTACAATGTGCTCTACAAGACAGTGGGATATTAAAAAGTCTGTAAAAAAGACAACTACGAGTGAAAAATGTATGGGAGGGAATATGGAGAATTTGAGTTATATTGAATAACATTTTCTGTTGTTCAGGGCTTTCTATAAATCTCAAACTCTATTGTATTATAATACTTTTTTATAAGCAAGCTTAAAAAAGTTAAGGAATTGTTAGATTCTGTTTCCAACGTAAATACAATCTTCGAATATAGTAAATTTACAAATATTTAGAAATTATAAAATTTCTATGTCTCCTTCATTCTATAAAATACAAACATCATCTACGTATCTCTTATAAAATATAAAGGAGAATTTGCTCTGAAATATTTTGCTTTCTAAGTTATAAATAACATTTCGACTTGGAACCCGTCGCTAATCCTTTCTGTTTTGTTAGTTTTCTTGCAAGACTATAGAGAGCAATAATAAGAAGGGTAACTTCCCGAACAAAAAGTTTTAAACTAACCCACTACAGTCAGTGGGAGGTATTCTCGAAAATAAGCATTTAACATCTAAGGGTACGAGTTTAAGAATTTGTGACATTAATATTCTTGATGCATTTAAAATAGGGATCACGTCTGCTGGTGCCTAAATGGTTCGAGTTTTCAACAGAACCGAAAAAAAGAGCATAGATGGGAGAATAAAAGTCTTTAAAAATTTCAAATTTTATTTTTTGTTAATTTTTTAGTTAATTTTATTGAAAAATAAAATAAGACAAAATAATGAGGATGAAAAGAATACAAAACTGCTTGTAAAGTCTGAAACTAAGTAACTACTTGCGTGCAAGAAAAAATCATTAAATTCTATTACAATTTTTAATACTAATGATATTAATAATAATAATGAACACCTTTATTCAAAGACGATTTTAAAATTGGAATAACGTTATAGGAAAATCAAAAAAGGCGAATCTCAGCTCTCTGAAAAAGACTTGACCTCTAAGACACCAAAAAGTTATTTTTACTACTAATCTATTTGCTTGACAAACAATTTTTTTTTTGGCTTTTTCGCAACTGAATAAAAATATTTAACTTTAAATTAATTGAAGCAAATATTTAATAAAATTACATATCTCAACATGTGGACTAGTCTGTCTACGGAATGTTTCGATACATATATAAACAATATTATTTAAGCAAGCATAATAAATTATATCATTTACCTTAAGTTTTTATAGACACATAGTGATTGTACAAATACTATGTGTCTATAAAAACTTAAGGTAAATGATATAATTTATTATGCTTGCTTAAATAATATTGTTTATATATGTATCGAAACATTCCGTAGACAGACTCGTCTATGTTGAGAAGTGTAATTTTATTAAATATTTGCTTTAATTAATTTAAAGTTAAATATTTTTATTCAGTTGCAAAAAAGCCAAAAAAGATTTTTGTTTGTTAATCTAAACGCAACAAATAATCTAAACACATTTAAAAGTAATCTATTTGCTTGTTGCTTACGGAAGCGGGAGCTAAGTTACCAGCAGATCTTTTATTAACGGGGTGTTAAATACTCGAGAGCAGAAACTATCCAGCAATTAACATGAGTATGTCTTGTAATTAAAATATTTTTGTAAGCTTGTAGGAAACGAGAGAGAATAGAAACGAAGGTGGGGAGGGAGTAAAATATGTTTACTTAGATTTCTTCTATAACTTATCTTAACGTGCGTGAATATGCATTAATATCTGCAAAATGTCAAAAAAAATCTAACTTTTTATCAATATTATAACTATCATAGATATTGCATCAAGGAATTTGTAAATAAGCGATAAAAATTTCCTGATCAATGCTTTTAAGATTACGCTAGTTCTGATTTTGTTTTCGGTCTACAAACTCTGTAAAATTAAGCTTAACATACATTCATAGTCTGAGACACAATTAAAAGCCTTTGAATCACATTTGTTGCAAGTACGATATTTATTTATGATTACGAGGTCTAGTAGGGATGAATCAGAAGTAAGTCTGGTAAAAAAATCAACAATCTGTTTTAAACCAAAACTTTACAAAATGTTTACGAAACTTGTATTTTCAAATTTCGTTGGGTGTATCCTTCACAAATGCCGCAGTATTATCAATATAGAACTTGACTTTTCCAATGCCAATAATTTCGAAAATTTCAGCAAACAGCAGACTTGAAGTTTTATTTCAGACGAGAAATAGCTCGTTTTATGACATAGGTCTGCATGTTTCTACTTGTTTCGTCGATCGTAATCCCGATATACGTAGCAGCATATAACCTACTCAATCGCGGTACTAACGCGTTCTCCTTGTTAAGACATTAAAATCTTATTCTTTGCCCTTTCTGACATTGAATTTAAACAGGATTTTAGTATTACCTCTATAACATGTTACTTTGCTTTAAATTACGACATTTAATCGTTATCAAGATATAGATTATAAAGATGTATTATATCATTAGGGATAATGTATATTACCTATTAGAGACAGTTCTCTAGGTTCTTTGTTCCAGATGAATCGTTTTGGATATGTCAGCAATTAGGTCAGTTCCTTTGTCATCTTGACTTTGGTTAATCTCGTCTCGTCTCGTCTCGAAATTTTGGTAGAGACGAGACGAGTTCAAGTCCTTGTCTCGTCTCGCCTCGAAAAATCTCATCTTACATTAAGTATAGTAACCTTTCCGGATATAAATTAAATAAATATGTTCAATGAAGATGAAGTTTTAGTTATGAACACTCACAGTGTATCAGTGCATGGATCTTAATACCTTGAAAATGCCTTCTAATTTTTTGCTTGATAAATTTAATTGATCGCAATACGTAAGTTATAAATTAATGGTATTTTTTTATCACAACATTCTAATTGTGCTGACTGTAGATTTTCTGTTAGTGTCGTTATTAAAAAAATTGCTAATTTACAAAATGTCAGCTTTGATAAAATATTTTCTTGACATTTATTTTTGCTACAAGTTTAAACTCTTCCGGGGCTACCTGTCCTAACAGTGGGGTCTTTGCGATACTAAGAACTGCATTTTTTGCTAAATAATAAATATTTCAATATTAAAAAAAAGCTCATTTTTATAAATTGACCCCAATTTTTCTCCCGGAGTGTAGGTATCTTGGCCAAAGTAGGCTGATACCAAAGAGTATAGTATGAACTGATACCACAAAAATAATTTATCTATTGCCGATAGCTTCAATTGCCTGACAAATTCAATAAAGCAATAAATGACCATTTTGCAGCGAAAACCATAAACGCTTTTTAGTTGGTTTTTCTTATATTTTATTAGGTTTTTGTATGCACCCGAAAGTTGCTGAAAAGAATACATACTCAATTGAATACATATTATTGTATCGAAAAGTTCTTTGATTAAATTATGATTGTCCCCAGCTTGTTCCAAAAATCAACGGAAAAAAATGCCATCGTGGATAACAGTATTGAAAACTTATTTTTTAGGCTTTTGATTTATTGCCATGTTTACGCGTGTCACTGTGCGGCGCTGGGGAGGGGGCGGCCATATTACCGTTATCGCAACTTATAACACATTTTTTTTATAAAATAACGTGATCGTAGAAAAAATATTACATGTAACTCAAGCACTAAGGTAATTTTTAACTCCTATGATTGCGGTTCAAAATTTTCAAACTTGTAAAAATACGTTGGGCATTAGTACTGGCAAACATCTGAAATATTTTCGCTTGGTCCTAGATTTGTTTTATAATTTTTCAGAAGTATTTTTATTATTTTAGATAGATAAGTACCTAAATTTCAGAATTAATTAAAATATGTTTTTAAGTTTCATTTACAAAATGCTTTATCAAGAGAAGAAATTTAAAAACAAATAATTCGAAGAATTTTTAAGAGAATTTTAGATTATTAAGTGTACAAAAGGGATATCAAAAAGGAGCTGTGATAAATTATCAACATGTGATGTAGTGTTATTTAACTTTTAAATTTCATCTAAATTCAAAACGTCAAAAATATTGAAACAATTCCATTTATATATTTATTTTTGTTCTTTATGTTTTTTTTAGACACCCTACATACAGAGACATTAAATTACGTGATAATTACTTATTGTACGCGAGAAGAGATTCTAGATTCTCCTCTCGTCTCAACACCCTCATTCCCGTCTCGTCTCGTCTCGACTGTCGAGATTGAATGGTATCGAGACGAGACGAGATTAGGTCGAGACGAGATAAGGGCCGTGTAGATCGGGCGGACCTTTTTAAATTATCTTGTTTAAGACATGATCAATATAATAAAAGCTTTTTGGCAAAATTGCATACGAAGTAGATTTTAATTTAGACCAAAATCACACAAGTCCTTCTGGTCTAAAAAATCACAGCTGGCTTGGCGGCTTTTTGTGGCTCTATATTACTAAAAACCGAATTTAAGAATTTTTAATATCGTGATATATATTATTATTACCCATAATAAACCTTGCATCTAGTAGAGTACAAGACAAACCAATTTATTATAGTTTATTTAAAGGCTGTCGGTCGGGTTTTACTTTAGTAAAACAGAATGAACAATGCAACTGAATCTATAAATGGAAAAAATTAAGTTATCGCAAAGAAGGGTAAAAGAGCGACGCTAAAAGGAAATTAAAACTGATAGGCATGCGACAGGGTCGCGTACTTTTTGAATGTATTTGTCGACTGGAATTAGAACTGATAAATAAACACACTTTGTCGAAAAGTTGTTTCCTTTGCCTCTCGGGCCGTTTGCAAACTTCTGAAAAGCGAAATCGGTAATGATTTGTGAGAATTTAGGAATGGAATTAGAATACGAAAACGAGAAGTGAAATAGGAAATTATTTGATTTTCTTTTCTGGCAATGCGTTTATTGCCAATAAATGACTTAATTTAAATAAATTATTTTTTGTTTGACGATGAGGCGAGAAGTTCTTTTCGAATCAGACTTTTAGCTCGGGTTGGTTCATGTTTTCTTCTCGATGATGAAGATCTACTACTACAGACTTTCTTTGAAATTCTGACCGGTGTTGACCCCTGTATGAGACAGGTAGTAAAGTTTTTAGCGTCGCAAATAAACTTGCCCCGATTAATATTTATAACCGGGACTTGATCGGATTACCAACTTATAATAGATGTTTTTAAAGCCACATACACAACACTTAATACATTTTAAAATTTAAACTAACTTACTTTAATTTCTTGTAGATATCGTGCAACAAAGAAATCAAGAGCCTTTCTGAATTGTAAGAAACTTCTTCGCCTGCTACAGACTAATAATTGATATAATGTTTTATGTTGAAAAAGTTTTTTTCTCTAATTCAGAGCTCTAACTTATCAATTGTCATTTTAAGTCGCGCATAACTTAACGCATCTCAGCAGTCATAAAATGCGTAAAACTGTCAATTATCATGGAAGTTCGAGAATCGAAAGTTTTCGCAATATTTTATACCCGACCTGCTATTTACTAATTTTTGTATATGCAAGTATTTCGTCGGAAAACAGCAGCAACTGAATGAATTTGGCAAAGTTGAGAAATCCATTGCTGTTTAGATCCGTTCAAGAAAACTTGTACTATATAGGTATTCTCTAACATCGCTGGGGATTTCTAACATTTCCTAATGAATTTTCCCATGCAGGACTAGTACTAACTCTACCAACCACTCTTGTTCGCAGCAAATGAAGAAAGGGGTGCATCTATCACTCAGCGTATTTATCTTGAGTTTCTGATGTCATAGCTAAGATTAATGATCGGTGCAGTTAGCTGATTACATGTCGAAGCGGACAAATCCGTCTAAATATCTGCTTAAAGGCGTCCTGTGAAATTTTGGAATTTGGCTGTCAAAATGAATGAACCAATCAACGACAAAATAGTCAGTACAGCAGCAACAGAAATTCGGGCAACATGTATTATGTGAAATAACACACCAGTTGGGTTACACCTCAAAAAATGTCCATTTTTAGTGCGACCCTAAGCATAATATTTTTAGCATAACAGGTTAAAAGCAACGTCGGAAAATCTAGCCAAACCTTTATCAAAATAATATAGACATAAAAATGATTTGTGATAGAGGTTTCGTAGTAAAAGGGCCGATATTCAAATACCTTGTTTGCTATATCGACCGGAACAAATTTCTTAAAAGCAGTGTTTCTGTTTAAGCACATGATTTAACCTATCAATTATTTTTAGATGTTATATGTTTACAGACAGGAAAGAGTCAGAATAAAGAGCAATTGCTCGATTTTAATCTAGTTTTAGAAACATCGCTTTGTTACTTATTGGCAAAACGTTTTTAATTTTCGGTTCTATATATGTTAACCATAATTTAAAGTGAGTCATCGTAAATATCTGCCCTTTTTATATAGGTATATCTTTTTTATTTTGCGAGTTAGACGGCGGAGCGTGAAATGCGTTTGATGCCTAAAGTGGTAACCATATATGGCTATCTTTAAATTCAGATGGGCCCACTGACTTTGTAACTCGAGCTGTCTATTTTGGAAATAAAATCCATACAGGCAAGTGTAAAATATATCTTGTTATAGTACAGAGTGCTTGCCTAATTTTTATGAATCACCAGAAATATATAAAATGTCGATTCGCAGTAGAATCGCAAATCGGACTTTATTACCACTGCCGCTATCAGAATTTAATGGAAGATTGGGGCACTCAGGCTCAAGCCAGAACAACAGTGGCTATATCCTAGTCCTTTTTTATCGCAAGTCATTCGGACGAAAACCAACAAGAAAATAATTTCTTTTACACTAGTCGCAAAAATAAGGCTTGAGAATAATGCCCGTGGCCAAAACGTGTGGTCACTTTAAACGTATGTAAAAATTATGCAACCTAAGGCCTTTGACTAATCAAGGATCACTCTCTAGTGATTGAAATTAATCCCAAAAAAAGTAAATTTAACCAAGTGCATTTTTTTCTGTAATAATCTATATTAATATATAAAAGACTTAGTTGACTCACTCATCATGCTCCAGTTCAAACCGCTTGAGGTAAAAGGCTGAATTTTGGCACACAGGTTGATTTTAGTGTGTAGAGATTCGGTAAGAAGGGATTTTTCAAAACTCAAATTCCAAGGGGGTGAAACCACCACTTAAATATTACAATATTTTTATTTAAAAAACGGTCAGTTTTTCGGAAGAATGCTTAAATACATTTTTTTACATATTTTAGGGTTTTTAAAAATTCATACAGGGTGTTCGAAAGGGTGAAACCACCACTTAAATAATACATTTTTTATTTAAAAACCAGTTATTTTTTCGAAAAAACGCTTGAACACATGTTTTTTAATTTATTTTTCTACATATTTAAGGATTTTTAAAGAAATCATATAATGTGTCCAAAGCGGTAAAACCATCCCTTAAATATTATAATATATTTTATTTAAAAAACCGTTATTTATCCGGAAAACGCTTGAAAATAATATGCTTTATATTTTATTTTTTTGCATATTTTAAAATTTTTTAAAAACCCAGACAGGGTGCCCAAGGGGCTGAAACCACCCCTTTAATATTATATTTTTTATTTAAAAAACGGTTAGTTATTCGGAAAAACACACACATATTTTAAGATCTTTTTTTGTTTTTGAAAAAATCGAGTCAATGATTAATTTTTGCTATCTTTCTCAAACCGTTTGCCGTAGAAAGCTAAGCTTGTGCAAACAGCTTGATTTTAGAGTGCAGAGGTTCGATAAGAAGGTATTCTTCGAAGCTCGATTTCCAAGGGGGTGAAACTACCCCATAAATGTTTATAGTGGACTCGAAAGTTGTCAAAATAAAACTGTTTCTTGGTTTAAAGAACGAGCTATATTAACTCCACAAAATAGCGCAACAGATAAATAATCTAAATAAATCTAGCTTTATTGGAAAAAATTACTGTTCCACAATAAAAATACTACTCAATAGATGGAGTTATAGACCAAGAAAACCAGGAATCCCTTCTTATAAGTTAACTTTAAAAGTATGGGCACCAGTGATGCTTATTCGAAATTTAAAACCACCAAAATTGTGTAATGGAACTCGGTTGCAGGTTAAAACAGTTTTTGTACCACGTATCCCTTTAATTCCGTCAGACTATCCTTTTCAATTTAAAGGTGTACAGTTTCCTTTAAAGCTTAGTTTCGCCATGATAATTAACGAAGCTCAAAGGCGATCATTACGTAAAGCTGGAGTAGACTTGCACATCGATTATTTTTCCCATGATCAAATCTATGTCGCATGCTCTAGAGTAAGTTCGCGTAGGAGCTTGGCTATTTTACAGCCAGGGAATGCAACACCAAACGTGCTTTATAAAGAGGTACTCAAATGAGGCGATTTAAGTACCTCTTTACATCTTTTTCATTATAGTCATATATGCGAACGTATATGGTACCCGAAAGTAAAATATAATTTCTGCAAAATCTAAACAGAAAGTATGAAACAATTTGCCTAGCGTGAATTCCGCCTTAATTCCTCTACCGAGGACGAGCTGCGCCCTTATCTTTAGTAGACTTTGATAAGGTCCTTCCCGTACCTAAGTAAATAATAAAACTTAATTTCTATTTAAATATATCCGAATGCGCAAGTTATACAATAACTATTTTTCCATGACCGGCGAAGACAGAGCCCAATAAAGGATGTTCTCATTATTAGCCTGGAGTGCTATTCGCATATGCAGTAGTCGAACATTCAAACTTCCACTGCCTAGAACCCCCTTTCGATTATTAAAATCAAACAGCCTGGGTTTTTACCCATCAGACGAGGATAAGAAGCTGGACATCACGATTATTGAGAAAATCGCCATAAGCCACTTTGATAAATTGCTGTCCCTATACATTCAAGTTTAGCATATTTTGGAATAGGATAAGACTACCAAACAAGCATTCCTGCAAAGCTTGAATCGGACGATGTTCTCACCCTCTAACTGAGGGCTGAACAGAATAATGGGCGATATCAATGTTAGATAACTCCGGGAATAGAGCGTACGCCTTCGAAGGCAAGTCAAAATGATGTGTACAGGAGAAGTTACCCAGAAAAAGGACCTCTTTAGAAATTTCCTCGCTGCAAATGGTCCCACGAAAGCAGCTGTAGTCGACAGGGCCCAGCAAGGAAATCAAGCGAGTGATCTTGCGCTAGTTGATACTCCAAGCGTGTTTGAGTTTAAAAACGATTAACCTTAATTGACCTCAAGTAATAAACTCACCTTCGATTTGTTTTTATTCAAACCCAACGCTTGGAGACTGTCCATAGATCATTTGCATTCCTTATCTGCAAACATAAATCCTAATATATATCAACTATGTTCCAGACCCATAAATTGGGACATGCCGCCTACCGTGGTATACCAGCGACGGTAAAAACTGGACATGGCGTTCATCATGGCAAAACCAAATCCATGCTCGGACATGGCGCCCAACTTAAGGGATAATCCCATTCTTAGGGGTAATATCATCCCCAAGGACGCGTTTTCGCTGCTAGGAACTCACGCATAGATGAAGTAACAAAAATACGAACTGAAATATAATAACTGAAACAAGTCGTACGTAGCAGTATTAGATACTGAGTTACAGCGATGAAGATGTAAGGTGTTCCCACTTAATTCAAAATAGAAAAAGCGGATACAATCCATAAAGACAGGCCTGGCCAACCCATAGAAACGAATCCCTTTCGCAAAAAGACCTCTTACTGATTAAAGTTCCATAAAAAGTAATTGTTTCTACTGTTTGGACGTTTGACGAATCATGTTGGGTCAGTCTAAAGTTGAAAAGCGCAAACCATATGGTGACGTTTTTAGCTAATGTGTAGAATAGTCATATCAAAACATGAGAGAGTGGTATTCTTAACTATAATTGAGGAAAGAACCACTTGTTTCATGCAAACGGATGCTAAAAAACATCATGTTTAGAGAAATATACAATTGGTTGAAGAAACCTTAGAATGCATCTCATTTTATAACAGTGATTGTTTAAGAAAATGTTGAGAAAATTACAGTGTCTTACTTTCCATTGCAAATTTGTTGAAGAAATCTACATTTACATGCATTATACCATAACCTTTATACCTAGTACTAAACAATACCAAACTCAATATCCTAATTTAAAAAAAAAAATTAAACTTCAATTTAGACCGAAAATTTTCATGTTCATCTGTCCAGATTGGTACTCGCTCTTGGAAAGGTTCGTGCAAAATGCTAATAATTTTTGCTCCATATTATACCAACGTAGTAACAAGAATTCTGTGATCCCTGTCCTATGATCCATTGTCGTCAAACGTCGATCGCGATTTCGCTCTTTTTTGAGCTTATCAGGCCGGCATAGACTGGTGAGCTTCATGTGAATCACAGAAATAGCCACTCCGCTGGCTAATAGCAGGACGGCATTGAATTTCACTGTTTACTCCTGACTTTCGTTGGAAGTAACAATATTAATACATTTGTGTTGAACCTGACACTAACAACATAACAAGGATACTATGACCTCTGTCTGAAACATGTCCTGCATCGCAGCGGATACTGTAACTAATTTTAGTCAAACGACGAACGCGATTTCGCACTGTTTAGAGCTCATCTGACTGCTATCGATTATAAGCACGCCCCGCGTAAGACAAAGACACAAAATGGAATCACATAAACAACTACTTTACTGGCTAATACCCCGACTGGCACTGCATTACACTATTGACTCCCGACTTTCGTTGGGAGTAATACTGTTAATATATTTTTGTGCCATATTACACCAACGTCATAACAATGATACCCTGCCTGGAAAATGTCCTAAATCCCAGCAGGCAATGATCCATTTACACATCGGTTTTTCTAAAAAAAACAACAAAATAATTTGGGGAAATATTTTTTAGAAAACTCGGTTAAAGATATATGATATTTGTTTGCAAAGTTGAAAATATTTACCTGTGCCATTTTTAACTAATAGTTTCTTCATAATTATAACTAGTGATTAAATGAATCATTACTATCTACTGTAGCAATGCGCCTTGATTTCTGAACAATCAGTCCACCGATTTGAATATTAAATTGTTGATCAAACAAAACAATAATTTTTATTTTTAGTAAAACTTCCTAACCAGTTTTAAATAAAGTTAGTATTTAATAAAATATAAAAGAATAGTTTTGTTTTGCTGCTATACAATAATAACATCAAAATATAGCACTGCAAAATCTCAAAACTCGAGAGCACGCTCAGTGGCACTTTCAACGTAATCGTGGAATCTTTGCTCAAAGAAAAACCTTTAAATTACGTTCCCACATTTAGCACTAAAATTTTCTGTATACCCGTTGGAAATACTTATTCCATTAAATTCTATTAGTTTCATTTCGGTGGTTTCACCGTAATTTAAGTTCCCTTATGTTGTTTTTCCATTTTTCAATTTCCATTCTTGCTGGGACGCCGCAGAAATGCAAAACTTTTTAGATACTTTTTCCGGTCTTTTTGTCATTAGTCGGAAGCAAAATGAAATTATAACCCAAAGTATTGAAAGTTTTTTGTTTAAAATAGGTACTTCATTACAAAGTGATTCTTGTTTATACGGTCAAAAGGTAAAAAAAGATAACAGTATTTATTTTTGAATTTTCTATAAAACAAATTTTCTGTGATTTGTTTAAATGTTCAGACTGGATATAAGTTTTGTATGCGTACCAAATTTAATCATAACAAATGATTTCTTACTTCTCTGGTAAGAGGAAATGTTTTAAGGTCTTGACTTTCAGGGTCCCTAGGTGCTATGTTTTATTATTATTTATATCTGTCTGCCTGTCTGTCTATCGGTGCGCCTGCCTGTTCGCGACATAGCTAAAACAATATATAACCTTTAAATTTTGATCAAAATTTAAGGGTCGTATGACATAATAACATTTTGAGAAAAATCCAATATGGCCGAACAAAATGGCTGCCTTAAAAATTTTAAAAAAATTATTACTAAAAAATAATAATTTAATTTACCTGAAATACTCCGCAGAAATCAAGTATGATATACAAATAAACTGGAAACAATTTTGGTGGGGAGCCATTATCGGGAAACAAAATGGCGAACCTAATTGAATGTTTAAAATAGCATTAAAAACTACTTATCCAATCGAGTTGAAAATCAACTGTGAAACAGGGATGAACTGGGAAAATTTTATTAATCCTGCTATATATGGGAAAAACCTTTTTTCATGGAATAAAATAATAAATGTCAATTTTTTTGAAATTATGTATATAAATTATAAAAACTAATAAAAATAATAATAAATTAACAAACAATAAAAACCAATTTAAAAAACTGGTATATGGCGTATGGGAGGAGTAGTTTTATTTAGCAGGTCTGATAGTGAATGAATGTTTGTATATACGTATGTATGGATATATCTAAGTTCTGGAAAAAAATCTTTTGTGACGATAAAAAATGTATATTTATTTTAATCTGAATGATTGTTATATATGTAAAAAAACAGATGTATTATCATAAATTCTTATTTGCGCTTGCGCAAAATAATTATTTGAGAGAACGGTGACTTTCGGCTTGACAAACACAGCTCAAAAATGTGGCAAAAGTGGTAGAATATTTGTTTAACATGAATATGAACAAACATAAATTAAATAAAAACAATAAGAATAACAGATAACAAAGTTTATATAAACATATATTTATTTGACAATATTGTATAAATTGTAATATATTTCACTTTCGTTTGTGAAAATACTTTTGACTTCTTGCTATAGGCTGGTAGGACATATTCGTGCTATATGATTTAATCTGGAATTTGTATGCTCAAGTTGCTTATAACTTTTGTCTCTTCTACAACCTATTTGTTCTTGCTGAATGATTAATTCATAAATTTAATTTATTTCTAGATTTAGCTATTTTACAAAACCAATTTTTTTCTTCTAATTTTTAACTTTGCATCCAAGAACAGTGCGAACAGAGATCAGCTTTTTATTATTTTTTAAAGATCAGCTGTAAAAACAAATCAATTTTTTAAATTAAACAATTATGGTTTCTGGATTTAAACCGTTTCAGATTGGAATTACTATCTGACGTTTCGCCTACGATTACACAAGGCATCTTCAGGGATCTTCATTGCACACGATCAAAACACTGAATGCGCTTCGGTGAGCAGAATTGAGATATTTATAACTGATCTGTGCTCATCAACGCGAAACTCACTGTATACAGGGTACCACAAGCAAAATTGCAAGAATTCGGTATCTAACATTTGTCCAATCGTTAATTTGCACAAAATGATTGGGCAATGCTTAAAATCGACGAAAGATCTAGTTCCTTTGTAAGCAGAAGGAGTTTATAAAATATATTGCCCCTGCGGTGGAGTGTATATAGGTAAAACTGGTCGGTCTGTGTCTACCAGATTTAAGTAACATAAAAAATATTTAAGTAAAAAAGCCAAATTGGTCTATGCCCTATAGCTGAACAGGACTCATGAATAATATAAAGGATCCTTGCATCCTTCAGAACATTATAAAAAAAAACAATAGAGAGACTACTGAAATCATCAAACACCTGGACAATTTTAGTGGAGATGGGGGCTGCGGGCTATATGAAGGATGGAAACCATCCACTACAGTTATGAGTGACCCGTCAGTGTGTACAGGTCAGGCATTTATATACGGAAAATCTTCTCGATACAGCGCGGGACAAATTTTAACTCTTTTTTTCAGTTGGCGAGCACCAATCGTTCAAAATTTGTTTACGTTTCGCGGAGTCAAGGCCAAGAAATTTGGGTATATCTGATAGGTATAATCTGTAATAAATACCCGAGCTCGGCTTATCGGTGCTTATTGAGTGTTTTGATCTGCGGCTATAAAGACCCTTGATGATGCCTCGTATAATCGCAGGCGAAACGGTGTAATTGCATTTTAACGCGAAATAAACATGAGGACCATGATTTTTTACTTGACTCCTGCCGTGAAAGCTATCGTTTACTGATATATTTTTACGTAATATATTTCTCTATTTTTTTAACATTTTTAGCAAATTTCCTTCATATTTAGTAAAAATATATATATTTTTTAATTAAATAGGATCTTTACTTCACTGGTAACCGCAAGTATTGTAATCGTAAAAAACTCCCTGCCGAGATGTATGCCGATCTGCTTCCATTTCCATCAGTCTGTCTCTATGCAGCATAGCTCAAACCGATTGGCTTCAATTTTTTGTAAAAATCAAGGATGAAATGGTTGCATGTTGGTTAAAGTACAATATGGTGGAACGAAATGTCTACGCCAAAAACGTAAAAAATGTCATTAATTATTAAGAAACTACTTATCGAATAGACTTCAAGATTTGTGCAAAAATTAAGTGAGATATATGGATAAACTGGTAAAAATTTTGTATAATCCATTACAGCCGAACAAAATGCCGGCCTAATGAAATGTTTAAATATTCAGTACCAAAAACTATTGGTCCAACTGACCTGAAATGTTGCACAAAAATCATATTCTAAACAGGGAGAGACTGGCAGAATTTTAGTGCCAATCTTATATGGCAAAGTAAAATGGCGGCCTGATAAATTGTTTAATTGTTCCTATATAATATAAGAACCTTCTTTTTATGGAGGAAAAGGGACTGTATAGATTATGTTATGAAAAATAAATAAAAATAATAGTAATAATAAATAAATTAAAACCTTAAATTCAAATAAATTACAATTTATAGGATTTTTTAAAGTTATTCTCAAATAATTATATACATTATAGACTATGTATTGTAAGTAGTGGAATTCTGTACGAGGGAAGTTGTGGATATAGGCGAATTCACCGATTTTTTAATTTACGTATAACGAGTTAATTTCAGTAAGTATGGAAGTGGAAAGAGGAAAACTTCAATCCTTAAAAGTTTGGTTTAAAAGTGCTTTCGATTTTTTTCATAAAATGTTTAATGTTAAATCTAAATTAATATTATCAAACTAAATATAGTTTAGGTTATATATTTACAAATTCTAATTTTTACCGCATTTATTTATATTTTAAACAAGTAATTCCAGGAATTCTGTATCAGTGATATGGGCAGGTATTTCTGCTCTTATTACATGTAGCTTGTCTAAAGATAAACTGTACAGGATTACTGGTTAGAAAATTAGTTTTAGAACAAAATATTTATTAAAAGTTGTAGCAAGTAAGCTAATTTCTTCTTGTGTGGAAATTCAGGTTGAGACAACGTCGTATAATAAACTGAATGAAAGTAAAAAAATCGAAACAAATTATGTTTTCTTAACAACTTCGAGATGCAGCGAATTTCTCAAGTTAAGCTTAAACTGTTAATAGTAAGAGTTGATATAAACAAAATTTGTAAAATACGCTAATAAATCATTCTAGTTATCAGGAGTTGATACACTTTACTGAGAAAAAAATCAACTAAATCCGCAATTGAAAAAAACCTCTTGTCTAGTATCTATAGTATTTGTATTGATGCTGTATAAGGCTAAACTATAGACGGTAGTCTAAGTGAGCAAAGATTTAATTATTTTAATAAATTTGTTGCCCAAGCGGACAGTGCCGTTGTTCTTTCAAAATCACCTCCCACGTCGGCTGCACTACAATAGCATTCGCTTCGTAGTTAACTTCAAATGAAAATAGGGCGCGGATAACATTTGCAGCCGGAGCTATAGGACTTGAAAAAAAATCATGATGCTCTGTCAAAAGAACCGCAAAGAAGGTTGTGGGAAGAGGTGCAGCTGTACTAAGGCAGGTTTACGTTGTACAACTATGTGCAGAAATTGCCTTGCCAAGACCTGTAGATTTTACAGATATTGTAGATATTGCAGAAGACGATTTGTAAATCTATTTCGACTTAGTGGATTAGGTCTCTAGGAGAAACTACTCTAAAAAACCCGCCGATAAATCTACCCCAGTGGTGTAGTGGAAACGAGTCCTTTTTATTAGTAGTAAAATTTCTTTTTACTCCTAGTTGGAAAACTGATCATTATTGGAGATTTTAGAAACATGAGAAGCAACTTTTCGCTCTCTCTGGTAAAAAAATTCATTGCTATCCCTAGGCAGATATCTTAAATTTTCTGTCAGTGTCACTTGCCCTTGTTCATTATATAATACACGCAAAATAAAACTGTCAGATAATTTAAATAAGACATTACCTGTCACTTTGAAACATTTATTACAAACTATAAAAATATAAAACACGGTATCGAAGATCTTTGATAACTTGGCGCATTGTATCCCCCATACGTTCGGGATGCTAGGTCAATAACGGCTATCTTCTCTACCTTAACTAATAATATACCATTATAAAGCCTTTCTTCCATAATTCAACATTAATGAAATCGCAAACTACTCAAATCATATCTAAGATACGTGATTTACCGTGTTCGTTAACCCACCCCCAACTTTAACACCTGATTTCTCAAAAACCCTTATTATAAACAATTTAGGTAATAGAACTTTTTTTTGCAGAATTTTCTAGCGAACAGTTTTTATAGGTATAGTTTTTTTCTGTAGGACGAACGGTTTTCGAGAAAAGCGCAAAAAACTGCCAAATTGCACGTTGGGGATGAGTTTAAGGGATGCAGCTCCCACTTGCTGCTTGGGAACTCTTTTGATTTTGAAAGTATACCCCTAGACAAGTTTAATTCCCCAGTTGCAAAACTTTATATATTTTTTTCTATTTATGTTAATATGAATGGACTAATAGAGCTGTCCTCAGGTTTGACCAAAACATTTTTAGGTCGCAATATCAGTCAATGGCCCTAAAGCTAAATTGAATTCAACTAAACATAACACGATAAAATTATGCTTGACATGAAACACTGATAGATATCTGTGTATGTGTGCATAGATAATATTCGGCTAAAGGCTAAATACTAGTGTATACTTACTGATGTATAATTAAAGCAATGTGTTCTACTAAGTGAGTGACAGAGCTCTCCTGTAGCTCCCGTATATATTATTATTTTATTTTAGGAAACCGATATTTGCTATTTTCTAGGAACCTAACAAAATCAAAAAAGCGTTGACAATTTTAGTGGCTTTTGTTTAACAACGATTTGACTTAGAATGTAAACGGAAACTCTAAAAATATGGTCAATTCATGAAAAAACAGTTAAAAAAAAATTTAGCTTTTATATAATACCATATATTTTTTAAATTTTCTAATAAATATATAATAGTATATGTTCTTTTAGGGTCAATTTTGGGGCATCATAAAGGCTTAGCGCTCGCCGCGTAGCTCTGTGTTCAACGTTAAATTAAAATTATAGAAAAGATAAGAGTTTCGGGAGTCATGCGTTTTTATTGGAAATTTCTTCCTCTTTGCCTAAAACCAAATTCCTTTTTTTGAAAATCTTAATTTGTTAATAACTTTTGAAATTATTTATATGCGGATTTGAAACTTTTGCACAATTTGTCTTGCCGTTATTTTGAATCCAGTGAGCTGTTCCTTCAAATGTCTAGACAAAAAGATAATTTTTTTAAATTTTACATAAATATTAGACAATATATTTTTTTTGTTACGGCTGATTTTGGAGCTTCGTAAAGGCTTAGAGCTCGCCGCACAGAGCTCCAATTTCAACTCTCAATTAAAATTATTAATAATAGAAATAGAGTTCCGGAAGTCGGGATTTTATTGAAAATGTATTCCTGTTTGAGAATCTCTTTTTAAAATGTCTTCAAAGTTTATAGCTTCAGAGTTATTTAGAAAAAACTGAAATTCATTTTTTGAAAATCTTAATTTGTTAATAACTTTTGAAATTGTGTATGTGCGGGTTTGAAACTGTTGCGCATTTTTCTAGACGACATTCCGATTCCAATGAGCTGTCATGGATGATTTTACTAGCAGTAGCAAGAATTAACCCAATTTTGATTTTGTGAACTAGACCAAATATGCATATTTAGTTTTTTTCATCATGTTTAACCGACTTCAAAAAAGGTGCAGGTTCTCAGTTCCTCAGTCCAAGAAATGAGTCTCTTCTTGCTGATGATACATATACAAGGTCTGAAGGCACCCAGACATTTGAAGAAAACCACGCTATAAAAGACAGTTCCAAGAATACTGATAAAAACTTTTTTAAACCAGGACATTAACAAAAACTTTTCATAAACCTTCCCATAAAACATATAGGTCCTAACTTAAATTATCTTTATGTACATTTTTTAAATAAATCATAAAGCCAAGTGCTCCTAAAAACTCTAGCCTTATCCACTTATTTATCTTTTTTTACATTAACACATCTACACAAAATATCTCATAAATATGTTATAAGTTTTTAAGGAATTTAAGAGATATTTAGTTGAACTGAAAATCTCTTACAATAATTTGTGAAAACTAATAACGCGGAAGTGAAAAGGAAACTTGTATTAACAAAAGAAAAATGGTAGATCTTAATATAAAAATGCTCTTAGTGGCATGTTCTCTGAATATGCGTGAGTTATAATAATGCGTAAAAGATCATTTGTATCACAATTTTTTCTGCGCATCGAAATTTATCGTAAATATCGATATTTCAGGAATATAAAACATATGCGCCTCCAAAATCCATGCTAAATGGAAAAAAAAACTTGAAATGTTGAAAGTTTTGGTTTTACCGCAAGAATACTTTTTGCCAAAATCATTGTTAGCTTTAGCTAATAGAAGTTAAAAAATCGTTTGCGAACCTTTTTTAACAATGTTTACATGTACTTTTCTATTTTTACTAAAATTCTTAATTTAATTCAAAATGGACGCTTAATGATACTTTGTTTGGTGCCAATAAAATGGCGATATTATTTTTAACACCATTGTAACTTCTGCTATAATAAAACTACAGTTTTTCATCTAGTATAGATGTATTTTATCTATCCTGTCATAAACCCGTTTTAAAACATCTTACTCCTAATTGGGAGATAACATTTTGCCGACAAATCACTTAATATTTAAGTCGATGTAAGATGCCACAACTACTGAGCGTGATACTATTTCCAAATTTGAAAACACAGGTTGGGGATAAATAAGTGTATTATACAAAGTGTTTAAATAGCTACTTTTTATTTTTCTTTTGAAATTTCCATTTTTATTTACTACCTTTAATTATGATTAAAGAAATGTTACTTTACAAACCTAGACCGTGGCATAAAACCGTAAACCTAAAATAATTAAGTACACGGCTAACAAGTTTTGTAAAGATTTTCAACGTTTATCCAGACAAACCAATTAATAATAAAATATTTAAGAAATGTGTTTACAAGGTATTTATTTCTTAAATATGTTTATTTAGACATCTTAAAACTCGTGGCAATAATAAACTTAGAAAGTTTGTATACAAGGTATTTATATCCTAGTACTTATCAGAAAATGTTTGAATTATTTCTAGTGTATAAGGATAAATTCAAGATAAATCTAAATGCTTCAGTATAAGAACTCTTAAAACCTATTAGGATAGAATTTTCAAGGAAAAAGTATTTATGGTGGTATTTATGTGGAATCTCATAAAGTTAGATTAAGGATAAAAGCGATTTATAAGTTAAATACTCTTATGATAAATGTCTTATAGATATCGTGAAGGCATTTTTTTTAGTAAATGTTGATTTGAAGTAAAATTTCCCATTCCTAGGATATTGAGAAAACCATAAGATTTTATCAAGGCTATTTTAAACTAGTTTTAAGCAAGCTTAAGTTCAAATTGATTTTTATTATTTTTTATGTTTGTTGGGATGTGCTAGAGAGAGACGGAAAACCTTCTAGTTTAGTGGAATTAGTTTTTTCTAGTTAGTTTTAGTAGTGAGTTTGAGAAGCCAAATAATCAACAACTGAATAAAAAAAACGTAAAATTGTAATTTTTTTGAATCTCACTAGTAGTGGCAAGTGTTGAGGTATATAATTCAAATTTATTAATTTTCATATCACTATTGGGTAGACAGGAGGCTTTTGCCGAAATGGGGTTTTGGATTTAATGCTAGTTGTACTAGTCACAAAATAAACGGCTCACTTTTTGAACTTTTTTTTCCTATTGTGGAAGATCGGCCCAATTTTGTAATATTGGCTCACGTCTCAATGAAATATTGAGTGTGGATAACAATCCATTGCGGCATTTTTACATAATATAAGTTAAACTTTTAGTTAGGAATTCCAAATAGTGCCACCGATATGAGCAATTTAATTAATCGTTTCACCTTGCGACTCTAATACATCCATTTCCAATTTGGACACTGTACAGGGTGATTTAAAAGAGAGTAAAAGTGTTTTATATATCCTCTGTTATAAAACATAGAACATAATGTTAAAAATAAAAATATTGCGGATTTTAATAAGTATTTAAATTTATATTCAATATCAATTAAAAATTAATATATCAATTCTTTTCTTATTTTTAATGTAATAACCTAAACGGGTTATGCGGAAATTCTGTTGCAATATTTGGAGGGCCTCTTCCAACAAAAAATTCGTATAAACATAGGTCTAGAAACACTTCTTTTCAAGATACCGGATGTTATAATTTTAAATGTTTTTTTAAATTTTTGGATGTCCTCGTATATTTAAAGAGATATTTATTTGACACACGACAAACTATAACTAATGTCAATAAAACGGATATAATGAATTTCAGAAAATTATACTGGTTAAAACTTTTTTTTTGGGTCACGAGCTCATTAACCGCCCCAACAAGTCTGTCCGGGTCTTGCACCGTTTTGAAGTGATTTAGAAAAAGTGTTGAAAAATATGGACATATTTATTGGTTTTTGGCTTATAATTTAGATGGTAAATGCTTACACTGAAACCTTTTTTTTTTAAAAACATTTTTCTAAATTATATCAAAACGGTGAAAGATGTCAAAAAAAAAATTCAAGGACCATGCAATTTGTAAAATAAATCAGGAAATCCAATAGTAGTATCAAACTAGGTCAGTGTAGCTACCGCAAATTTTTTACGGACTTGCGGCGATCAAAACGGTCGTGACTTCAACATCAAAAATAAGAAAAAAATATTATTTGTTGAATATAAATATGAATTATTCATAAAATTCTAATATACTTTTATATTTTTTTCTATGTTTTATAACAACGGAGATATAAAGCATTTTTACTTTCATCTGGATCACCCTGTACAGTGTCCAAATTGGCGATTAATGTATTGGGATGTCGAAGCAAAACGATTAATTAAATTGTTTATATCAGTGGCCACATCTGAATTGTTTAATTTTTGATCAAAAGTTCAAATCGGTCAATTTGGAAACATTCCGATATTGAGTTTACGTCGAATGGTATAATTATTCGGCCATTTTGATACCGTCATCTTGACCTATATTATGTAAAAATGAATTGTTACTTAACCTGTATTTATGTGCTACATTTCAGCTCAATATCTCAAGAAGTGGGCCAAAATTAAATTACAAAATTTGGTTCAGTCAATCGATCCTCTATAATAGCAAAAAAAACAAGTTCAAAAGGTGAGCCGTTTATTTCGTGACCAATGCAGCTAGCATTAAAATTAAAACCCCTTTCGGCAAAAGAGTCGTGTCTAACCACAACTGCTATGGAATTCAATAAATTTGAAGATTAATAGTGAAATTCGATAAAGTTATAATTTTTTATTTTTTTTATTCAGTCTTTGATCACTTAGTTTTGCCCCACCCTGTATTATAACTTTGTATTAATTATGTTGGCGACATCACATCTGACTCTAAATTCATGTATGTTTTTCTTAAAACAAAAACCACTGAGCTAGTAATCAATTTAACGAAAGGTTACAATTTTCGATTAAACCCCGTATTTGGAAAATAAATGAAGATAGGGTAAATTGGAGAATTCGTTTTTCTTTTCTCGGTCCTTGAATCAATTTTGGCAAGAAAAGATAATTTAAAAAAAGTTAATATCTCAGATTCTCGGAAGGGACACACTCTTGCAAAATAATCAGATTATTTTTTCAGATATTCACATTTCAGGGTCTATATATGCCAAAAAGTGTGTTTTCTCAATATTGCCCTAAAATTAAGGGTCATATGGGGATGACCCGGTAAGATTTTGGTAAAAATCCAATGCCAAAGCAAAATGGCGGCTAGCGAAAAAAATTATTACCAAAAAAACTACTTTTTCTACTACATAGGAATCAACTCGTCAAAAATGTTGATACGGATCCAAGATGGCGATACAAAATGGCGGATAAATAAAATATTTAAAAAATCAGCGTGCAGAAATGATTTGTTTGATGGATTTCAAAATATGTGCAATAATTAATTGTGGTGTAGCGATACATAAACTGTTAAAATTGTGGTACGAATTCAGATAACAGAAAAAAATTGTCGCCACATATTTGCAGTCATGAAAAAAATTGCCCTCTCAAGTTTTATATATCTTCACGTTTCAGCGTCCCTATATGCCAAAAAATATATTTTCATAATTCCGTCGGGCTTTGTGTCGCTCTGTCTGTCAATTGTTAGAATAGCTAAAAAAATACTTACTTGATTGACTTCAATTTTTGGTCAAAAATTAAAAGTTATATGAGGATGACCTGGTAACATATCGATAAAAATCCAGTTTGCCGAACCGAAACAAAATGGCGGGCTGGTGAAATGTTAAACAAAATTATTACTACAAAACTACTATCTAATTTACCACAAATTTTGCATACAAATCAAGCATTACGTAGGAATCAGCTAATAAAATTTTATTACGATTTCCAGATCGCGAAATAAAAGGAAGATTAATTAAATATTTAAAAAATCCGCGCGCAAAAATGACCCTCCCAGTTTTTACATATCTTCACGTTTTAGCGTCCCTAGATGCCCAAAAATATATTTTCTCAATTCCGTGGATCTGTCTGTCATTACGCGGCATTGTTAGAAAAATACTTACCCGATTGACTTCAAATTTTGTCCAAAAATTAAGGGTCACATGGAGACGACCTGGTAACATTTTTGTAAAAATCCAGTATGGTGAAATACATTGACGGCCTGGTAAAATGTTAAGAAAATGATTACTAGAAAAAAAATCAAGTAGTACGTAGGAATTATCTGCTAAAATTTTGGTACGAAACCAAGATGGCGAAACAAAATAGCGGCTTAATAAAATATTTAAAAAATCAGGCTGAAAAAACTACTTATAAATTAATTTCAGTTTTTTTGCAATTAATTGTAGTATAGCGATAGATAAACTGGTAAAATTGTGATACCAATTCAAGATAGCGGCTAAATAAAATATTTGCCATCGTGAAAAAATCACCATCCCAGGTTTTACATATTTTCATGTTTTAGCGTGCCTAAATGCACAAAAAATATATTTTCTTAATTTCCTCCTGTCTGTCATTTCGCGGTATAGTTAAAAAACTACTTACTAGATTGACATCAAATATTAGTAAAAAATTAGTGGTCATAAGGGGATAACCTGGTAATATTTTGATAAAAATCTAGTAAGGCGGAATATAATAGCGGCCTAGTGAAATGTTAAAAAAAAATATTATTAAAAAGTAATTATCCAATTTTCGTCAAATTTTGCACAAAATTAAGTGTTGTATAGATATGCAATGGTAAGATTTTGGTATGAATCCAAGACGGCAAAACAAAATGGCGGCGTAATAAAATATTTAAAAAATCAATTAAGTAAAATTAGACTGCTTTCAAATTTCTTGCAAGCATTAAGTATGATATAAAGATGAACTGATAAATTTGTGGTACGACTTTAAGGAGGCAGAACAAAACGGCGGCTAAATAAAATGTTGAAAAAATAAACCTAGAAGATATCTTCTTATTCAATTGATTTTTTTGCCAAAAATTAAATGTATTATAGGGATAAATTTATACGAATTCAACATGACGGAACAAAATGGCGGACTAAAAAAATAGTATAAAAACTCAAGTTATTTTAAAATATGCCCACAAATTAAATGTGGCTTAGGTAAAAATTGTTTAGTACGCCAATATGGTGGAACAAAATGGCGCCCAATAAAAATGTTTAAGAAGACCGTATATATCTGTTAATAAGTGAATATGTGCATAGTGTAGAATTCATATATCGTAACAAAATATTTTATGTAAATTACATTACTTTGTACTTTTTAGTGCGTTACTGACAAAAACGGGTTATCCAATTTTTAAACTATAATTTATTTTTAACTTTTTAGGCTTAAAATATCTTTAACATAATACTGGTAATGTATTGTACTCCTCAAAACAAATCAAATCCCAAATTCGAAGGGTATACTAGCTGGTATCATAGGTATCATCGAGCTGTTTTGGACTCGAACCAAATGAGTTGAAACTCGAGAGGTTTACTAGCCGGTACCAGTGGTACCATTTGGTACTATCGAACTGATCAGATCGACACGATGAATCCAAACTATTGTATTTTCATCAGAATTACATACACTTGCAAAATTTCAAATCAACAGAATAATTAGATAGGTCAAAATCGACCGGATCCATTTGGTACCAACGAGTAAATTATTGTATTGTCAGCCGAATTAAATTCACTTGCAAAACTTGAAACCAATATGATAATAGAAGTGGGTGAAAATCGACTTTCTAGATTTGTTTAAATACAGTTAGTTACAAACAAGTAAAGTTGATAAAAGCGTGTTCATTAGATACCTAAATTTAACATATAATAGATTATATAATATGTATATAAGCACTATGGTTCAAGAATTGGCTTTGTTATTCATATTACCCAATGAGTTGTAGATAGGTATCTATGTGTAAAAAGAAGTATGGGATTATAAGTAAATAGTTTTAAAAAATGTTTGATCTCTCTTTAATATAACCCGTATCAGTAAAAAATATTGTCGTTCGTAATTCATAGCACCAGGTACTCCAAAAATAACAAAACACACTTAATTTTCCATTTAAAAAAAAAGTTGATAGTCGCCCCGAAGAATCACACTATCTTCTATATACAACAATAATCGAATAAAGGTGTATTACGAGTATAATATGCCAAATAACTTCTGTATTTAACTTTTTAATAATTCTTAGTCAGATAAACTTGTATATCTAGTTTTATTATTATACTAAACTATAAAAAAAACTTGCCTTGATGCATCCATGGGGAATCTAGAAAAACTTTTATTGAAAGAACAACAAAAAAATAGAATGCCAGTTATTTTGTTATAAGTATATATATAGTGGATAACCCTGCGCATGCTTATAATTCCGTTATAAAATTATAAATTAGTTAAGGAATGTAGTATCTTACTATTTCACTGATAAGCCATACTAACTTTTACTCGATGGCTCAAATATTTAACTAAAAAATAAGAGAAATGGTAATTTTTGAAAAATAATTTATAGTGTTTTTTTTTGAAATATGCTAAAAAAATCTTCCTTAAAGTTTCCTCGCGTACTTAATTAAGGCTTTAAAATGTATCTAAACCTTCTGATAATACTATTCCTAATAACTCCTAAAATGTTATTATGTGTCGGTATCAGTTTTAATGAACGGTCACCGTAGTCTCTTCTAACTCTCGATTTTTTTTGTTTGAACTGTTCAATTTAAACTATTTATCAAGTAGTATAAAATCGTGTTAGTTCTGTTACACGAATTTGGAGCTTGCCCCTAAATCAAATAAATAGATCGAGCAGTGCCGAACCGATAAAGTAGTTCTAATGGACTTTAGTGTGATTTATTGCAAGTTTGTCTCAACTGAATTTCTAACACCTGCTAATTTAGCAATTGACAAAGTTTTTATACTTTTATGTAACTTAACTATTAAGGACAGGTTAACTTTCAATTCGGCAGTTAGGTCTTGCCTATGTTATTGTCACATTTTTTGCTTGTGATATACATACAAACTTGTATTTATAAATTCAAATTTAAACAAAACTTACAAATTCTAATATCTTTGCTTTACACTGGATACATTGAAATAAGCTAATTTAATTTGTCCATGCTTGCTGGCACTTGGCACACCGGATCACAGTAAAAAAAGCTGGTTTCCAGTGCTGTAAAAAGATTACCTTCTTCAATGCAGTCAGTTATGAATATATGTATCTATAGACGAATAAAGCATATGTATGTATATATGTATATTCTTGTTTATATTTTGAAAGAATTATTTTATAAGATAAAAAAATAAAAAAGTGTTAAAAACAAAAGTTTTAAGGTTTTATTTGAATTGTCAGAAATTGCTTAAAAAATCAAGAAATGACATTTGAAAAGTAAAAGAAAATAGCATCAATTTTGCTATTTTAAATGAAGCATCGTACAATATCATCCATAGTATAGTTCATCAACCTCTTTTTGCCGATTATAAATATACGAGTGGAGGGGGTCGAGTAACCGCCTATGCAACTTCTAAATTCATAAATATCTGTTTTGTACCTTAAGGGCATTATCAGCGTTAAGACATACTTTTTTAATTTTTAATGGCACAAATTGCAAAAAAATCGAAATAAAAAGGGTCTCGGGAACGTTACAAGAAAACCCAAAATTTACGACTTCGATTTGGGACACTTATAGCACTCATAAATCTTATAAAATAAGGATTAAGAGTTTTCAAAAAAAAAAACATGGGCGTATTTTTCATGTGGTTTTTGCTTATTTTTTCCCATTATCAGGATCGAAAAATACGTCTGACGTAATATTTTTTTACAAAATAAAAAAAAAATTCTCGCTCCCTTGGTTTGTATGGTAGGATAGGTAAACCCTCATGTCAAAAAAATACCGTTTGGGGGTACTGAAGAACCGCTGATCCTGAATCCGCAACCCATTTTTTCCTATATTGCTCCATTGAGAATCTCTTGAAATTGTAATTGTCAAATTTTGACAGAAAAAAATCGTTTTTCGTTTATCGAAAAATTCTTCACTAACTGACATCGTTTATGATAAGGACAAGCTACTTTTAGAGATGCCTTTATATACCTACGGCAATTTCCGACCGAATAATCAGAAACAAAATATTTTAAAATTTATCATCACGCAAGTTTTCAAAAAAAATCCTCATAAACTAAAGAACCGTTTAATTCACAAGAAAAAAATTCATAAAACACAAAAAATCAAACGGGGCACATTGCATACGTGGACATACTAAATGACGATAGAGTGGTATATATCTAAATTATAAGCCAAAACGCGAATTTTAGTTTTTGGCATAATCCCCGAAACAAAAAAGTCAGATTAGATTTAATTTTTTTTTCATAAAACGGTACTTATAATCTGTAGAAAAGTATTATGACTAGGGAACGAGATAAACCACAATTTTTTGTTGACTATTCGACCTCTTTTCCAATGGTTTCGCATCAAATTTTTACTCGAACTTAAATGTACAGGTAGGATTTTTCTTTTCTTTTGTAGAACGCAAATTTGAATTTTGAAGTTTTATAAACCTGGCAACAGCAAATCTTAAGGTGTCTATACAATATATATTATTCACGAAGATATATTAGAGTAAGGTTCTTTTATAGGTTTCTTTAAATATCACTGGACAATTTTCGTCCGAAAAATGTACAAAAAACATTTTTTGTTTCAGGGCAAAAATGTATAAAATATATACCCATGAAGTTTAAAAATAATCATCAATAACTCAAGAACCGTGCATGGTAGGAGAAAAAAAAGTACAAAAGTGTAAAGGGAAACGCAATGCATTTGTGTTGTGTTTTTTTAGTGGCTTATATCGCTGAAACAACACAGGTAGATCTAATTTCTATTTTTTTTTTAGGAGGCTTGACCCACAATCTACAGAAAAGAATTATGACATTTTTTTGTCAAACAATTAGAGAGAGAGATAACCGACAAAAATATTTTCTAGGTGTTTCAGACCACATATCTAATCGATTTCGAACTAAGGCTGTTTTTATAGGTGTAAAATTGAATTTTGATAGTTTTTTTCCAACAGGTATATATATTTATTGTAAAATATTTATTATTTTTGCACTTTTTTCGAAAAACTCCAAATGAACTGAGTTATCCCCAAACAAAAGCGATCCAACCACGCCGAACAAATTAAATAAATTTTCAAACTCTGAATGCCATCCTAAAAACACATTTTGGCGTAAGTCGTCAAGTAACAAAGATATAACCAAGTTTTTTTTATTTCCTTTTGAAAAAAAAGTCAATTTAAAAAGTTTTGTCTTATCGTGTATTGTATTTTTAGTTACTACATTTATTTTCTTTTTTTATATTTTAGTAGGCATTTCAGTGGTAATAGGGGGGTCTATGAGTCCGAATCCGCTACACGTTTCTCGCCAGCTCAGTTTGTTGAGGACCTGTCAAAATGACAACTATTAAATTTTGACAACACTAAACAAATACATGTCATTTTTGTATTTCTAGAAATATTTTACGACCGGTAGGCTACCTTTTAAAACCCTCCTCTTGAAAGTCGAAGCAATTTCTTTAGGCGGTTTATGATTATAATGATAATTTCACACTTTAATATTTAAAGGCAAGCAAGGAAAATGATAAGAATCAAGCCTTAAGATACTAAAGACTGCCTTTAAATCTAAAAGTATCAGACCGAATATATTATGAGACGGCAAAAAAAGGACTAATTAATCAGATAGTACTATACAAACAGTTGCATTTAAAATAACAAGAGTCAACTCATTTTTTACTTTTCAAATGTAATTTGTTTAAAATCAAATTATCAAATCCTGGCGCTTTAAATAAAACCCTAAAACTTTTGTACTTAAAACATTTGTTTATCTTCAGATATAACTTTATTTTTCATTTAAACTATCAACCCTGTATATATAATCATATCTTTTATAATTGAATGTCCAGGGAATATTATCATTTAAGAAAATCTCATTTTATATATAGTTTTATCTATTAAAATCTTATCGTTTGTCTATATATATATATATATATATATATATATATATATATATATATATATATATGTGTTCGGTGTGGGTGGATCGCTTTTGACTGGGGAGAACTCGGTTTGTTTGGAGTTCGTTTCCAATTCTAACAAGCCATAGGGTTGATTTATACATATTATTGACGTGTCCCATCAATTGCGTAATGATCGTAGTAAAAAAAAACTGGTCCCTCTAATTTAAATGAAAACGTTTACAGACGTTCGGTCGCTTCTTGTTTAGCAACATTTTTCAAGCCTTTTCGACTACACTACACACGTGCTAGAAAGAATTCAACTACCAATGTTTGTGCCATTATTTCATAGGCTAAGCTCAA
Source organism: Kuschelorhynchus macadamiae (assembly GCA_030620095.1). Taxonomy (NCBI): domain Eukaryota; kingdom Metazoa; phylum Arthropoda; class Insecta; order Coleoptera; family Curculionidae; genus Kuschelorhynchus; species Kuschelorhynchus macadamiae. The sequence continues at coordinate 80,172 of JAUTXW010001419.1, read as the reverse complement.
GAAAATGGGAATGATGGGATGGATCTTAGTTAAGATGCAAATATATCTCAAAGTTAAAATTACATTTTTGACAAAATTCATTTTGGGGAAACTCCTAAGAAAAATTAAAAACATGTTTAGTAGGAAGACAACTGTATTTAAGAGTAAAACTGATTCAAACCAAAACAATAAAGAGAAGCTTTTCAGAAGCGGTCCAGAGTGTTTAGATTATAAAGCTAATAATAACTATATTGACTACTCCAGATCACGGAGGAAGTTTTAAGTTACTTAAAGAATCTTTTCACGAGCTAATATTAACTATTTAGATTTGTTCTCGCTTCCAATGGAATATACCTAGTTTAAATTAACGTTATTGAGAAGAACACCATATATAGAATTGAAAATTTTTATGGCAAGTTTATGTACAAGGTTGATATATTTCTAAACGTTATAAATTTTGTTTATAAGCAAAATTAAGGACATATTATTCTTTAGGGTGTTCTAGGTTTTATTTTTAGGGTGCTGTGTAAAGAAACATTATCATCATAATTAGTCTTGCCCATCCGCTGCTGGATATCAGCCTACTTGTCGGGCATCCTTACATTATGTGGTTTGAATATTTTTATAGAAACGTGGGACTCATTTATGGCCGGATTCAAACAGCACTATTCTACAGTGAATTTTAGTGTTTTATAGATAATGTGCACCACAGTATGTCAACCAATCGAATTAAATTTATTTTAAACAAAATTTGCCTTTGCTTGGAATCCAAGTGGGTACCTTGAGAGCCAGTAACAGACACACAGGCACTACGTCACTCTCACCTTTTACGAGAAATAGATGATAATAATAAAATTGGCAAGCTCTAATTTTCTTTGTCCTATTTAAAACATGGTTTAAATAATTTATGTGTAATATCAAAGAAGAGTACACGCTTTAGCGTAAGGTATACTCTTCTTTGGTTATATCTATTTTATTTAACTTGAAATCTATACAAAATATTTTCATTTTGTTTGACAAATTTGCAACACATTTTTTTTGTATAGTTGTAAACAGTTTAAAAAGAAAACTATTTAAAAGAAATACTGTTATTTTAAACATCTTTAAAACATAGTAACCCTGCTGAAAACTATAAAAACTATAAAATAACAACTGGTCCCAGTATTTTAACACTTGACGAGATAGTTAATAACAAATTTGCTATTTTGCAAGCTTTACCAATATTTCTAGTAGCGTTATATTAGGGTTAATTTTAACGTTTATATCTTTGAATAGATAAATACCCAATCAACTTCTAATAACAATCATATAATAACTAACCCAGCACAATAAAACTGATAAAATAGAGTCAAATATTAAACCCGTCTGATTTTGCCGAGTACCTTCAAGTAATTAGGCTAGCAAATGCAGCACAGCATAATACTATTATCTTATATCTTAAGAATTATTTTCCGACTTACCTTTAAGATCCGTTAAAAGCAAATGGATATTCAAGCCTTTTTGAGGGTTGTAGTAGTAAAATTTATATTTTATGCGATAACAAAAAGTTCATATTTAAAAAAACGTACATTTAATGAAGTTTTTAAATAAATGTGGAAAATTTTCCCTTGACGTATAGGATATTCTTTCAGATAGGCAGCAACTCTGCATTAGTTTTCAGCCAGCAGCACGCCAGTGTCTTAAATAAATCCAATCAAGATATCCGTGGAGATACCTATGTCAGAATTTCCAGCAAATGGAATCGAAAATTTATTGTTGGCCACTAATTTGTATTCATCAAATGTAACAATAACAGCCTTCTTGGACAAAGAAAGCTGTTATTGTTACATTTGATGAATACTAATTAGTGGGCGATAAAACCAACCATAAAAATATTTTTGGGTTATTACGGCTCCCTTAAAATCAAAAACAAAAAAATTAAATTCCAGAACTCCAGGATCAACTTCAATAATAGATATTGATTTTTTGTTCTGGAATTTTTGATTTTAACTGCGGTGCCACACCTCAAGAATATTTGGTTTTTAAATAATGGATACATGACAACCATTTTATAATTATTTGCTTTGGTTTTATTACGGACTAACTGGGAATATTAGTTGTAGGGATTTAAAAAAGACCGTGATAGTATTATCGTGATCTCCGTAAAGGTAAAGTAATAAAACATTCCTTACTATTGCCGTTGGAAGTGAGTAATAAATACATTCTCAATACCCGTTTATGAAAGACTGCAGACGTGTATATTTTAGTAGGTGCGTGTAAAAACAAATTGATAAAAAATGAGTACAAGAAGAGAAATGGAGAATTATTGTACAAATAAAAATATATTTTAACTTTCAGTCTCGCTAACACTGACATCAGCTGAGGTAACTATCAGTTGGTCTATATTATTTGAATAAATGTACGAATCTTGAACTTTTACAACATGCTGCGTTAGAGTCAATAAAGCGTCGTAAAGCCCAGTCCATGATCCTATTATGTCTATGAATTAAACACACAATAATATGGAGGAAGCACACTGTGTTCAATTTTCTCAGCCATGCTGTCCTAACCAAATTCCTTTTTCATTTTATATCCTATAACTTTCAAAGGTCACACTTTTGTAGCTAGATTCAAAATAATCTTCATGATAATCCAAACTTAAATTTTTCGCAGATACCAGCAGACAATTTTCAGGTCCAGCTTGTAAAATGGTTATTCATTTACATTTATTCAAGGGTGCTTTGGTTTGACATTTTGTGCTGATATCTACACATACCTTGGATACAGTATCTCTGATATTGAACGAAGTTTCATCAAGCTAAATTATTGACCTATTGTCTGAATGACATTTTTTAAAGTATTGTATATAATCATGTGCAGCACATGCCTTTTGTTAATTTTTCGGAACGTTAATCCCATTTTTACGAGAATTCTATTAATGATTGATCGGCAATAATTTATATTGGTTTCTTCCTTCAGCCGTCTTAGTTTAATTTTGTTCAATGTGTGTACAACTTCTATTAATACATTGAATATGTTTATTCACAGATAATGTCTTTTTCAGAATTGTGTGTAATTTTGCTGAGTAATTGTTTTCCTACATTGTTTAGAGTCAAGTGATAACTGTTCTCTTACGGTAGCCACTACTGCATTTTCCCATAGACGCCACATAATTAAAACAAAACCAATTAAATTCTTTGCGCTGTAAGCACTTAAAAGTATCTTTCGAAACTAACTCGGACCTATATTATAAAATATTTAATAAATTACAAACAGGGTTGCCAAGTTTTATTTATAATATATAATTATTTATAAATAAAAGTAGGTTCAATATGATTGCATTAGGCATAAGGGCGTTAAAAAAAAACAGGTAAAATCCAAATATTTTTATTGTAATACCGGACAACTATTTACAAAATCTATTGCCCTATTAAAAAGGTAAAAAGGTAGGAGTTTATAGTCTGTATTTTACCCTGAAGTGAGAATATATATTTCAATCTTTGAGAACGTCATCGGGAACTACGACTCCGCGTCTTGCAATCCAGGGCGTGGAGTAATAAAAGGCAATTACTCTATCACGTAACAGTAAATTAATTACACTTAGGCCTCAGGCTTTCGTCGCTTATCCAAACTTAAAAAATAATAACCACCTAAAAATAAATTGCTTACATATTTTTCGTTTTATAGTAAAAATCTACAATGAAAGGTGTGCTCATTTTATTATTCATTTTGGACGAGATAATAAAACAAATGTTGCAGATGTTCAATAGTGAATCTAACACTGAGTGCATATTATCCTAACCCATTTATAGATAGCATCTTTATTTATATAGGACCTACAGTGTAAATATAAAATGTGCGATAATTATTTTTTCAGAAATCAAATAAGTGAAAAATGCAGAAATCATATAAAAATTCTCAAAGAAAACTCTTATTAACAAGAAAAGTAATACTATTTAACATTGACCGATGTGACATTCATATTGGTCATCCGCGGCCTATCCATGCTTGGGGAAGTTCGCAGTAAACTAGCTAGTCCCCTTTATAAAAACTGCCATTAGTACTGCCTCTCGAGAAATTGAGAGGTTTGTTGACAAATGACAACCTAAACAGAAATCTTAAAGCTGTTTCACAAAAAAAAAATAAATTAAAACTAAGTTATATCACTTTTGTGAACTTAATTAATAATTATTATTTAGAAACCTTTATTGCTTCCCAAAATATTAGTTTTTGTCGTTATTATAGAAAAAAACTGAAATACTTTACTATTATTTTGAAAGTAAATATTTCTATTCCAAGTAAATTTAATTTTATTAAAGTTAATGTGAAGGGTATTTTGATGGTAAGTAAAGTGAAAGAACATTTTATATAGTTGTATTTAATGAAGTAATTTTTATTAAACTGTAAAATAAAATTTTAAAATGGTATACATGAATATGTATATATATTTCGGCCATAAATATTATTTTTCTAACTGTTTGCAGTGTACACTTTTATTGTTTAATATTTGTGACCTACACATATTTTCAAATATTTCTAATAGCAAATGCCATCAATCTGCAGCAAGCATCCCGGGACCTTACTTGGCTAACAAACTCTATCCAACGTATAACAAACTAGCATCAAGTCTAAACTTTTTCGACTTAGCAGATTCTTTGGCAGGGTTCACTACATTGTGTACTACAAATGAAAACTTTCCGGCAACTTAAAAAGAGAATATCCTTTAAAGTTTTATGGGTCTAGAGAAAACGTTTTAATTCGATAAGGCCCGATAACAGTTTTTAAAAATTGCATCTGGGAATAACTATAATATTATTTTAATTGCATGTTGATCACAATTCTGGCACACATTAAATAATTACTAATATAAATAATTGGAATAGTATCACTTTAATTTTGCTGCTATTGTTAGTGCGATCTATAATGCAATTTTAATTGGGTATTCTTTTATACCTTACTATCTACATGCTTTGTTTCATGAATAAATCTCAAAATACATTTTTGAGATAACAGTTGGAACATATACACCCAAATTCACTAAACCTTTAGTAAATACGGGGCATAAAGTTTAGAACAATAACTAACGGCGAGAAAAAGATATGATGATAAAATGTAGAGAGAAAAATATGTTTCTAAAAATATAAAAGTAGACGAGGAGTGAATTCAAAAACGATAATTAAGAAACCTATCTCAGTGTGTTTTATTCAGTTGAAGGGAAAACGTTAGGGCAAGAACATTTCAATATTTAACTTAAACTGCTATTTTTCTGAAAAGTTATATTAAAACGGAAATAAAGTACGAAATGATATTTAAGGGCAGTGAGTATTAAAATGAGAAACAGTTAAGAAGTTCACAACCTTAAAAATAATATGTAAAAAATAAAAGTGAAAAAAAAAATGCTTAATGCAGTTTTGAAAATATGATTCTATGAAGATATAATTATATAATGAGTGTCTTAAATCTAAAACCACGAGTATAATATCTATTTACTGTTGTACGATAACCCAAATATATTGGGGAAAGAGAGAGAGAGAGAGAGAGGAAGAGAGTGGCCTATATTTTTTAACTTTTAATTAAAGAAAGAGAATAAAAATATAAGAACGAAAAATGTCGGCGTTTGAAACTTAGTTAAAAGAGTACTGACAAATGTTAGTAGTAAACTGGGGCTCAGACAACAACATAAAAATAGAAACAGGAGACAACCTAAATATTAGTACAAAACTCACTGACTACCCAAAATTCCAAGAAAAGGATCCAATGCCGCGATAACGTCTATTTGCTAGCACACCACCACACGCGTCTCCGATATCTACTCCAACTCCAATAAATGCCTTGGACGACGAGTGGTAGAACCAGTTTCTTAGTATGTATTGAAAAAGTGCGAACAATAAACAAAAAATAACTCGTTTATATTTGAACTTTTCAACAAAAATTACTCGTTTATATCACAACCTTTGCAGGGGCACCATTCTTGGTTTTTAGTGTAGCTTCACGAGCAATCTCAACAGATCCGGGATGTAGTTAAACTATGCGCACCAAAGACCAATCACTCGGTAAGGCTTTATCGGTTTTGATTAAATAAGCGGCCCTATTTCGCTCGTAGCCATAAGACTTTAGTCATCTAGTACGATGCTGCAAACTATAAAGATATTCTATGAGCCAACGGTCCCTAAAGTCTCAGTATAAACGCTAGAGCAGCAGACGCAGCCAACGAGACAAATTATTTATTGTAATTTCCGGAAAATTAGGAGTGGTTAAAGCCATCAAAGATTTCATAGTCAAAAAATGACCTGGAATCAAAGTGTTTATATTATCAAAATCGAAACGTATTGCAGTTAATAGGCACAGATTTAAAACATATTATATCTAAAATAGAAGCGTGTAGAAGTCCACGTAGGTGAGAATTTGCTCTCCTATGACACGATTAAAGTGAATTTTGGCAGGTTTGGCTCCTGATTGCCACAAACCGCTAAAGTGAAATGCGAATGGAGGAGAAAAGCTCCACTAATTTCCTTCAGTAACAGCTGCTTGTTGCAGGAAAAGATCAATCTCTTTCGAAGCAGTCCTTAAGTTGGTACTTTGATTACTAAATAAAAGTTTACATGCACCGCGACGCGATATGAAATGCTGCAGAGGAGCTAATAATGTTTCGCATGACATATCGCTTGCAAATGAATGGCCTTCGTTACCATACAAACAAACAAACAAATGTAAGGCATGCAAGTTTTTGCTTCCCGATCACCACTGAAAGTAAACCAGCTTAATCAATTCCCGTATTTAAAAAATATTTTGCATTTCAAATTCCCAATGGTGGCAAGTTAATCATATTGGGTTGAAATTACTTTAAACTACTTTTTCAGCAAGTTATGCACTTGGAAATAACGGAATTTATAGGTCATTTAGAAGATAAAATCCAAAAACTTTGCGAAAGGAAAAAATATAAGATACGCAAGTCCACATACAAATATTTTTTATGATAAAAACTAAGTAAAAGCGTTGTCAAAGTACAGTTTCAGGATGACAAAATGGAATGTTTTGACGTTAAATATAAGAAAATTTTAGGCCACTACGATAAAATAACAAACGAGCCAACGAACATGTTTAATTTGCGAAGGGGCATCGAAAAATTATTATTATTCATTTCGTCTCTGAAAGATATGTTGTAAATATTCTAGCCTTATTAGTAAAGAATCATGTAGTTTACTAGATGAAATTCGTCAAGTTTTGTTTTCGTTTTTAACTTTCAACTTGTAAATAAATCGCAAAATAATGTTAAAATTTGGAGAACGAAGAAAATCTTTTCAATAAATTATTTAAAATATTGGAAACAAGAATATTATTGTCGGGTATTAATAGCCAGCCTAAATCTCTCCGAGCTCATTTAAAGTCCCGCACTCGTGAAGTAAAGATGCCTCGTGCAAGTGAAGGCAAAACGTCGGAAAGTTACTCCATTTTGACATTGTCTAATCCCAAGAATCATGATTTCTTAATTGATCAAAGCCCTGAAAGCTTCCGTTCTATACAGTAGTTTAGTGTTTATCGTCACGTCTACGACCGAAGGAAGTTAATTTCAGAGAGATAGTGATCCGATTGAACACACATTTTTAATCATTTTAAGGCGATTAAAGATGTTCAAATGTTGTATATACTTAGGCTTAAGATTTACTCTTTGTTGTTTGTAGGTTTTTTATCAATCGCGCAGTATAGAGAAGATGAAGGAATACGTTTATTAAATGACAGAGAGAGGCATAGGTCACAGAGACAGACAGACATGTGTTCCAGTGCAAAAAATAATTTTTTCCTTTATGCTCAATAATTCGTATGTTGACCAAAATACATTTAAATATTTTTTTTTATATTTATAATAAGAACCTTAAATCTCCTTTTTCTTTACTTCTTCCGTTTTTCTTTGTTTTCCAACGCACTGCCAATTATAATTAAATTAGTTTTGCTTTTTCCGAATCATTCATGTCATCCACAAAGCCTAAACTATCTTGTCAGAAAAATAAAACAACATAATGAAATACTTTAAGCAAATCAAAAAAAAATCACATATTTGCAAACATAATATGATTCATCCAAGGTTTCTTCTGACTGAAGGTATTGAATTGTCACACGAGTCACAAACTGTTAATGGTAGGTCGAAATTAAAAATTGGATGTGTATGTTGCATATCGTATGCACAATCGACTGGCGGTTATCTAGCACTCCGTTTGTGCTTAAGTGCGAAATTCGCTACACACCCCCCGTTTTTAGAGGAGATACCTGCATATAACGAAAACCCAAAACGGCAAGTATGTAAAACGTTGTATGCCTTCCAGAAACCTAGAAAAAGCAGTAATAATCCTGATTTTTTAAGAAATTATGTTGAATTATACCAATTACATCCGAATTCCAATAGAGACCAAGCAGAACTCCTGTGGCTAAAAATCTGAAAGAAGCACTCAATTTTTCTTCAGGGCACTATTAACACTTCTTATTTTTATAACTTTCTTTATGATTTAGTAGTAAGTAGCAATATTGCAAACAATTCTTCGCACACGCCTAAATAAAATTTTAAATCTTCATTGCTCGACTGGCTTGACTTACTCATAAGTGTCATGTGTGACAAAGTATTTGATTTTTGTATCCACACTCTGAGCCAAATAGTTCTCTTTTTTATTTTTATCTCGTTACTTATCAGCACGCATGGACGCACGTATGACTTGAGCTAGTACGAGCTAGTATGTGTTGCTTTTCAATTATTACAAATTGCAGTTCTCGCCGGCAGGCTATTGCCGCCCAAAAAACGGTGGAGAGTGGCAGAGAGAGCAGGTTCGGAGCACGCTGGGAGTAATGGAGTGGGGTCGTATTTCTCTGTAGTTGAAAATTAGTTAAACAAATGCGAGTCGATGCTCGTGTTTCCCTGATAGGCATTTTTAAAGAATGCTAAATATATGTAATTTCAAAAAAGAATAATTTTTAGTCGTGTCTGTAGACTAGGAGGAAGATTTCTTGTGATGTTTGTATTATTCATTAAACGAATCATTTTTTATAAATCCTAGGAAGTAAAGGTAGACGTTCTCAATATATGAGAATATATTGAAGCAGCTTTCAGCATCGTTCATTAACGCTGTGCAGTTTGTTCAGTTGCTTTGCAGTTGTCAACAATAGGTTTTCGGTAGAGTAACTTTGAGATCAGAGACTAAAGACTACGTTCTTATATATAATATTAGTCTTGACTAGTGTCTGTCCACTAATCAGGGAGCTTGAGAGTCAGTGTGACACAGTAAAAAGAACACTAGGTATTTCAATGAATGCTACTTTATAAATCTTTGTTTTTTCCAGTGTTTTTTTTTAGGTATAATTTTGGCCTCAAAGCAATGTATTTCATAGTCTTTACAACAAGAATTCTCATAAATATCCGATCTTGATATCTCTCTTTTCAGCTTGTGTTTTCGGTGCACATTGACTACTGCTCGAGAGAGATGAGCCCGTCGAGAAACTTGAGCGTACAACTTATCTTCTACTTGAAACTAAGCACTAAGAGGCCTAGCGGTTGCGTGTTACGTTCTTCTTAAGCTGGATTCTCTCTAAACTTTAGTTTGATGATTGCCAACGACTCTTCTAATGGAAAGCCCATAGACAAATATCCGGTTGGAAAAGTCATTGGCAATCATCAAAACAAAGCTTAAGATTGATCTTACACTACAGGATCGTTCAACGCTGCCTCTTTAGGGGTTATAGACTTGATGGAGTGGTATCTTCGTAGTGCTTACTCCCAAGTAAGAGATACGTTCTATGCCCAGGGCAACGGCCGGGCCTCCCGTTGAGTTCATCTTTCTCCAGTGGTAACCAATGCATTTACGGAATGGTGCGAAACCTATGCGATAGAAATAGCATATACAAAACTCAGGCTTTGGGTGCGATATGTCAATGACAGTTTCATTATATAGGACAAAACGACAAACAAGGAATTTATAGGTTATTTAAATAGTATACGCACAACTTTAAAATTCAATATGGAGATCATTCGATCTAGAAGATACATGTTTACATTTTCTTGATGTTCTTGCTAAAAAATTAACATTAAAACGTTTGTTTACAGGAAACCTAGTCACACAGGATAGCAGCTGAATTGGAAGTCTAATTATTCTGCAGACACAAAACAATGATGAATCATAAAGACTATATTTAATAGAGCAGTCGCCATGTGGACGTATCAACCATAATTTGACAGAGAAACCAGCAACATAAAAAAAGATCTTCTGCAGAGTGATTATACCGAAAAGTTGATCATAACTCAATTTCCAAATATTAAGAAAAGAACAATATACGCACAATCGAAAACCAGTCAACAGATTTTCTTATAACAATTCTATATGTTAGAGGAATTTCAGAAAAAAATGACCGTACGTAATAAAAACATTTTTTTGTGTACTACAATCAAATTCCATATGTTTCTTTCAGTTAGGATGTCGTCACATAACAATTTTTTTCATTTCTTTTGACATAAGAGTTAAAGGAATCTTACCGCAAACATTAATATGATTTTTATCTGCGGAACATATGAATTATTTCTTTACCAAAAAGCGGTATTGAGACAAGCCTCATGGTTCTTTTCCTGTTCATTTTTTTTGTTTTAGCTTATTTTCCTGGTATATTATACATTTGAAGAACTTTTGCCATTCTGCCTATGATCTCTTTGACCCAGGGCAATCTTTCCGGTTTATATTTATTTCATAATTTGGGAAAATGGCCGACTTGCAGCTTTCTTCGTAGTACGATTTGCATGGGAAATCTTTGTTAATGACAAGCTAATTCAATGCTTTGCTAATGCAAAGACTGGGAAACGCTAACTATAATATCCTGGTAGTAGAACGTTTACTAACGTAGGGAAATGATCCTATTTTTAAACTATGATAAGCTTTTTGAACAGTGGACTAAATAACGAACTCCCATATCATACAACTTCAGATGCACTGCAGTAAACATATTATAATTTCGCCAATATTGGCTGAATCTGCGACACTATGTGAGGTAATTAAAGCAACTACAATGCAACGTAACTTCAAGTTGAACCTCGAATCTTTAGGCCTGGTCTGTCAAAGCATAAAAGAGATAATCCTGCATGTTACCGTAGCTAGCTGGTGCTTTTTTTCTGCAAAAATACCAACTTTTGTTAAGCCCGCTACTTACTATTCGGTTCGATTCGTCAATTCATATGAATGAACGAATGTGCGAATCAACGAATTGACGAATATTTCATCCACACTATTCATCAATTCTTGTTTAATTCTTTTGCATGGATGTTATGCATTTGAATGTTTGACAATACACAAAAAAGAAAAGATTTGAAGGTTTGCCGTAGTCAAAGCCTACTTGATTAGTCGCCCAAAAGACGGAATCGCCGCGCAATGAGCCGCACGGACGAACGGATAGTAAGTAAAAGCCTGGTATTGAATCAATCCTTATTAAAATTCCCTGTCTTGCAAACTAGGCTTAAAGTATTTAATTGTTTTGTCGCATATGAATAACCGTATTAAATTAAAGCTAGTTTTATTAAATCGCAGTTTGCAGTTATATTAAAAAAAAAACTAATATTTTAGGGGCCACGCCTCCACCTTATGGAATACCAGCTTCAATAAAATTGGTTATTATATATATTGTAGTTCTTGACCTCCTAAACAAAAAATGCAACAAACACAATTAAATCCTATAACTAGTTTTTAATATGCAGGGTGCTAACCTTTCCAAAACCCAATATAAAATAAATTGCCGCAAGTGCCTTATTCTCCATATACAGGGTGTTATATTGTTAACGGTTTTCCCCCTACATCTCGAAACTAAAGGGTTCTTGCACCTTTATTTCTGTTTCTTTTTATCTTATGAAGTAATATATGCTAAATATATTGAAAAAAATAATTTGGTGTTTTCCCCGGGTATGTAATATGGGAATTGGGCAAAGCTCGGGGCAAAGTTTAACCTGTCCTGTATTTTAAAAACTATTCATCTGCTCAGAAGATCAAGGACTACAACATACAAAAAATTGGCAACCGGAACTTCCGTCATTATGATTGTTTTCTTTTATTAGGAATAGCGAAGTGCGTCACAATTTGGTTCTGCACATGCATATATCACACTTAATTTTTGTCTCGATTTTTGTTCAAAATTTGAAGTCTATTGAATAAGAAGATATTTTTACGATGATTTTTTAAACTTCTTTTTGATCCTCATTTTGTTCCACCATCTTGAATTCATACCACAATTTTACCAGTCTATATCGCACTTAATGATTGCTCAAAATTTGAAATAATTCTATTTTTTAGGCTGGTTTTTTAAATATTTTATTAGGTAGCCATTTTGTTGTGTTTTTTTTTTGATTCGTACGAAAATATTGCTAGTTCAGATGTACTTAATACTTAATTTTGTACAAAATTTAAGATAAACGCTTAATTTTCACTAAAATTTGAAATCAATCGCCTAAGTAATTTTTCAGCTCATTCATGCCGTGAATTATCTTTTTCCCCACAACAATTTCTAGTTTGAGAGGTGTCAGTGTGAGGTGTCAAAATTTGACATTTCCTGTCAGAGAAGAATTTCAGGTATCAGGAGTATAACGAAAAACCAAGATAAGAAAGTACAATCTATTTCATTGCATGCTAAGTAGTTTGAAAGTTACAGATCATCAAAGAGTAAAAAATGTCAATTTTCAAGTGCCATTTTCTCTAAAACAGTTGAACTTAGGTATAGGAAACATTAAATAAAAAGTATTCAGAATATTCAAGACAATACAAAAATGCAATAATAAACATCATTTAGAAAACGGATGTTGCCACATATTTAAGGTAGAAGAGGCAACACCGCACAATTTAAATTATTTGAAAAAGAGAGTTTATGTTTATCTATGGCCAGACCCAAATTTAAAGTAATCTATTCATTGGTTTCCCAGCTACTTCTAATAGGCCACTTAGTTTGGGACATCCTATATTAATCTGGGTATTACTTTCGACCGATTCCGTATATTCTAAGTATTAAAATCGTCCGAATATTTACAATACTAGCTCAAGACAGACAGATATACCTACCGACAAGCAGACCGACCGAATTGAGGAAACATGTTTTTTTGACACCTAGGGATGCTAAAACATGAAGACATGTCAAACCTGGGAGGGTGATTTTTTGTCACAACTTAAAATATTGGCCACCATTTTGTTCCGCAATATTGGATTTTTTCCAATATACCAAGTCATACCCATGTGACCCTTAATTTCTGACCAAAGCTTGAAGTCAATCAGGTGAGTGGTTTTTTGGCTATGCCGCGAACAGCCAGACAGACCTAACACATGAAGATCTACAAAAATCTCAGACGGGGATTTTTCCCTATTATAATATTTCCCTTTTACGATCGAAGTTACAACTCAGCCAATTTGACTGAAACCGGTTTTCCATAAGGTTTGGGGGCAGTCCTTATATTAAATTAATCAGGATTGTTGATAACAGATAATAAATTTAAATCTAAATTATAAACCTAAAATTATGTGTAGTACTTTTATATTATTAAATGTTTGATGAGAACTACTCTTTGTCAGAAATATATATCTACTATTCCTAATTTACGCCTCTCAAGTGGTGTAGTACGTCTGATAAATATTCAAAGTAATCCCGATCTAGTTTGTTTGGGATAAACGAGAAGACAGTTGGTAATCTAGATACTGTACACCTGAGTATTACTAAGTCCACTTGTGACGCTCTCTGGAAATTGTTATGACAGAGGTAGAATTAAAACATAGGAACATATTATTCTAGATTAATGTTAACATAATTGCTACCTCCTTATCACGAGTAGAAAACATTACACAAGTTTTATCCACGTTAGTATCACTATATTTCACTGTATTTTTCACTACAAACACAAACAATGATTTTAGATTTAGACAAAAGATTTAGAATTACACCTAAATTATACGGGCACTTGTTCATATGTTTTAAATTTGTCGTAGTACCCGACGTAATCACTTTATCCTGAACACACTTATATCCAGAACATCAGCATTTAATTTTTACAGATACGTTCATTCCGGGAATTTAAACCAACATTTTCACGACTCTAAAACGACGACCCGAAGTACGGAAGATCCGAAAGTGTTTGGCCAGTCGGTAGACGTTAGCGTGTTTATTTTTGGCCGCCTGGATAAACGACGACTTCCAACTTAGACAGCCAGCCAGCGCCGATATACATACATGTGTTATTGAGTTATTTTTATTTTCTAGAAAAGGTAAATGTATTTTAAAAGTTGTGTTATAAACGAAGTATCGATAATAAATACTGTATTGTTTGATCAAAGTTTTTAACTGGTAATATCGCTATTTACTATTTTTATTTTAAATATCACCACGAATCGCAAGAAATGTGTTTAGCATTTTCAGTTATTATACGTCAAAATTGGAGTGTTTTAAGGAAAAAGGTCACACAAGTACGGGAACATATTACATACATTGCCTTTTAAACTTTATTTAAATTTAACAAAGTCAGCAAAAATAAAAACTGAGTTAAAATCGCCTTTTTCGAAAAAAATGGCGGGCATTCGGTTCATAGTATTCAGTTCAACATTTTCGAAAACATTACCCTGTGTTAAGCGAAAGGTTAAAGACAAGTTGTTAAGTAACCCTTATTGATTTGATCCAACCTGACTGGAAGTATATTTTGTCGATACTCACATGAATCTATGTAAAAAGAGTTTGCACCCAGAATAACGGCTGCCATATTATCCGTATGTTGTAATCTTTTTGATACTATTTACTGTGGAAAAAGGGTACGACAGAAATTGTAAAAAGTAAATGCTTAATTTTTTTTCCATGGGGTATATATATATATATGTTGATTTTTATTCCTTCACGGATGGAAAAATACAATGTGTTTTCATTCCGAGTGTACATCCGTTCAATACTGTCGTTCTGAAAAGAACAGTTTTGCTGACGTTTCGCCAAAATCACATTTGGCATTTTCGAAGCTTTCTTTCTCGCGTCCGAATAGAGTCTCTATTCGGACGCGAGAAAGAAAGCCTCGAAAACGCCAAATGTGACCCCGGCGAAACGTCAGTAAAACCGCTCCCCCCAAAACGATAGCAGCGAAGGTTCTGTTCTTTTCAGAACGACAGTAGTGAACGGATGTACACCCGAAATGAAAACACATATATATATATATATATATATATATATATATATATATATATATATATATATATATATATATATATATATATATATATATATATATATATATATATATATATATATATATATATATATATATATATATATATATATATATATATATATATATATATATATATATATATATATATATATATAAATATATATATATATATATATATATATATATATATATATATATATATATATATATATATATATATACGCGCCCTTTTAAAAATCGGATCAATGTAGAATACTTTAAGCTCATTTTCTAACTTTTGTTTATTAAGGAAAGACGGATAACTTTTAAACTTATTTTCTAGTAGTTGCGTCAAGTTAGCACCCCATATAGGAATTTAAGAGGTTTTTTAGTAGAAATTGATTGTGCTAGAGGTATGCTCTACTGTGCCAATAATATTTAAAACTGTGCTTGTTTGTAATTGGCATTATTAACAAAAATAAAAAAGGGGCCAACCTGATGCACAGCCTCTCCAAAATTTTAGAAATCGTGGCGAACGAAAATGAATTTCCAGTCTACTTAAAGTATGTTGAGCATATCTTTTAGCTAGTTTTTTGTTTTAACCTGATTTTTAAAAAAATTGATATGACGGTGCCAATATAACGCTCAGTTACCCCAAAATTTTAGATATCGTGGCAAAACTACTTAAACTGTGCTGAATTCAATTTCTTAAATTGTGTTGAACTGTGCTGAGCATATTTTTATCTAGTTTTTTGTTTTAATCTGATTTTTTGAAAAATAGATATGGCGGGGCCAACTTGACGCTCAGCTCCCCTAAAATGTTAGTTATCGTGGGGAATAAAATGGATTCCCAGTCTACTTAAAGTGTGCTGAACTGTGCTGATCATATTTGTAGCTAGTTTGTTTGTTTTAACCTCTTTAAAAAAAAGAGATATGGCGGGGCCAACTTGACGCTCAGCTCTTCCCCAAATTTTTGGAGAACACAAATTAATTTCGAATCTACTTGAAGTGTGCTGAACTGTGCTGAGCGTATTTTTCAGTTGGTTTTTTGTTTTAACCTAATTTTGTTAAAAAAACCTGTCAGAGCCAACTTGATGCTTATCTCCCACAAAATTTTGTAGATTGTAGAGAAGAGAAATGAATTTCGAATCTGCTTGAGGTGTGCTTAACTGTACTGAGCATATTTTTAAGCTTGTTTTTTGTTCGGACCTGTTTTTTTTAAGAGCGAGGACAACGTCCAGCCCGTGGAGAACAAACGCGAATTTAGAGTTTACTTGAAGTGTGCTAATCCGTGCTGAGCATATTTTTAGTTGTTTTTTTTTTAACCTGTTTTTTTATATAAATTGTGAGGCCAACCTGTCGCTTATCCCCCTCCCCAAAATTTAGTAATCATGGAGAAAAAATGTGAATTTTCAATCTATAAGAAGTGTGCTGAATTGTCCAGAGCAGCCAACTTAACGCTGAGGCCCCCTAAATTTTAAATACTGTGGGGATCAAAATTGAATTTAGAATCTACTTGAAATGCATTAAAAACTGTTCTGAGAATAATCTTTAGCATATATTTTTTCTAACCTGATTTTTTAAAAGATATGGCCCTCTCTAATTAATGAATAGGTAATCTAATTAAACTAACTATCTTAATGAAATTTAAATGGCGTAACGCCATTTATATTCTACAGGGTTTCAAAATACTAAACTACGGGTTACTAAAAAATAAATATGCTTAAAACACATATATATTACATGGAAACGTTTTAATTAGAAATATAGAAGATAATAAAAATTGTTTTCTCTCTCTGTCTCTTTTATAGTATCTAAGTTAAGGCATGTTACCTCAAAATAAACGGTCCACCCAGAGATAGATGGCGCTGCGTAGTGACTAGTTTGTGTCTGATTGCCTCTAGCTATTTTTCATTAAAAGTACTGGTTTTTGCCGAATTAATTCAAATTGTGATTAATCTGTGGTGTGTTGAGTACCTGTTTTCGTTTAACATAACGGTTAAGGAAAATCATGGGTAAATCAACGCTAACTATACAAAGTGTTAATGCGCGAGTTGAAAAAATGGCGGATCAATTTGCGAAGAACATGCATGAATTACTGCAATCTCAGGGTAAGAATGTAACCAATCCACACAACAGGGAAATCAATGCTGAAGGAGTAGAAAATCATACCACGGATCTCTTAAACAAGTTTATTTTATTCAAAAAAAGCATAACGTCTTCCCTTAATGACATCAAGGACGACTTACATCGACTCAGAAAGGAACAGGATTCCTTAAGTCCGAGGCTACTTGTCGTCAATTTTTGTAGACAGTGGTCACGGGATTTAGTGTTTATCAACAGGAAGAAGTTTAAAGGTTCGACTTTCTGGGGTTTTGTATATATTCAAGATGGCGATGGTAGTCGAAAATTAATAAAAGACGCTTCTGATTTGCCGGAAAATAATAGTGAAGTGGTAACTTTATAGATTAGTGTCGCGATGTATCTGGTATGTACATTTAAATTTTTCGCTTCATTTCATACGTCTCTTACATAATATTAACATCATTTTGTACTATGTTACTTTCTTTGATTTGTACTAAATATATACTATTTTTGTAATTTTTTAAAAATTGTAATTATATACGGTTATGTTCGTTTTTAAATCATTCCCAATATTAAGCATTAACAGAATATTACTGACAAACAAAAATCTTTTTTGGCTTTTTCGCAACTGAATAAAAAAGATTTTTGTTTGTCAATCTAAACGCAACAAATAATCTGAACACATTTAAAAAGAATATTACTCTTAAGAATATAAAGTTTTTTGTTGTTTCACAGTGTTTCTAGCTCTTTTCGATAGTTTTTGTGCCTAAAGAGATGATACTATTTTGTTATATTGTTTTTTAAGAATTGTATGAATTTTGTTTTAATAAGTATAGGGCTAACCTTGTATTTTGTATACTTTCATAGATATATTTACAGCATGTTATAAACCAGGCGTATTATTTTGATTTTTATGTATATTAATTCCTTATATTATTGCTTTGAGGCTCAGACTAATTTGAAAAACCCATTATACCAACAGATTTTGATTTCTAATTTTTTACTTGATTTGTTAGTTCAATATACCATAATTTATTACCCATATATTTTATAGCTCTTGTTGATACATATTTTAAAATATGTATAAAAATTTTTTTACGCTCTTGAATACTATTAGGTCAGATTGATTATATTTGTGTGTGGATTATTTCTTTCTATATATTTTTTCTAAACATGTATATTTTTAATTTTGTTTAACAGTTATTTCATTTGTGCGCATATTTTATTTTAGGAGAATGAAAGTTGCCCACTTAAACATACGATCCATGTTCACTGGTTTCAATGACATTTCTTTTTTGGTTCTAAGTAACAATTTTGATATAGTGGTGGTTACTGAGACGTGGCTGAATGCAGACGTGCCTCCAGACGCGTTTACAATTCCTGGCTACAAAATTTTTCGTAAAGATAGACCTCAGGTTAGGGGTGGTGGTGTGATGACTTATATAAGAGGAACATTCGCATGTAATGAAATTTCGTTTAATTTTGACATCAATGAATCCCTTGAATTTTTATTTTTGAAAATAGAACTTTGTAACAAATTCTATTGTGTGGGAGTTATTTACCGATCACCTAAGGCTTCTCTTGAGACATTTATTAATGATATAGATAATATTTTTGCTTTTGTTTGTAATATTTACAATAACGTCATATGTCTAGGAGATTTTAGCATTTAATTTTTTTAACCTGCCAAATCCTGTCTTATCATGCCTTGAAACTTATGATCTGTCTCAAATTATCAGTGAACCAACCAGAATTTCAGCTAGCCCGAGCACTCTGATTGACCCAATTTTTATTGTATTGTATCTCTCTGTGATTAAGAATAAAGTATTTCCAAAGGTTATTTCTTATCGTAACTTTGATAGTTTTAATTATGATGGTTTTATCTCCGATTTTGCAGCTCTTGAATGGTACTCTATTTTTAACAATAATAACATAAATGAAAAAATTACTATTTTTAATAATTTTATTATATTCTTATTTGATAAGCACGCTCCGATAGTAAGTGCAAAGTTACAAAACCAAAGGCAGAGTGGTTAACTCCTAATTTAAAAATGTTAATTAAAGATAAAAATAAAGCTTTACAAAAATATAAAACATCTCATTCTCAAGTCGATTGGAATAATTATAAACAACTAAGAAATCTTTCCGTGTCTATGATAAGACGAGAAAAACAAAACTATCTTAATTTAGTTGCTGCTAGGCGTGAGCATCGTAGAACTCGGTCTGCTTTGCGTAATCTCCATATACATTGTAATAAACAAGGTCCGGCAGAGTTGCCAGCTAATCTTTCAGACACCAATTCTATTAATTCTTATTTTTAAAATTTTTTTCAATATGTAGCCGATAATTGTGATAATAAAATAAATTTTTATAGCAATAGTTACTCCTCAAAATTATAAACATTGTTAAGACGAGAAAAACAAAACTATCTTAATTTAGCTAGGCGTGAGTACTCAGTTTTCGTTCAAATTAAGTAATTTTGAAGAAGTTAATACAATTCTACATTCTCTAAAAAAGATAGCATTGGTTCTGATAATATTTCACTTAGAATGTTGAGATATTGTAGTCCACATATTGATATTATATTGCTTCAAATTTTTGATTTTGTTATTTTTAATAACATAGTGCCTGAAGTGCAGTGTGGCTTTAGACCCGGGTTTAGTACTTCCACTGCTCTTGCAACTATTACCAATAACATTTTTGTAAATACTGATCAGGGTCTTGTCACTGTGCTCGTGTTACTTGATTATTCAAAAGCCTTTGACACTATCAACCATAACTTGCTCTTAGCCAAATTGAAATATTTCGGCTTTGATAACGTCTCAGTAAAATTAATTAAATCCTATCTATCATGCAGATTGCAGAAAATTTCTTATAATAACTGTGAGTCACAAGAACTTTCTATATTGTGTCATGTACCTCAAGGGTCTGTACTGAGACCTTTTCTTTTCAGCATTTATACTTCTGACATTTTAACGCCTCTTAATAATTGTAATATAATAGCATACGCAGATGACACCCAGATTTATTTTTCCTTTAGACCCGAAGAGTTTGAAGTGGCTATTAATATCATAAATAATGATTTAAATGTAATTAATACTTTGTCTAAAGAACATAATCTAAATTTAAATTCAAAAAAATCTAATGTGATGATATTTCGTAATAGGGACAAATGCAACTTTTTATCTTCAAACCTGAATATCTCTAATTTGCGTTTCAGCAGTCACGTGCAGGAACTTAGACGAAAGGCGTTTTTTAAATTAAAAATATTATTTGCCAATCGTCATATTCTCAATTTTCATCTAAGAAAATTGCTAACGGAATCCCTAATTCTTTCACAATTTAATTATGGTAATTTTATTTATTTTCCATGTCTGAATTCTTTGGACAAAAATAAAATATAGGTCATACAAAATTCATGTTGTCGTTTAATTTTTGATATATCTAGAAGAGAACATATTTCTCATAAAATAAATGAATTAAATTGGTTACGTATGGAAAATCGATGGATACATCATCTGGGAAATTTTGTTTTTAAACTTATTAATGATCCCAAATTTAGTTGTTCTTTGAATAGCATATTTCAAACTCGTGAATCAAAGCATTCAGTTAATCCAAGATTCAAGGATAAATACACAATGCCTCATTTTCGAACAACGTTGTTTAAAAGATCTTTTTCATACATTTCAATTTCCCCGTTTGAATTTATTGCCTAGAGAATTCAGACTTTTCAATTTTAATAAGTTTAAATTTAAATTAAAACACTTTATTTTAGATAGGCAAAAGGCTTGCAGGACTTTTCTGTCATAGCTTAAGCTCATTTTAATCTGTGGGTATGGATCTTCCGAAAGAAACACCTTAGCTATTTTATATTCCTTCCGTACTTCTTTAATTTTAATTTCGTCGCCCTCGCACACTTTGTAACCTTGAATATTATTATTCACCCATATTTTTGTGATCTAAGAATTTAACAAAAATGTTTTGTGTCAATCTGTTTTGCCATGTTAACAAACAAACCGCCATTTTTTGTCAATTTAACTAATTATGTATCTTATTTTCCTACGCATTCCATTGCACAGGATAGTCTCTCTGCTGGTTAAGTAGAGTAGAAATTATTGGCTAGACTTCGCCAGCGCAGGGATGATTCCTGACAGTTTTAATGTAATGTTCTTGTTTGTTTTTATATGTTTATGAAAGACCTTATTTATTTATTTATTTATTTTATTTATTTTATACTATCAGAGAAAGGTCGTAAGATTCGAACAATTCGAAATTTTAAACGATGAAAAGACTTATGTCTTGGGTGGGGCAATTGCTTATGTAGGGTCATTAGAAAGGTGATGCACATTTTAAAGCGTACTGCCGAAGGATTAATGAAAAGTGGGAGCTGTATGATGGTTTAGCAGACAATAAAGAAGACTGTTCTTAAGTAGAGCTAATACGTCCGCATTTGCTGTTTTATAGAGTTTAGAATCAAGTTTTGTTTGCATGAAATTATTTTTAATTTCCTGTCAAATGTAGTAATAAATAAAGTAAAAATATTTAAAAAAATGACCCATGTGATATTTGAATGATCCAATCCACATCAAATGATTTGCAAGCTGTAAAGTTGGCTATATGCAACGAGTTTTACCACAATTTTACTGCTTAAAAATGTTATAATTTAATAATATATTATCTCTTAGCCGGTTGCACAAAACTTTTAATCCCATAATACATTTAATTGACGTTTAGAATTATTTTTAACATTGTCACACTACACTTATGTGGTCTGTTACAGTTTAAACAGTTTGATTAGTTAACGCTTAGTTTAATGCTTTGTATAACCCGCATTGTTCACAAAAATTTTTAACTTGTGTTATTTTATTTTATTATTAAAAGACGCGGTTTTCGCTAATAAATACAATTTTTTGCCGGTTTAATTACAGAGGGATGAAATTATAATACTATACAAGGTGTGCTCCAAATTACTGGACATCTTTTGGGATAGCACAAGATTGTTAATTTAAATAAAACATCCGACAAGAAATTTAATTTTAAGGTATATTTTTTAAAAGTAAAATAATCACACTTTAAATAGATTCGAAATTTCCTTTTGTTCATCACGATATCTAAAATCTTGGGGGGTTGAGAGTCAAGTTGGAACCGCCATATCGACTTTGAAAAAAATCAAGGTAGAACAAACAAAAGCCAGTCTATAAATATGCTCAGTACAGTTCAGCACACTTACGTTGAATCGAATTTAATTTTTGTTCGTTAGGATATCTAAAATTTTGGGGGCAGGGAGCTATGCGTCAAGTTCGTCCCGCCATGTCTATTTTTTCTTAAATTAGGTGAAAACAAAAAACAAGTTAAAAAATATGATCAGCACAATTCAGTACAATTTTAAGTAGACTGGAAATTAATTTTTGTTTGTCACGATACTTAAAATTTTGGGGGGGCTGAATGTCAAGTTGGCCCCGCCGTATCTATTAAAAAATAATAATAAGGTTAAGACAAAAGACAAGCTAAAGAATAAAATCAGCACACTACTAGTAGATTGGAAATTAATTTTGTACGCCACTATATCTACAATTTTGGGGGGGGGGGGTTAAAATCACCACGGAGCAGCATATAGCCATCAGTGATAAAACTAAGTATTAAATTTTTCCCCTAGTTCTACTCATCTCTCAACTAGTTGACTGTACTGATGAAGACCTTAAGTTCAAAACAGATGTCTATTGTTGGCCAAATTTCAATATGCTTTAGCAATGGTCCCAAAAATGTTCAAGCGTTTTTTTAAATAAACTAACAGTTTTTTGAATAAAAAATATTGTAATATTTAAAGGGCGGTTTCATCCCCATGGAATTTGATTTTAGAAAAAAACATTTATTATCGAACCTCCTCAGCCTACAACCTGTATGCTAAAACTCAGATTTTTACGTCAAGCGGTTTGAGCAGAATCGTGATTAATCAGTGGCCCGATTTTTTTAAAATGTAAGATAATCAAATAAAATACAGGAGCTTTAACGTTTTTCCGAAAAATCAACGGTCTCTTAAATAAAAAAAATGTTGTAATATTTAAGGAGCTGTAAATAAGAAAATTTTCTTTATTACCTTTTTTGTGGCTTTATTTCAAATAACAATTTAAAATAAATTTTAAATTTTTATTGCCGCTTCTTCTCCTCTATACAATTGAGATATCAGATTTTTATCTCGACGTTGCGTATGCTGGTAACGATCATCACGATGACTTTTTTAAATACGGACCCGTATTTTTATTGCAATTTTGTAAACTTCATTCTACTGCAATACTAGTTTAGTCGCATTAAAACGTTTCGAACCTGATAGAATATCTTCAATAATTTCAACACATTTTTCTTTGTAACTTCTCTTTACTGTTAATATTTCGCATAATTCTACCTAAATTAATTTAAAAATTAAGAAAATCCTAGTAAATATCATATTTTTTTAATAAAGCCTTTTAAAGAGACATACTGATGATATATTTGCTGCAGCGACACTGGCCTAGTTTTTAAACATATTTCATAAATTACTTTAAAATGATGCACATAGTCTAAGGAACATGTAAGTTAAGAAATCAAGCAGAAATTTAATGTAAGTATACAAAATTTGATTGATGCAGTCACCGACGTAGAGATACATATTTAAGGCAGTTTTGCCAAGGTATAAAAATGACGGCCCTGGTTAAAACCAGCGGCAGAAAAAAACGCTATGGCGCATTTACTGACAGATGGATGGCATCGTTCGTTTACTTTTAGAAACAACTGTTTTACATACTATTGTTAAAATTATAAAATAGAACAAAGTTTGATACACATATAACAAAAACAGTATAAAAGAAGTTGGTATCTAATATATCCACCTTTTTCAGAAACTCATAAACATTACAAAACAACTTCATTATCAATACTTATTTGGTCATTGCGCCATACTGAATCGTAATTTGACAAGCTGCTGGGTTGTTTAATGTTTAACTTTTTAACCCATAGAGTGGACATTTCAATTGATGCACATTTTAAATATTTAATATTTTAAATAAAAACTTGAAAAGCGACTTGGTGGGGATGCAGCTGACCCTCCACTGATCAGTATCAGATTTCAGTTATCGGACCCATATAGCTGAATAAAAGTATAAGTAAGGCTATATATATGGGTACTATAAAATAAAGTTATAGATTCAGCAATATGTCGAAGAAAAAAAACATTAAATGGCTGTTTGACAAAGATGACAGTGTTGAAAAGGATGGCATTTTTAGATCCTTTCTATAAAGGTTTTAAAGCAATTTATCTAAAAAAAAAGAAGAGAAATGTTTTTATAACTATATAAAGTTTTAATTAAATAACATAATTATCAGATTTAAATATAAAAATACACAATAATATGGAACATTTCTTTCAAACTAGAATAAGGAGAAGTTGTTCCCAACACTAAGGCCGCATTTCTCCTCTCCATTGCAAGACTGATTCTCTAGGTAATAAAGCACTTTGCTTTGTTGTTATTTATTTTTACACTATTTTGATAATTTAAATATTTTTCTTCATTCCTCCAAGAGTAAACTCTCAATAGCAACCGGAATAAAAATAAATCGGTCTTCTTACGCTTCATTTTTTTTATTCAATTAAACATGTAGGCATATTCGCCCTGACTTATGTCTGTCCTAGATAAAAGTCATCAAGATTATGTTTGCAGGTAATGTTCCAAAATAATGCCTTTCCCGACTTCCAAGACTTTCCATAATTTCTGCAAAAGCCAGGAGGCTCTAGAACAGCTGAAATTTTAGCTATCACAAGTGTTTTTCTAAACAAACGCCCTGCATCTTTTTTGGAGATAAGCTCTTGAAGGTCCACATTGTCAACACTTTTGCCGAAAGTGATCATACACAGAGTAATCATCCTTGAAGCTAATGCGAAAGGTGGGATTTTCTAGAGGGTTTTCAAGATTTGCAGATGGTCATGCATTAAGCATTTTTTTATAGGATTTTGATAACTACAGAGAAGTTCCTTTATTCTTATCTGAGAATTTAAAATTACTTAATTTGAACCAAGAATTTAGTGCCTCATTATAAGTTTGATCATTTGAAGATAAAATATAGTCAGTACTTGGGAATTAGATATACTTTTCAGATTCAACTTTTAAAATGTCTGGGCTAATAAAACTAAAATCAGCATAACTTTTTTCAGTATGAATAGATCCACTATTATTTATAGAAATTTTAATGATGAATCGCAAATATTGTGAAAATCATCAGCAACCGTATTTGGATCACCAGCAATAGTACCATCATCAAGTTA
Organism: Kuschelorhynchus macadamiae; assembly: GCA_030620095.1. Lineage (NCBI taxonomy): Eukaryota > Metazoa > Arthropoda > Insecta > Coleoptera > Curculionidae > Kuschelorhynchus > Kuschelorhynchus macadamiae. The sequence continues at coordinate 54,655 of JAUTXW010001419.1, read as the reverse complement.
ACATAAATTAATTTCAGAATTTAGGCATTTTATAATAAGCTGTAATGCTAGATAGAATAAGGATCCTTTGTTGAAAACATTGACATTATTAGATGAGAATATTTTCAGTAAATGAACGGAAATCCCCGTAAATATTTAATAATACACTATTCCGTTTTTGATAATGTAACTTTAGGTCGTGGGTGCTCTAACCGATGTTACGTTATCGATAAGTAATCGTACTTTTTTCTTAAAATACGGTTGGCCTCTCACACTCAGAGTTGTGAACCATCCCAAAATAAATATTTTATTAAACTATGAAAACCTATTTTATTCTGACATTTTTTTATAGAAAATTGACGTATATTAGATGACTTGTTGATAAAAATAAATCACACGTTTCACATCTTAATCATGTCATTCCCTCAAAACAACAAATACCGCACGAATTATCTGATTATTTAACCTTTGGGAATAATTTGCATAGATCTTTCTATGTTTTGAACCAAAATAATCCATTCATTTTGATTGACATGAACTATAGAGATCTTTTTTTTTATCTAGAGAAATGAAATGGTATTGAACTCGGTATGGAAACTCAATCCATTCTAATAATCCTAACGTAAATATTAATGATTTTGCGTGTGAAATATATGTTAAATCATAGCAATATCCGGATAAGGTGAACGAAATGGAGATCTTTTATCAGATATTGGAAATTGGCGGAGACTATAAAATAAGATATATTGTTCTAACATAAACTAGAGTTGAGTGCGTTGGTTGAGCACTGCAATTTACAATATGAATAAATGCACAAATTACCTAAAGGCGCTTAGACAAGTAAACTTATTTTGTTGGAATTATCTCTCAGTGGATTATCCGTATAGCCCATATTAATTTGCCTATAGAACACAATGAATACTAAAATAATAGCATAATATAAAAATTCGCTATACTTATCTTCTTTATATTGGCTAACTGGATATTTTTAACACTTGTTCCCAGATATGTTTGATTTTGGTGTTAACTGTGATATAAGAAAATGTTTTTATACTAGTATAAACATACAGATATAAATTTAGCTAATCAAAAATATGCATATTTTTATCAGCTTAATATGATCAAATGTATAGTGGGAAATAATTTTGCTTAATTAAATATAAAAAAATGGTTTATTCGAAAATAGTCAATAGTTATCTAGCCAACAATTACTGAATGGACAATTATACTGTTTACGTTGCATTCTATTACCTATATGCATTGTTGAAGGAATTGCTATCGTAACGATTAAATTTTGAACATTTGTAAATGTTGAAATAAAACCTTTTTCAAAAAGCGATTATCAAAAGTTGATATTTCAACACGTGTGTCTTGTTTACTGTCAAAATTGATATTTCTATACGAAAGTCTCAGGCTTATGTGCTAGAATATCTAAAAGAGGAGCAATATCTTTGTATATAACTTTTTACAAAGGCGTTTAAATTTTTCACAAATAGTATAATATTACGTTTACACTTCCAAATCACTTCACCTTTATTTTTAATTTTTTGTACTGAGTTATCTATTTACATTAGTACAACTTTTTACTAAGATTAACATACTTTTAAGGACATATTTTATGCATAATTTAGGTATTAGAATCCAATAATCTGTATGAGTTTACTAAAATATTTTTTTAATGTCAGACTATTATTATTATTGATAATTCGAAAAATCGGAGAGTTATAAAAATTAAATTGTGGATTTTCTGACCAATCCCGTAGAGGTATTTAAAATTAAAAAATAAACAACTTTTCTTTAAAACACTTTTTCATATTTTAGCAAGTATTTTTTTTTGAGCAAAAATGATTATCTAAACCAAATTAAAAAAATACCTACTAAAAGATCCTATGATGCAAACTTTTTCATGGACCCTGTATACCTTGCAAATCTTACAACTTTAGTTTTCCGTCCGTTTAAACAGACGACGAAGGACAGGTGCAATAGTTGCTTAATATCACCTGTTGTTTTGCAATGGGGAACGTTGTCTAAAGGTACATTCCTATTTTGCTGTTCTTTTAAAGTGCGTACTGACTTATCGAATATGAACGAACAAACAATATAGCACGCATTCGGATAAATATGCGTAATTCTATTTCAAAATTTGTTTCTATGTCTATATATAGTAACTACATTCTTTAGGTCCACACTAAAGCAACGTGTGCGTTTACCGTGTGGCCGTATTTTTTCGCTAAGCGAGCACGGGGCTATAACGCAGTAACGCATGCTCTTAACAAACATGGCATAACCATATAGCTAAAGAACGTGCAGATATAAAAGCCATCAAATAATATAAATAATAAAAGAGGAAAGAACAAACTAACTTGGAAGAAATCCCATGCCAAAAAAAAAACAAGAAAAAAATTATTTCTCATCCGCCTAACTACACTATACAAAGAAACCCTTAATACTTTAAAAATATACTAAGAACTGTCACCAGTTTCTGAAAGAGCATAATCTTTAAGATAACAAAACCTCTGCAAACACAATATTGCTCTTGATAAAATCTTGATAAAACTACAAAAGCAATTATTTCCAAATTCAGAGACAGAAATCTTGATTAGCTCTATGATGTATATTGCAATAAGCTCCTAAGTATTACTAAAAGGAATCTATAAATAGCATTTTTGGTCAACTTTTATTAGATATTTTTTTATTCTCTAGTCATCTTACTGGACTGTTGCCTTCCTCAGTGAGTTTTCTGGTAAAGATGTCATCGATTAAGGATACAAGATGAATGACGACACTTAGAAATAAATTAGGCTGTAGTTTTAATAAACCTAAGTACTTTAGAAGAAGAAAAAGCAATTATTAAAAATGTATAGTATATTAAACTATTTAAATTAAACAATGAAACATTTTTCAAGAATTTCAGAACTGAGTGCTATGATCTTAAATAATGTATTGAGAATAATAGATAAAATTTGCGGTTTAGTAAAATAAAATCAAAATAAGATTATTGGGGATCAATACCCTCAGGTCCGTGTTAATGCATTAGACAAGTTAGGCGAGCGGTACCTAAGGGCTGCCGAATAGAGTAGCCAATAGGAGAGTCTGCATAAATTATTAAAAAATATTATTCTTAGAAAATGCTTTGTTTTAATGTATGAAGAAGTGAAAATATTAAGCACTCATCAATTACTAAAGTTGTCTGTGACAGTAGCTGCTGGGAAAAATAATTTTCGAAACTAAACTTTACTAAAAACTATTTAGGATCCACCACTAGTCGGGAAATTACCTAGATTAATTATTCCGATTTAATGTGTTGTGCTAGAAAGCATTAATACCCCAACAATCATTAAAAACAACTTTAATCGGCATTCCAGACAAATTAAAATTGGAAAAGTTAATTCGCCTTCGCTGGGACTAGAATCCAGGCCCTCTCGCATTCTAGGCAAACGCTCAGACCACTGAGCCACGAAGATTTCAACAACAACTACGACTTATTCAATTTTATGTTAGTAGATCTTACGGCATTCAGTCTTTGAGTATTAGACATTAAGATCGTCGATCGATATGTCGATATATAGCGATTTCAGCAGAACTTCGAAGCAGATCTTTGAATAATAATATAAAGCTGGACTAATATTTAAATTAGTTTGCTTTTTGATTGTTTGCATTGTATTATTATAATTTTCCAAAATTATTTAATCGGCTTTTCGGACAAAGTAAAATTGTAAGTAAACTCGTCTTCGCTGCGGCTCGAACCCAGGACCCTTCGGCAGGCAAACGCTCAACAAAACCACTGAGTCACAAAGAGCATAAGGTCAAAACCAACTAGGACAATTTAACTTATTTAATTTTATGTTATTGCGTCGGCTACAAACCGAGGAAATTGTTAAAGGGAGAAGGAAAACATCTATGATTATTAGACATGAAGATCTATGTATGAGCTCATGATCCTGCTGGTTCAATAGTTAGAACTTTTGCATAGAATGCGAGAGACCCTGGGTTCGAGTCCCAGCGAAGACTAGTTAAATTTTTCAATTTTAATTTATCTAAAATGCCGATTAAATAATTTTGGGTAATTATAATAAAATGCAGACAATTAAAAAGCAACAAGTAAAAAACAACGTTTTCTGAACATTTTAGTATTGTTTTAATGTTTTATTTTCTAATTACTTATGATGTTTTCTGCAATGCATTGGTTTAAATTTGTACTTATTTTGTTATTTAGGGTAATAAAGTAGAAAATCTAAGTAAATAATACAATAAATGAATTAAAACCCACTCTTTTATAAAGTGACAACAAAAGTTAATTATATAATTTCAGCATTATTTTATAGCAATACCTTATGGGGCAGTCGAAATCGGGATCAGAAAGAATACTACCTGCATTCTTTACTTTATTAGCGGATACCCTATATGTAGCCTAAAATTTTGAAATGTAGCCCAAAACATATTGTCACTTTATATTATTTTTTTTTTAATAGAATATGTTTTTTTATTCCTGGGAATACTAAAAATTCATAACTCGCACTCCTAAAATACTACCAGATACAGATTTCTCAGTTGAATTAACATTTCTGCAGAAGTTGTTAATCAAAATTGCTTAAGAGAAAATTGGTAAGAATATTTCTTTGTTTAAGGGCAGCCAAAAGTAAGGATATCTAATTAGTCCAGAGTCCTCCGGAGGAGATTCTTATCTCGGTATTTTTGACTTCAAAGATTGTTCACAATCACGTGAGCTATGGCATTATTTAAGTCGGCGCAAGCGCTAACTGCACATGTGATGCATGCCATCTGTCAATATCAAAAATTGCCCGTCAGCCGTCATCTGTCAAAGGAGTCTTTTTTTGGACGAATCCGATGCGGAATGATGCATTTTAAAATAAGTTTGTTCGCAATTGGGCCTTTCGTTACAATAATATAGTGTTTTTCAGATAGGATCTTAACGAAGTAACATAGTAGGTCATGCTTTAGATGAACGATAGATCCTTTATCCTTATTACTTTAATAATTTTAGTTTATTTTACAGAAAAAAGGTTTGTATGTAAAGTTTGTCAAAAAATCACCAGTAAGAATAATTTCAAACGTCATGGAGACTGCAAAACTGTAGTAAAACTCTCGGGTTAATACGACGGCATCTTCAGTAAGAAGTGGCTCTCCAGAAACATGTGAGAGAAAAACGCCCTGTCCCCTGCAGCGGGTATCATTACTCAATAGCAAAGAAGGCAAGGCTTGAACAAGACAATAGCTAGTAAATTTGTTCCTTTAATTTTCTTTTTTTGTTACATGTTTCATTTAAAAATAATTTCTTTGTTACAGACCTTTCTATCTCGTCAAGACTCTATCTATCCTGTTCGCTGAAAATTCCTTTAAACTAATGACCTGGGCATCTGAGGAATCTTCAGTGCATGGCTAATAGTGGCATGCAGCAGAAGGACGGCATCCAGCTTATCAAGAGTTCATTCAGAAACCGATTAGCTACCTACATACTTTCTTCTAATCAGGACCCCACCAGCGGCAATTGATTTCATGAAAACTTGAAGGAGAAAATTTGTCAAGCTGGTGGGGGATAGTACCTAGAAATTCGTGGATTTGAACGTCGGTGCAGAGCTTTTTGGTCGCCTCCTCGGTAGAAGAAATCAAGTCTTTTAATACGAGATATCAGTTGCTGGATGTAAACGCGAACCTGGAGAAGCTGTTCAGTTAACTTACTGCAATCTTGGAGAAAGCGCTGTCAGAATTTCGGGAAAAATACAGTGGTCGGTATATTTTAAATCTAAACACGTATTGCTTTCAGATGGGTATCTGCTTTAAAGTTTTATACGTATTTTTTACAGAACTATACAGGGTGTTACTTAATGGTATGTCATAACTTCATAGGCGCATTCCTGGACGAATTTTAGGTAGAAGAGTTCATATAAATGTGTCACGGTTTTTTATTAATACTTCTTTATCAAGATCCTTTTGCCGATTTTGTTGAAACTTGGCAGTGTTATTTATAGTGATAAGATTTAGCTTTATCTATACGATAATTATTAAAGCCAGTAGCATCCCGTGGCACCCTCACGAATAGTTTTGGCAAAAAAAATGTACGCCACTAACTTTTTTCTCATTTTGATATTTTTTTTTGGTTGAGCAACTAAAAATAAAGCTTTTTAGTCTCTTAACTTTTTTTCGCATCTTGCTTGGTTTTCGAGAAAAAAAACCATTTAGGTACATAAACAGCATCTCGAAAAATTGTTAAAATAAAATAAAGTTAAATTTGATCGTTGCTAACGGCTGTTGTTTTGTTGTTATATATATTATGTTTTTCACATTTCATTACAGTTTATTCTGACTTTTTCTTTTGACCACTTTTTTCTTGGTAAATTATGCTAGTAAAATAAAATGGTAAATTTTTCTAATTTAAAGATGTCACAAATCTTTATGGTCTTGGCAATGGTAATTTCATGAAGGCTATGAAGAAAGGTATCCTGATTGTGCTCTTCCAGATAGAAGAATATTTATAAATACTTATCGTCGTCGGACTGATTCTGGCAGTTTTAAACCTAAAACCGAAGGAAAAGCATGTACAATTAGAACCCCGACAATTGAGGAGGCTGTTTCGCCATCTGTGCCATCGAAGAGAATCCAGCAACTAGTATGCGAAAAATTGGTAGAAAATAAAATATCTGCTACAAAATGGTTTGAGAAATTATTATTGTATCCTTGCCACATACAAAGGGTTCAGACACTTCTTCCAAGAGATTTTGAATGGGGCGGCGTACGTAATTTTAAAGTTAGTATCGCCAAAAAATTGCAGAAGATCCTAATTTCAATTTCAACATTGTGTTTACGGACGAAGCGAATTTTTTCAGAAATGCCGTAGATAATTTCCATAATAATCATAACCAGGCCCATGAAAACCTTCATGCTATAACAGACACATTTTCGGGAACAATTTTCAGTGAACGTTTGGATCGGTATCATAGGCGACTATTTAATTAGACCATTTTTTTACCCGGACGCCTTGCGGCACTTTTACGGTAATTTATCCAAAATAATTTGCCTTTACTTCTTGAAGATGTTCCGCTTCAGTTACGGCAACAAAATCTCCTGACTGGAACAGCCTAGATTTTTATTTGAGGGGGCACCTATAAACGTTAATTTATAGTACACTAGTTGAGAAATCAGAACAACTAAGAAATAAAATTATTGATGGATGTGAAACTATATGTAATACGCATGGCATTCTTGAAAGAGTTGCAGAAGTCTGCATAGGAGTGAGAGGTGGTTATTTACAACATTTTTTGTATATATTCTGTTTAATTGTTCTTGTTTTTTGTTCGTTAGATCGTAAAAAGTGGCTTCTAAATAAATATTTTACAATTTTTCGAGATACTAACTCTCAAAAAAAAAACGTTTTTTACGATATCTTTTAAATAGTAAGTTGTACAACAACATGAAAAATTCAGAAACCCCCCGGGAAAAAATGGCTTTAATAATTTATCATCTAGTTAGGGCTAAATTAGCCTCTTAGCGCTACAAACAAAACTGCCAAATTTCAACAAAATCGGCACAAGGATCTTTGAGATATTAATAAGAAACAGATTTAAAAAAAAACTTGGAGACCTAGTATCTTAAAAACCAGATATTTTAGGCACATATTTATTTACTTTTCTATCTAAAATTGGTCCAGGAATAGACCCTTAAAGTTATGACATACCATTAAGTAACACTCTGTATAGTCGTTTTAACTAGTTTAATAATTTTTCCTCTTTACAGGTTGCGCCTTTCATCAGCTCCTCTACATAGACATAAGCATAAATAAGGCAACTTCCTGTTAGCATCTTCATACAATCCGCTACCTAAGGAAAAAAAGTCCTGAATATTTAGAAATAGGATAAAAAAGGTCAATGTGGTCACTCTCGGCTCACCTACATCAAATCAAAAATTAACTTGGCTTTATAGAATAGAATTTCCGATTAAACTTACCAACATTTCAAAGTTTGGACGTTTCAATAATATTTTTATAAATGTCTACGGTTTCGATAGGCTATTCGAGAATAGCCGAAATATTGTTGAGTTTGTTGGACTCTTAAACTTTACTGCATCTCGAAAAGAAAGACGCGTTAATTACGTTAATTTATTATTTATCAGCGATGATTATTCAAACATTTATTACTTAATAAGAAATATGTCTCTCTTAATCTAAAGTCAATTAAACAAACATGGATATTAAAAGTATTCGTGGGTGTTTGGTATATTTCTACTCAGAGCAGAAATTAAAAGCTCATCAAAAACATTATTGTAATCATGATTCAGTTAGATTACCATCGACAGATTAAAAAAAAATAAATATGGTGGCAGACTGAGCATGTGGAAGGTAAAGGATCTCGGTTTGTCACTGGATTCGAATTTAAATTATATATTCCACATCCAAAAAATTGTGTCGAACCATTTTGTCAACTTAGTTTTATACTTAAGTAAGAATTTTTCTCCGTATACTCTAAGAATGTACTGTACTGTATTCTACTAGGTCTTTTGAACTTTAGTACGTCGCGTCGGCGGGGGTTCATAATACTTGATATAAAAACCTCTTTAAATATTGATATCGCAGAACCACTTATGGTATGAACGAACCAATAGGTAGAATATATAACACAAGCAACGATAAATTGAAATCTATGGGTGCCACAGGCAAAATTTAAGCGCATGAGCTTTGACCTAGTTAATGTGATACTTTGCTTGAATTGCAATGTTGTTGATTATTTTGAAGTGTTCTATTTGATGTAATGATTAGTTTATATTCTTCTTAGTCACCTGTCATGACATTCTTTTTTGATTAAAATTATTGTAAAAATGATGGTAATGTTAATAAATAAATTTTAAAAATAGTAATAAATAAGAGGTTCCCGAGAATATCTTTTAATTTACGAATTATGAAAAGAACTTAATTGTAAACCTTCTGTAGTTTACGGAGACTTTGAAACAATTCCTAAACCTATGGGTATAGAGAAAAAAGAGCTGGACCTCGAAATCTCCACTACAAAAACTTAAGAACATAATTATTCTTTTGCCTATTATATTAAATGGGATTTTGATGAATCGCACTCGATTTTGAAAAGTTTCAAGGGACATGATGCTCATAAAAAAGTTGTAGAACAGTAAGAGAATTATTGTAAATCAACCTATAATCAGTTTATGAAGGATATTACACCAATGTCTCCTGTAACCGAAGTCCGGCTTTATAAACGTTTACGTTACCTTATTAAAGCGTTGTAAATATGGAGAGTAAAAGAAAATATATTTTTAAAGTCCTATGATACACTTAAAATATTCTTAAAATCCAACGTTTTAGTTTTAGCAGATGTTTTCGAGAATTTTAGAGACGTGTGTCAACTTACAACAATCCTTCTTAAACTTTACAGAACCTTCGCTATCTTTTTATGCAGCTTTAAAAGCTACATGTGCACAGCTGGAGCTCTTAACGGATCTAGACATGATACACTTCTTTAAACACTGAATTTACAGAGATGTGGGTCAATGTAGTGTAAGAAAAGTCCAATCGAATAATAAATTTATTCCACATTACGATGCATCCAAACCTACTTCCTACATCATGTACTTGGATTCTATCAGTCCATATGGCACAGTATAGGCGGGTAATTTCATATGGCTTTCCGCGGACGAGATTCAAAATTTAGATTATTTAAACATTGATACAAATTCAAACTCCGGTTTTATTTTATAGGTAGATTTGTAATATCCGAGCGATTTACATTACTTGTATAATGAGCTACCCTTTTGCCTTTGAGCGCGTCATATCAAAAGATTCCAAAGCCAAAATTTTAAAATTAATCCCGAACTTTGACAAAAAAGACAAATACATGAATCATCTTCAAAATTTGTAGCAAGCACTAAGTCATGACCTTAAACTTTTTAACCTCCACCACGTACCTTTTTTCGATCAATCACTCTGGCTTAAAGTGTACATCGATCTGAACACATCAAAAAGGAATACTGCAATTAATAAGTTTGAAAAAGACCTTTTCAAGCTTATGAATAATGCTGTGTTTAGAAAAACGGCTAAAAACGTGAAGAAAATATTGTTAGGAGGCTAAAGGTGAATGTATCTGGAAACTGCAGTTTAAGAAAAGCTTTATTTTCAGCGAGAACTGCCGGTATTCAAATCAGTAATTTGATCAAAAGATCAAATATAAGAAACATATCTACGCCGGTTTTCCATTTTGGATATTTCAAAATCATCATGTGTGACTGTTTGTATAGTTATATTAAACCCTTAATACGGAAATAAGGTGATCTTACTTTACACCGACATTGATTCTTTTATTTTACAAATTTATAAGGAACACTTTTACATGATATGAAAGCAAATTTTAATAGATCCTGTAAGTCAATCAATATTAGGTAAAATAAAAGAAGAGAACGCCGGAAACATTGTGTGGAAATTCTATGAAACTGGAGCTAGAGCATATTGTATTAATGTGAGTGGAGAGTAACAAAAAAAGCCAAGGGTGCACCCGACTACGTCACTAAAAAATAAATAAGACTTTATGATTACAAGCCGGCGGTGGAGGTAGACGTTAGTTACACAAACCTATCGGGAGATACACTTTCCGCTCATATTTACATAATATGTATACCGAGTATAAGATTAAGATAGCTTTGTCTTACGCGGACGACAAATGCTATGTTATATCCGGTTCCGAGAACACACTCTCCTTGGGACATCGGGATATAGCAATTCTAAATTAGGACTGACAGAGGGCTATGATATTAGGATATTAAATTTTTGTATTTTATATTTACTTTCTATTTTTAGACTTTATTTTTAAGTTATTATCATATTATACTTTCATTTTTTGAATAATTAGTATCTAAATTTATACATCTTTATATACACTATTACATTTTTAATAGAAACTTTATTTCGATTTTTTTATTCACTTAGAAAAAACGCTTCATCTTTTACATCGAATCTCATAAAAATTATAAAATCATAATTTACAACTTTCTTTTGTGAATAACTATATGGAAATTTGGGTTTAAAAATTCAAGTTTTTATCTCTTTCCTATTGCATATGGCTAATTCCTCAATTTGAAATTCGCCTGCGTGTCTGGCCACCTAGAATTACTGATATCATACAACATTGCCAGACAAAGTTAGGTATTCCCAAATACGATCACGTACGATGATGCAATATGCACGAGTATCAGGTGAAATTTTATCAGAATTTTGAAAATCTAATTTTATATCAACTGTACTATGCTTGATAATGTCATTTAGTTTAGAACAGTTAATTACAAATATACATCGGCACGAAAACGCGTCTAATATATAATAATGGTTCATTATTAGCTTTTCTCATATAAGTTTTTTAAAATTTAGTACACATCATATAAGCTTCTGCATGCCGTCTGCTTCTAAACTTCAAGTTCATAAATTTATATGGGTAAACTTAAGACTTTATATACAGCTAAGTAACTATAATATCCCAATTAACAAAGTAACAAATATCTTTTTTGAAATTATTTGTTCGCTCCTTCTGCAAAAAAACAACATATCGAGCTCTCTCAAGCACTGATTTTATCACAGTCCATACATTTATTTTTGCACTTCCTAGTGTTGGAAGTTTATGAATTTCCCAGCTTTTGAACTCCATCAGGATAGTTTTTCTTTGCGATTTGCTCAGACAGCTTTAGTTTTAAAGAATCGTTTGTATAAATTTGATTAATATTAGGAATTGTTATCGTTGCTTTTTTATCTTTCTCTGAATTAGCGTAGCAGTTATCACGATTTCGTTGTTCGCTAATCTCTGTTTTTATGAAAAGCTCTACTCAGCTAGTATCCGTAACCAAATCTTGCTAGTTAATGACAATTTCAATCTTATCACTGTAGTTAAGGGAATTTGTAAACGAGTGATATGTATGCCATCTTTCTCGAGCAAAGGGCTCATCGCTAGTTACCAGTTGAAATATCTGTAGTTTCTCCGACATGAAACGTCTGGCTCATGGAGAGATAGAAGTGTTTTTGCTTACATAGTTTTATTTAAAAACCAGGACCATATTTTTTAAGTTCTAGCCTCACGTCGAATCCCTCACCTCTTAAATTAACTGATCTCGATTCCAGATGTAATATTTTTTAGTGATATAATTATGCTGTATATGGTGGCAAGGGTTACTAGTGTAATAATAACCAGAGATGACATTTCACTCGATTCTTATGGTAACCACTTTTTCAGATTAGGCTCGTGAGGCAAATTAGCCTTTAACATTTTTGGTAAATATCCTAATAAGTTTTTAATTCTCTTCTGGTTGAAAATGTATGAATATACTTTAGCGTATTATTATTAGGTTTCAGAGAAATAAAAGTAGGTTTGCTGTTACTAGCTAAATGTTTTTGTAGATATGATTTGATATCGGAAACCTCGTATGATCCTGTAAGAATGTCCACTATTTGTTCTTTACCATTAACGCTGTAATAAAACGCGTTCCATCCAGGTTCGACGTTTGGAATAGAGTTTCAAGTACTAAGAAAACAGAGCCAGAGAATAACTATATTAAGGATCTAGTTCTATTGGTGGATTAATATCGACGCTTAAACAGCTAGGTTGATCTTTCAATATCAACGTCTGAGACATGATTTATAGAAAATTAAACTAGCGTTTGCTTTATATGGAATTAGTATAAGGAAAAGATAGTACATGGGGTCCACAGTTATAGGTGTTATATTTTTGGTATGCACCTTGATTAAAGAGAACTTTACAGATTTTAAAATAATGTACAAGTCTTTTTGGTGGATTTAGGTTCCCAAAACTGTCAAACTATAAAACGCTCTTCCTGGCTTTCTTCTAAGCTACCCCGTGAGTTCTAATCTAAATTAAATACACCATGATCAATTTTTCTAGGATTATTTGGTAGAGTATCCCGAATAAAAATCTTCTGAGATTTGGTAATTTCAAACGATGAGCAAATCGTTCAATGTCCCGATCTGTGAGTCGTTGGGTAGGTTAATAGGGAGTTTTTTGGCATTTTCTTAAAAGCAAACCATATTCAGTTTTGTTTTTCCTATGCTGGATGAAGGGCCCAAAGTAATAGCCTGCATCGTTTTATTATGTCCTTTCGCACCCTTAAGTCTTTCCTATGCTGGATGAAGGGCCTAGGTGATCACTCGTGTGAATAACCTGCTGTATGTAATTGAAACAAGACCTTATTGATTGTACTATCTAAGAGACCTACGCCCTTCTAATTTCTCATTACGAATGAATCTGTAATAAAGTAGACGATGTTTGTATATAATGCGAAAGGAAAGAAACTAAACATAAAAGTTAATATTTTTGATACAAAACAGATTAGTCTTATGAAAATACTGTAACCAAAAAATACCATCAAAGTGATAATTTTGTTACTTGGCTTGGAGAGCGAAGACCAAAGATTTACTTGGTTAAAGATTAAGGAATCTACTCGGCTAGTTTGGGTCTCGTACCTATATTTTATTGGTCAAAATTTAAATGGCGCCATCTCACAGTAAATAAAAAAGGAAAATTTAAAAACAAGTATTTATTTACAAAACTCTGATATTTTAAATAAAACAATTAGTTAATCAGAAATATTTGTTTTAAAGAAAAGATATTATATTGTAATTCAAGTAATTTTCTGGTCTTTACAAGTCTTGGGCTGAACTACTTAATTGAACAATGGTTTCCTTGGAACTTCTTCACCTGTAGGCTGTAGGGTCAGTTGTTTAGTCTTTTAGGCCACTATGTAGATCGTAGGACTTCACTGGTATCCAAGAGGAATACTTATCTGTAGAGCTTTTTAATTTTTGTTGGTAACTTCATAGGCCAGTCCCAGAGTGTACATGTAAAGTTGGATACAGATATGTATTAGACAAGAGTAGCGACCTTTAAAAAAAAAGGTTAAATTGGGAAAGTAAATTAATTTACCAGAGTTGTGACGGTTACAAAATAAGAAATGAAATTTAGCTTAAAATGAAATTAATGTATGTTTACATAAGCAAAAAGAAAAAAATTACTGAAAATATGACAAATTTAACTTCAAATTAAAATATTCAAATAAAAGGTGTCAAAATTATTAAAAATTGTTTATGTAAACATGTGACTTAATTTATAAATTGACCAACAGTTGATCACTTAAATAACTAAATAAAACCTGACAGTAGACAAAATAAGATAAAACTTAAGTTTAAGATTTACTGTTACTCAAGAAAAAACGAAAATCAAAATTTAGTGAAATTCAATACACTCTTGTTTATAAGAAAAATGTGAGGATATGATATTTTATCATTTCACAGTTAATCCATAGATATACAAAAAGAAAACCAAAAATAAAATAAATGGTCAATTTAGCAGTTCACCTTAAATAAAGAAAAATAAATCTAATACAAATCAGATTTCCTTTTTTTTTATTTGTCAAAAAGATAATTTAGTCAAAATAGGTTCAACTTTACCTATAATTGAAATATAAAATGGATTTTATTTGTAAAATCCAAGGAAAGTCACAGTTTAGGTAAATAAGACAAGATAATATTTCGAAGGAGCTTCCAAGTGAACGAGCTTTCAAAATCAAAATTTTACAAAATTGGCTTGTAAGATCACTTGACCACAAGAAAATAGATAAAGATAAGGTAGTGTTTTACAAAACAACCTTAAATTTGCAAAACAAGATACTTTTATGAAGATTCAACTAATCTTCCTAAGGGAAAAATTCAAATTTTTATAAAAAGATAACTTATGAGACAATTTGCCCATACATAAAGATATGTTTAAAATGAATACCACATTGTGAACTCCAATTACAACATAGTAAAGATAAAACAAAATATTTTTATATAGATAAAAAAAATAGATAATAGCCCTTGGCCAACAGCAATGCCCAAATTTATGTACAATAAATGACTATCTGCTACAGTCATTTACTGCAAGTGAGTGTTCTCGTAATTATGAAAATAAATTAAGTAAATTAAATTAAAACCAGCATGATGTATATCAATCAAAGAATGAAGGTAAGATTCTCCCAATATTCAATTTTATATCTCACGTAAGTGAAATAATACAGAAAAAATCACCTGCATCTCTCAAATTCTGAACGTACAATACACACCCTGCCAATGTTAATTACAAGTTATGCTGTATTTACATTGTATGTCTAAGCCAAGCCTTCAACATTTGGCAAATGCCTAATATTCTTTAAAAGAATTCAGACACATGGTTTCAACATTCAATATTCAATTTAAGAATGTATAAAACAGCATATACGGAACATGAAAATGTAAGTTTTACAAAACTTTAATGATTTATGAGGAAATAATATGATTTAAAATACATTAAAATATCAAAATAACATTTGAGATTATGCCATATCTAAATACCAGAACTCATATTTCAATGAAATTTACGAAAAATGACAAAAATATCCACATTTATCACTTCCTCATATTAAGATAACTTGTTTAAATTAAAAATCAAGCAAATTTAATTGATGATTACTTACATTTTTATGAGTAAAAAACTAAAAGCGAGAAACCAAATGAAGATGAAGCAATTGAAATTAAACATAAACACTCACCAGCGTGACGGCTAAAGCAGAAGTGCCTTTCATTTTTCAGGGTCAAAAAATGTAAACTTGGCCTGTCGAAATCAATAACTTTCAAAGATCGGTAAAGGAAACTATCAATTCTGTCCCATAAGTACTTTATCGTGGTTACAGAAACTTACCCTCGATCAATATCGCGAAACTGGAAAGCTTCACGTACCAGATTGACCGAGAGATGACACCACGTATATTAAAAAGGAATATATTTCCAAATAAAATTTAATTATAACGAAATGATTGTTTATTTCGTTATAATACATAGTGAAATCTTACCAAACAATATTAGAGCTATTAATGTGGACTAAGTAGTTCGGGGAAAACGAATTTGATGGTCAGTTTTTGGCTTAAATCCTATAACAAGTTTTCAATTAAACGTAAAAAAGGCGAAAAGAAAATCTAAAAACCGAATGAAGCGTAAACAAGTTCAGTTTGAAGAGGCCGAAACCTAATTTTTTAAAAACTAAACCCGAGCTTTAGCCGACTGAATATATATAGCCAGGGCAAGTACAAAGGAATCGGATGATTAGGAGGGTTTCTATAATCTACAAGATTTTTGAAATATTACTCAAGAGACTTTAACTGAGTATCTAGAACAATATTCGGAAATAACAAGGAAATTTGTGACTCAATATCTCGCAAAGATTAAATAGATTAGTCATATGTAAATCAAGTTATTGTCTCGAAAAGACCATTTTATGTATTTTAAGTCTTAAGAGAACCTTACCCTAAAGATGATACGAAGCATGTTCAAGATATTCTGAGAAAAACTAATGCAGCTAACAAAACAATAGATCTAAAAGACAAATAAAAGATACTAGGTCTGAAAACTATAAATCACATGTTAAACCATTACTTAAGCCAGAAGCTGCATCGTGTTCTTTTAAATTACCTGCTTGCGCTGCTTCGGAAGCTATTGTACTTAAATTTTCATAAAAACGACTAACGCTAAGCTTAAATCAGGACCTGCTTTAGTGATGCAATATAACGAAAAACCTAAAGAGTATGTTTATTATAACGATGTAAATGAGCTTGTTGATAGATTTGTTAAATTAGACGTAGTAAGCTGGAAATGCAAATAATTCGAATGAGACAGCGAACATTCTCGAAGAATTTGAAGAGCTTATTGCGATCGAGTAAAAAGAATACAGAACTTAGATTAATTTTCATTACTACTGTAACCGCAAACAAATTCGTACATTCATTGCATTCTACTCGTAAAACTATTCAAAGCATTCGAACTCGGTCGATTATAGTTTTTACAGGCGATGGATATTATAATAAAGAAAATTATAAACTGTGTAATATTAAAATTCGTCGCGGGAAATGTTGCTGTAAATGAGCAATACTCGTAGGTAGAACAATTACAGAACACTATGGATATTAGAAAAACTGTGGAAAATTGTGAACGGATGTCTTACTTTTAGCGAGGACATTGAGGGAAGTTATCAAGACATCTAATATAAGAATGATTCGTCAATCTGCTTTATACACCGTTAACAAAAGTTATGTCAATTCTAAAGCCTTAAAACTCAAACTATCAATACAAAAAATATCTAACTATTGACGATTCAGCTAGTTAAATCAGAAAGTTTGATTTAAAAAAGCATAATGAAAATCATTCAAAATTAGATGCGTTTTTTCAAAAATTATTATGTTTAGAGCTTAATTTAAGAGAAGATTTATTCAATAAAGACCCGATAATACTTTTGCTACACAATTTGCTCAGCTTAAAAAGTATTCTAACGAAAATTATAGATTTAAAAATATTCTAGTAGTGATTGACTGTTTTTAAAATATCTTTGTAATTGAACCATAAAATCAAAATCTGCTAATATTATGACTAAAGCTATGAAAACTGAAAACTTTAAACCGAGTTCCAAATAAACTTATTTTTTATAATGGGAAAGAATATTATAACTCGCAGTTTTAAAATCAAATAAAAATATGTAATCCATCACTATATTACATTTAGTGTCTTAAAATCATATATTGCAGAACTAGTAATTCGACCTATTAAAAAAAGTTATTTAAATTGTTAAAATCCATAAATGGATGAAGAAAACGTTACAGGTGCTTATAATGATACGAAACAAAACTATTGGTATGAGACCTAAATATGTTAATAAATCTAATAAGAAAAAACTTTTGAACGTTGTTTATGGTTATATTAAAGTAGTGGGAAAACAAAAATTTAAAGTAAGTAATATTGTTCGAATAAGTAAATATAAACATGTTTTTCATATACTCCAAACTGAACTACTGAGTTTTTCAAAATAAGCTAAAGTTTAAATTACTAATCATATAAAATATCTATTAAATTATTTAGAAGATCGCTGTCTAAGGGGCAGTTTTTACGAAAAAAAATTACAGAAAACAAAACAACAGGTATTAAAGAAGAAGAGAAATAAGATTTTTGTTAAATGATTAAGATTTAATAAATCACATAAGAGCTCTTGATAAAATCCAAGATATAATTAAACATGTTTTTTCCGCTTATACACATAGACTGAGCCATAAACAGAAAAAAGCAGTGATTTTATTGAACCTAGTATTTAAATTATATGAACAGTGTTTGAAAACATATTAATAATGTATCGTTTGTCTTTCAAATTACATCCAAATAATATAGAATTATTGAACTTAAACTTAATATATTAACATGGATAAAACTAATCTCTCTTCTCATTATTACATGTGGGTCAATTTATTATTATTAAACAAGTCCTAGTAGGTGGTCTTTCTCTAACCTCCTGTTTATGGAGTTAAATATTAACCATCATCAGTGGAGAGTCAAGATTCTATAAATACTGGAAAAATCAGAAAGTTTCTCACCAAGTCGCAGCCGCCTAATTCATGTTAATGCCGATATAAGTTCAAATTCAAGTGATTCACCGAGCTGGTATTTTAACAAGCTGCGTTGCCTAGAGATGAAGAAAATAGAGAAGAAACCATGTATTTGGCTAAAACCTATTATGAAATCAGAAATTTCCATGTATATGTTGGCTTCAGTATCCTAGAAATATAGTTCGTATAATTAGTAGAATAATTAGCAAACGAGTAAACCTACCAGCACATTAAGTAACAATATTTTTTGTGAACATTATTGTAGGGAGTTCTGAGATCGAGTGAACCTACAAATTTTTGAAGTTTCCGCTGCTCGGCTGCTGCACCAGATAATAAAAGTGTAGAAAAGTTACTTTACGTTTTTAATTGGAAGATATGTGACTCTTTTCTTATTGACCATAGCATTACTTATAAATTAGATTTATTCAAAAAATTAAATTTTAAAGAATTCAATTCAAATATTTTCTGAGTTATTAGTAATTAATGAAATAAAATATTATATTATAAAATATTGTAAGAATTATATTGCAGAATATAATTATTTGTGTTTTATTTCACAGTAATTTTTAAGTTTTCGAAGATTGAAAATCTATAAGATGTCTTATCTGGAACTAAAGGCATAAGAGATTATAGTAGTGTTGTTATCATGGAGTAAAATTATTGTGGAATATACACAAAATTTGTACTTGCAATACTATGTTTTGCGCACTGTAATCGTCCAGATTGGAGAACCCACGTAGATGGATTTCCTATGTCTCCTATGCATTTTGTTTAAAAGCAGTTAGAAGATGATTTTTGAAATCATTTCATCTGTAACTATGGCTTAACTAAGTTCAAGCTTCGTAGCTCTGGTATCAATTGTGCAAAATATATTTTATCTACATAAACAAATAACGAATGCGCAGTTAAGATCTGGTTACTGTTCTACTAATGGACAATCGATGAATAAAATTCATAGCAATATGGGTGAGTTTTCAAAGTACACTTTTCAAAAAATGTGTCTCTAAATTATATAAAAATAAGTTAATACTTCGTTTCCAAAATATTACTTTTTTAGAAAATAATTTTATATTAGCAAAATAGGGAGATCTAACTGTACGAAGACATATCTTGACAACAATATGAATAGAATTTCACTAAGTCTGTAGAATTCGAATATTCGGGATATATGTATTTCTACAGCCTATGTGTAATTATTGTTTCTGCAACATGAGGAATTCTTTCGGCTAAAATTATATATAATGTTAGTAAAAGCCAATGTCTTTATGGTTTAATAAATAATTATTATAAAAACTGATTTATTTAATTTATCTTAACTTTTAAAAAATAGTGTCGGGAGTGATACTTTAATCAAGTAATATTACGTTCATAAGCTAGTTTCTAACCAAACATGGTCGAGTGTAGTTCACAGGTCTACATTAGTATTCAAGAATATGTTTAATATATCGGATTATCTCCAAAGAATTAGCGATTTTTGATGGAGTGCAATTCACACAGTTTTTTATTCAAAAGCCAAGTAGTGACTTAGTGGTGGAGAAATCTTAAATACAATACAGATTTTTGATGAAGAAAGCATTCATAATATTCCTTGCGGAAGTAAACCCAGTTAAGCAAATTTAAGAATGTTATTCTCATAAACCTGTAAGACCCTAGCAGTGTGCTGTATCAAATGTAAAGTTATGTAATTATGGAGATTGTTATTAAGAGAATCACATTTTTTTAAAAATTCAAGTATTTTTAATAAATTAGACATCTATTTTCCTCAATTGCAATTTGGTATTTCCTTCATTTTTAACATATTTTTGTAAATATTTTTCACACGCCTGTAGAGGGAGTTAAGATCTATCACCCACCTAAAACATAGTCTGCTAGTCACATATAATTAGGAAAGCAAAAGTAAATTTATAATCAAGAAAACAAGTTATTTTAATGGCTTACCAATTAAGGCTTTTGTTTAAGCCACAAATATGGGTGAATGAGAAATAGCAATTTGTTGGTGGAAGCGCAGATCTTCTTTCAATCTACACGTGGAATTAAAAAAAAAAGTTCGGCTAGGAAAAACACTTGTTTGCAGTATTCCGTAGGACAATGCAGTTTATATGTTTGGAACTAGGATTTACAGTCTTTGCAGGAGCGTTTATTCATTGGTACCGCTAAACTAATTAGTTAGAGCATGTCCATTACTGTTTACAAGTCTGAAATTGGTTCTTCTCCCTACTTATAACTTTTCTAGAAACTGGTCTTAGAATTAAAAAAGAGAAACTACTTTGTGTTAGATATTAAGTTGATGGAGGAATTTATAAACTGAGATATCTTGTATTCGGCCGATTTCCTTGCACTACTTAGAATTATTAGTTTATATAATACATAATAAATTAATATAGATATTATTATTAATATTATTAACTTGCCATTAGGTTAAATGTGTGTATTTTATTTTCCATATATTGTGTTAAGAGAATTTCAGAAATACATTCAAACTGAAAGTTAAGTTGCCTTTGCCAGCATGTGAACTTAGGGGTCTCATTCTAAGATAGGCGTTTTAGCCAACTAAATTAGGAAGACCTTAACAACCCACTTCAAAATTTTTTTCAATTTGATTTTAGAACGTTTAAGCGGCCTTTGTGGCTACAAAGGATATTAGCGAAGAAAGGCAAAACAATCAATATTTATTACAAAGCATCATCGATTTGTTAAATATTGAAGAAATAAAAAAATTTTCATTGGTAAGTAAGGTGTTTCAATATTCCTTTATAACTTTTTAAAAATTTTCTACTTAAACGAAAATTTTACAAGGCACATAAACTAAATGGACAGTGGGGTCTCTGGCACCTATCTTTTATCAAGATGTATAATGGTTTTTTAAATGCACTACGTTATATCAATTACGCAGTCTTGTCGTGTAGTATACGCGTTAAGTAAGAAGCCTTGTTAGGGCTCATTCTCGATCCCTAATGCATATGATCAGGGCCGTGATTTTAGTGACTGAGCGACTAACTCGGGCGAATTTGATGGTCAGTTTTTGGCTTAAATCCTATAACAAGTTTTCAATTAAACGTAAAAAAGGCGAGAAGAAAATCTAAAAACCGAATGAAGCGTAAACAAGTTCAGTTTGAAGAGGCCGAAACCTAAGTTTTTAAAAATTAAACCCGAGCTTTAGCCGACTGAATATATATAGCCAGGGCAAGTACAAAGGAATCGGATGATTAGGAGGGTTTCTATAATCTACAAGATTTTTGAAATATTACTCAAGAGACTTTAACTGAGTATTTAGAACAATATTCGGAAATAACAAGGAAATTTGTGACTCAATATCTCGCAAAGATGAAATAGGTTAGTCATATGTAAATCAAGTTATTGTCTCGAAAAGACCATTTTATGTATTTTAAGTCTTAAGAGAACCTTACCCTAAAGATGATACGACGCATGTTCAAGATATTCTGAGAAAAACTAATGCAGCTAACAAAACAATAGACCTAAAAGACAAATAAAAGATACTAGGTCTGAAAACTATAAATCACATGTTAAACCATTACTTAAGCCAGAAGCTGCATCGTGTTCTTTTAAATTACCTGCTTGCGCTGCTTCGGAAGCTATTGTACTTAAATTTTCATAAAAACGACTAATGCTAAGCTTAAATCAGGACCTGCTTTAGTGATGCAATATAACGAAAAACCTAAAGAGTATGTTTATTCGATGTAAATGAGCTTGTTGATAGATTTGTTAAATTAGACGCAGTAAGCTGGAAATGCAAATAATTCGAATGAGACAGCGAACATTCTCGAAGAATTTGAAGAGCTTATTGCGATCGAGTAAGAAGAATACAGAACTTAGATTAATTTTCATTACTACTGTAACCGCAAACAAATTCGTACATTCATTGCATTCTACTCGTAAAACTATTCAAAGCATTCGAACTCGGTCGATTATAGTTTTTACAGGCGATGGATATTATAATAAAGAAAATTATAAACTGTGTAATATTAAAATTCCTGTCGCGGGAAATGTTGCTGTAAATGAGCAATACTCGTAGGTAGAACAATTACAGAACACTGTAGATATTAGAAAAACTGTGGAAAATTGTGAACGGATGTCTTACATTTAGCGAGGACATTGAGGGAAGTTATCAAGACATCTAATATAAGAATGATTCGTCAAACTGCTTTATACACCGTTAACAAAAGTTATGTCAATTCTAAAGCCTTAAAACTCAAACTATCAATACAAAAAATATCTAACTATTGACGCTTCAGCTAGTTAAATCAGACAGTTTGATTTAAAAAAGCATAATGAAAATCATTCAAAATTAGATGCGTTTTTTCAAAAATTATTATATTTAGGCTTAATTTAAGAGAAGATTTATTCAATAAAGACCCGATAATACTTTTGCTACACAATTTGCTCAGCTTAAAAAGTATTCTAACGAAAATTATAGATTTAAAAATATTCTAGTAGTGATCGACTGTTTTTAAAAATATCTTTGTAATAGAACCATAAAATTAAAATCTGCTAATATTATGGCTAAAGCTATGAAAACTGAAAACTTTAAACCGAGTTTCAAATAAACTTATTTTTTATAATGGGAAAGAATATTATAACTCGCAGTTTTAAAATCAAATAAAAATATGTAATCCATCACTATATTACATTTAGTGTCTTAAAATCATATATTGCAGAACTAGTAATTCGACCTATTAAAAAAAGTTATTTAAATTGTTAAAAACCATAAATGGATGAAGAAAAAGTTACAGGTGCTTATAATGATACGAAACAAAACTATTGGTATGATACCTAAATATGTTAATAAATCTAATAAGAAAAGACTTTTGAACGTTGTTTATGGTTATATTAAAGTAGTGGGAAAACAAAAATTTAAAGTAAGTAATATTGTTCGAATAAGTAAATATAAACCTGTTTTTCATATACGCCAAACTGAACTACTGAGCTTTTCAAAATAAGCTAAAGTTTAAATTACTAATCATATAAAATATCTATTAAATTATTTAGAAGATCGATGTCTAAGGGGCAGTTTTTACGAAAAAAAATTACAGAAAACAAAACAACAGGTATTAAAGAAGAAGAGAAATAAGATTTTTGTTAAATGATTAAGATTTAAGAAATCACATAAGAGCTGTTGATAAAATCCAAGATATAATTAAACATGTTTTTTCCGCTTATACACATAGACTGAGCCATAAACAGAAAAAAGCAGTGATTTTATTGAACCTAGTATTTAAATTATATGAACAGCGTTTGAAAACGTATTAATAATGTATCGTTTGTCTTTCAAATTACATCCAAATAATATAGAATTATTGAACTTAAACCACTATATATTAACATGGTTAAAACTAATCTCTCTTCTCATTATTACATGTGGGTCAATTTATTATTATTAAACAAGTCCTAGTAGATGGTCTTTCTCTAACCTAACTAAACTAAAAATGTGTCTCTAAATTATATAAAAATAAGTTAATACTTCGTTTCCAAAATATTACTTTTTTAGAAAATAATTTTATATTAGCAAGATAGGGAGATCTAACTGTACGAAGACATATCTTGACAACAATATGAATAGAATTCCACTAAGTCTGTAGAATTCGAATATTCGGGATATATGTATTTCTACAGCCTATGTGTAATTATTGTTTCTGCAACATGAGGAATTCTTTCAACTAAAATTATATATAATGTTAGTAAAAGCCAATGTCTTTATGGTTTAATAAATAATTATTATAAAAACTGATTTATTTAATTTATCTTAACTTTTAAAAAATAGTGTGGGGAGTGATACTTTAATCAAGTAATATTACGTTCATAAGCTAGTTTCTAACCAAACATGGTCGAGTGTAGTTCACAGGTCTACATTAGTATTCAAGAATATGTTTAATATATCGGATTATCTCCAAAGAATTAGCGATTTTTGATGGAGTGCAATTCACACAGTTTTTTATTCAAAAGCCAAGTAGTGACTTAGTGGTGGAGAAATCTTAAATACAATACAGATTTTTGATGAAGAAAGCATTCATAATATTCCTTGCGGAAGTAAACCCAGTTAAGCAAATTTAAGAAAATCCCAGAATGTTATTCTCATAAACCTGTAAGACCCTAGCAGTGTGCTGTATCAAATGTAAAGTTATGTAATTATGGAGATTGTTATTAAGAGAATCACATTTTTTTAAAAATTCAAGTATTTTTAATAAATTAGACATCTATTTTCCTCAATTGCAATTTGGTATTTCCTTCATTTTTAACATATTTTTGTAGAGGGAGTTAAGATCTATCACCCACCTAAAACATAGTCTGCTAGTCACATATAATTAGGAAAGCAAAAGTAAATTTATAATCAAGAAAACAAGTTATTTTAATGGCTTACCAACTAAGGCTTTTGTTTAAGTCACAAATATGGGTGGATGAGAAATAGCAATTTGTTGGTGGAAGCGCAGATCTTCTTTCAATCTACACGTGGAATTAAAAAAAAAGTTCGGCTAGGAGAAACACTTGTTTGCAGTATTCCGTAGGACAATGCAGTTTATATGTTTGGAACTAGGATTTACAGTCTTTGCAGGAGCGTTTATTCATTGGTACCGCTAAACTAATTAGTTAGTGCATGTCCATTACTGTTTACAAGTCTGAAATTGGTTCTTCTCCCTACTTATAACTTTTCTAGAAACTGGTCTTTGAATTAAAAGAGAAACTACTTTGTGTTAGATATTAAGTTGATGGAGGAATTTATATAAATTAATATAGATATTATTATTAATAATTTATACAATATTTATTACAAAGCATCATCGATTTGTTAAATATTGAAGAAATAAAAAAATTTTCATTGGTAAGTAAGGTGTTTCAATATTCCTTTATAACTTTTTAAAAATTTTCTACTTAAACGAAAATTTTACAAGGCACATAAACTAAATGGACAGTGGGGTCTCTGGCACCTATCTTTTATCAAGATGTATAATGGTTTTTTAAATGCACTACGTTGTATCAATTACGCAGTCTTGTCGTGTAGTATACGCGTTAAGTAAGAAGCCTTGTTAGGGCTCATTCTCGATCCCTAATGCATATGATTAGGGCCGTGATTTTAGTGACTGAGCGACTAACTCGGGGCGGTACCAGACTAGGTATGCCAAGAACTAAAAAAATACCCGCTAGGACAAGTCTCCAACACCTTCCGATCGGAAACACCCAAGAGCTATCGCTGTTACCACTGCGCCAGGCGAGGCTTTACTGCACGAAGTGTCCATTGAAAATATGTTCGAAAAAGTCAAAAACAGTATAGTAAAATATCGTATTAAAATTGGATACTCGTTAAGTTTTATTAAATATTATTAAATAAGAGGATCCCCACCACTAATATGGTACAATGTGATCGGTACACTGCAACTACTAAACATATATTTTAGAATGTTTCCGTTTTTTTTTAAATATAGGCAAATTAATCATATTTGTATTTCATGTAATACTCTCTGCTAAAAGCGACGATGACTGTATGAATCCTCAGAAAAAGCTGTCCTAAGAAATTAAGAGCAGAGGGGAGACTAGACTGCTATTAAGCGAAATTGCCGGACCTATGAAATTTTGATATCTACATCATTTAGAACTGTATTCCTTTGCAAAAAAATATTTTTATTTTAGTATTGGAAACGTTTATCATTTTCTTAGAAGTTATACTCCTGAGTGACTATTCGCTTTAAAAATTAGTACTTACAGGGTGTCTCTTTATATTTTGCCCTTGCCCTCGCCGTCCTATAGCTTTTATTTATAGAGGTAGAGGTAGAAAAAACTGCCTGAACCGCCGCATCTTTATCATAACAAATAAAAAAACATCGCAAATCTGTCAAAATACAATTAATTAAAGGAGACACTTTATTTATTATTTTTATTGGAGTCTTGATATTCTCCCGATTTTAACAATATGTACATGTTATATATTTACTCTGCCCGTTTTTTCAATATTTAATATTAAAAAAAGGCTATTTAGAGAACTAGTGCGACTTTATTAATTAATAATTGTCATTATCAATACTAAACTTTTATTTTAATTTTTTTATACTATGGGATATTCAACTCAAAAATTTAACATAGTGTAATTTTATGTTACAACTCAAGCAAGCAGTTCCGAAACTCGTCAAGAATATTGTATGAAATACCGCGATTGGCAAACACCTTCACAGTCACCTCAAATAGTTTAGGTTGTGTATGTGAAACCAGCCCATCTGAGCAACAAGCTTACTTAAGACTTGGAAGGTATTTGCTGATTGCGGTGTATTCTGCGATATTCTCGATGAGTTTCTGAAATATCTAGCTTTATATATGAAAAAAAAAACTACACTATTATGTTAAGTTTCTTTTGATTTGAACATGCCCTAGTATAAATGAATGAAAATAAAAGTTTAGTTTTAATAATGACAGCAAACCAATTATCATTACCTGCAGGTCATACTAGTTTTCTAGATAGGTCTATATTTTTTCTTTGATTAAATATTGAAAGAACTTGGGAACGGCTAAATTTAATTTAAGGCGTACGAATCTTCCCAAGCCTCACCGAGCTGCTCCTGTGTTAATGTCATAAGAAAACAGTTTGACTTCGAAATTACAAGGTTTGATGTTTTCCATTTTCTTCCAACAATCGTATTTTTGTCCCGGAATGGCCAGAATTTTGTTAAAGTTAAATTAGTAACCTGCTGTTTTCCACAAATCTAATTAAACTTTAGTTATGTGACAGCAAACTTAAAATAATATAACATTTACTTGTAGTTCCAGTAAAATAAAGCTTACTGAACAATTTTCGGTTGGTGAAATTTAGCTAGAAAATTAAGTTCACTAATCTACAATATTGTGCCTCGTAACTCATTATTAATCGTTTAGGTTGACAAAGTCTCGAAATTTGTATTGATTACACTAGATGGGCCTTAAAACTTAGTCTAGGAGTTTGCTTCTAGGATATTAATCAGGTATCTAACGCTTCATTAAAATTCAGTAACTTACAGCTTGCATAATGAGCCAAGATCTTAGATCTTTCGATGATAGAAAGGGTCGTTGATGAAAAGTTTAACGTAAAACTTGTATCACAATAATTAAAATTCATTACTATGGGTTAATTAGGCAAGGACATAAAATATATTCAGTAAAACTTTTCTGTTGTAGTATTGTACATTCGAATTAATAAATAATTTTAGGAAATTCACAAAAATCTGTTACATTTTAGAGTTTTTAGGTATGCCGCGCATCCTAAATACTAAAAAATACATACTGTAATATGTGCACATCTTCCTATAGTGCTTGCGCTTGATTTGCATTGACGGTAGTATTGTAATACTGTAGAATCCTTTCCTTTGTTTAGATTTGGCTAGGAACTAATGCAGAGTTGATATTTTACCGAACGTCTATAAGCGGATTGAATCCGCAGTATTATTAAATTCAGTCCATTAATATTTTTGATTGAACTAGGGTTATAATTAATTAGCAAATTCTCGATTAGCGTTACTTTCACTTTAGCTATAGCTTTTCTGCTTGGATACGAAAACACAGCTATTAGAAAATTGTCAGACAGCATTTTTTTTGTTAATGTCGAGTTGTAACTTATGTCGTCACGTTTACGCTTTTGTCTGTTAAAACAATGACAATTTAGTAAAAACTCATAACATTCCTGCTAAAAACTGGTTAGTTATATCATTTAGACCATAAATTAGGAGTACTTAAATATAAGGTTTTTTATAGGACAGTCCAAATAACCAAAATTTCTTATCTGGAGTATATTTGGCAATTGTCTTTTTATTTCTGCATTCAAGTTTTCGACATTAGAGTTTGCCATGTCCTCTGTACAAAAAAAAGTTTCATGCTTCCTCTGTTCTTGGTCCTGATAGTTCAAAATATTATTTTAAATCGTATGATAAATTTCGTGATTTAAACTACTTATAAACACTGTTTACTATCTTCGTATGAGGAAAGTATTGTAATCACGAAAAAATCACCCTCAAAGATTTTTTTAGATCTGCTCATTTCATGGTCCCTAGATGCTAAAAAACATGTTTTCTCATTTCCGTTGGTCGGTCGTTCTGCCTGTTCGCAGCAGAACTAAAAACTACTTATTTGATCAGGTAATATGAGTATGACAAGGTAATATTTTAGTAAAAATCCAATTTGGCGGAACAGGCTGGCAACCTAATAAAATTCTACCTAAAATTTTGTACAGAAATCAAGTATGACAGAGGGATAAACTGGTAAAATTTTAGTGACGAGTCATTATTGTGAAACAAAATGGCAGTCTAATAAATATTTAAAGTATAAGTGCCAAAAAAACTGCTTATCCAATCGAGTTGAAATTTTGTAGTCAGTAAGTCAGAAGTGAATTTGAAAAAACATAATGGCGGCCTAATTAAATATTTATAAAGTCGATAAAATTCTGCTTCCTAGTCTAAAAACCTTTTTTTTGTGGAGGAAAACAATAAATGTCAGAATTGGGTTTTTTATAGATTGTGTAAATGAACTAATAAATAATAAAAATATTAAAAGAAAAACAAATTAACAACAAATAAAAACAAAATTTGAAAATGGTACACTGCAGTATCAAAGCAGTGAATTTATTTAAGTAGGTGTGGTAAGTGATATAATATATGTATGTAAGTTGGATCTAAACCAAAAAAAAAAAAGAAAAATGTATTTTTGTGTCAGTCTGAATGATTTACGAGAACGGTAGGTTTGTATAAATTGTAATAACAAGTTATATTATAATAATTGTAATAATATTTAATAGTACTTTCCTTGTAATAATTTTTTTTCTTTCTTAAGATAAGTGACCCATATTATTAATGCGCATAAAGTTATTACCAAATACCTACATACGTATATAAGTCTATCCAAGTTGAAGATGGAGTGCATGTAAACAGAAGTGATTGTGAGTGCAATACAGCTTTCAAAGTTTGCTAAACACTTATATCATAATCTTTAAAGGTTTATTGCTCCCACACTTTTGTTTACATGCTCTATCCTGAACTTGGGTGGGCTTTTAGACATTGTTATATGTATGTAGTGGAATCATTTACGAAAACACTTCCTGGTAATAGCCAATTTATCGATTTTTTCACTTTAATTAGAAATCAGAAATATACATGCATAAAATAAATCTAGAAACTAAAATAATAATTATTGTTTAGAAAATGTATTCTAAACTAAATTCAAAATACATAAATGACACATAGCAGGCTATTAAATTTAAGAAATAATGCTACTCTTTAGCTAACACCTGACGAAAAAGCTCGGATGATCACCCGCACTTGCTATAAAAGGCGGGAATAAATCCGGGTATCACATGTTGCACTAAAGAGGTTATATGGACATTTTTTGCTGTTAAAAGTTTAAAATGGGCGAAATTAATTTTTTTTGTTACGTTATATTATGAGATTTGATACTAGTTTATAAATAACGCTGTCTACTAACATTTGAGTATTCTACTAGTTTTCCTTTTGGTGTATCAAGAATACTCTTCGTTGTGTAGAAAGGTATAGTGTAATCTTCTGTATTGTAACGGCTACTTACAGCTCCACAGAATAGCAGAATAGTTACACATTCTACTATTTTTGTTGTAACCAGATCCAAAGATGCATCACCTGAAATCAAAATCAATCACAACAATTTCCCTGCTATAGAACAAATTATGATAAATACTCTCATTTATATGTTTTGCTGCCTTAACAACTTATTGTATGCCCCTTTCTGAAAATTTCAATCCAGATTATAAACCTTAAATTAATAAAATTGGAGCATTATAATTAGTTCTGAAAATGAAGCAAATAAAAAAAATGTTCAACAATTAAGGGAATTTTTTTTAACTTCCATTCTTGTTTAGACGACTGAGGACAGCGACGCAACATACATCTATAATGAAGAACCGAGGCAGACCAAAGGCGTAGTTTTTCTAGAACTTTAAATTTAATAAAATATATTGCTTAAGTAGGCGATTCAGCCAATTAATTTCCCAAGAGACCGACCTCAACAACTAATATCGATAATTATTTAACTCGCAGCAGTAAATTTACGAGATACTATATATATATATATATATATATATATATATATATATATATATATATATATATATATATATATATATATATATATATATATATATATATATATATATATATATATATATATATATATATATATATATATATATATATATATATATATATATATATATATATATATATATAGTTAAATTGTGTATTCTTGGGATATGGTCCTTTAGTTTAAAAAATAACTACATTAGGGGAGTAGCACAAATCTTTATTATTGACGTTTCGGCCGTACGTTCAAGCCTTTTTCAAAATCTACAAGAGATAAGCCGGTCAGAAAGAGTTTTAAATTTTAACTTATTGCTAGGACTTACACAAATAGTAAAAAGAAACTTGAGGAAATCTCTGTCTTTCGGTCATAGTAATCCATTTAGTCACATCACAGACATTACACACATATAGTATTAAAGTTCATTTTATTAAAAATCACAGATCAAAACAATGGTAACACATTGGAAGACAAGACAAGACGTTCACCTTTACATGTCATTAGACGTACTCGATACAGTATGCAAAATAATTGTGGTTTTTTGTTTTATAAATATTTTATGGCAATCCGCACATATCTGTAATACAGATTGATATTTTACGAGACAGAGTTTAAAATTGATATGTTTTAGAAATTATCAGGATGGTTTTTTTATGTGATATTTATTTTTGAGAATAGATATATAATTATGTATGGATTTAATAATAGTTATATAAATATGGATTTTTTAAAATTTTAAAAAAATAAATTTTTTTGGTTTATTATATACAGATTTTTTTAGGAAATATATATTTTTTTATTACTTATGTACATACCATTTATTGTAGGAGTAATCATTTTAACAGTGTATGATATATTTTGTGTAAATTTTTCGTGTCTGTTTTTGCGTTAATCGCGTTAGAATTTTTTGGTATGTAGATCATTTCGTAAAATTCCCTTTTCTTTATGTTAGTGTAACTTGTTGTGATGATTATTGAATTCAATAATTATCACAACAAGTTACAATTTACTATTGAAATCGAAGCAGAACAGCAAATAAATTTTTTGGATCTAACACTTTACCACCCGGGAGACAACAAGATAAAAACAGCATGGTACACAAAAAGCACCTGGTCCGGTAGATATCTACATTTTAGTTCTGACCACCCCCTGTCACAAAAAAAATCTGTCATAACTGGCCTGGCAGATAGAGCCTTAATACCGCAAAACGAATACCGCAAAACTGCAATTAATAAAGCAAAACAGGCACTGCTCTCAAATGGTTATCCAAAATACCTCATAGACTCAATTTTCAAAAAAAGAATTCATAAACTCTATAATCAAACAAATACACAACAAAAAAATAGCTCAAATCGTAATACAGTAAATTACTTAACTTTTCCATATGTTCCTAATTTATCTGAAAAAATTAAAAATAGTAAAAGCAGAAAACATAACAGTAAGTCACAAAGGTTATAATCTACTTAATAAAAATTTTAGTAAATTAAAGACAGCTATATCAAAGGAAAAAAAGGACAACATTGTTTAAAAATATTTAAAATATATCGCATTAACAGTCACAAATACGATAAAAGAAATAAAACAGCACTCACAAATCATATGATCGAAAACAACCATAAATTTAACTAAGATAATGTTAAAATACTCATTACCGAAACTAACATAAAGAAAAGGAAATTTTACGAAATGATCTACATACAAAAAAATTCTAACGCTATTAACGCAAACATACGCAAACATACACGAAAAATTTACACAAAATATATCATACACTGTTAAAATGATTACTCCTACAATAAATTGTATATACATAGGTAATAAAAAATATATACTTCCAAAAAAATCTGTATATAACAAACCAAAAAAAAAATCTTTTAAAAAATCCATAATTATATATCTATTATTAAATCCATACATAATTATATATCTATTCTCAAAAATAAATATCACATAAAAAAACCATCCTGGTAATTTCTAAAATATATCAATTTTAAACCCTGCCTCGTAAAACACCAATCTGTATTACAAATATGTGCGGATTGCCATAAAATATTTATAAAACAAAAAAACCACAATTATTTTGCATACTGGATCGAGTACGTCTAATGACATGTAAATGTGAACGTCTTGTCTTGTCTTCCAATGTGTTACCATTGTTTTGATCTGTGATTTTTAATAAAATGAATTTTAATACTATATATGTGTAATGTCTGTAACGTGACTAAATGGATTACTATGACCGAAAAACAGAGATTTCGTCAAGTTTCTTTTTACTATTTGTGTAAGTCCTAGCAATAAGTTAAAATTTAAAACTCTTTCTGACTGGCTTATCTCTTGTAGATTTTGAAAAAGGCTTGAACGTAGGGCCGAAACGTCAATAATCAAGATTTGTGCTACTCCCTTAATGTAGTTATTTTTTAAACTAAAGGACCATATCCCAAAAATACACAATTTAACAATATACAAAGAGGTCCAAGAAAAACATTATTTTAACCATATATATATATATATATATATATATATATATATATATATATATATATATATATATATATATATATATATATATATATAAAACTTAAATAATATTGTAAAGGGTTTCCAAACACTTTGCCTGAAGAGAAAACTACCCATAAGTTTAGGTTTAGAACAAAATGCCACAAGATAATTATTCTGAGTATTCCGAGGTGTGATAAAATACTAAATACAAAAATACTATAAAAACTCAAAAAAATCGAACTCAAAATATGCTTTATTGTCTGTAAACATAACAATTGTTATCGATAAAACTTGAAATTAGTCTATAAATGAAATAAAAGCAAAAAGGGCTGCAAACACAAAAGATACAGCCTTGAACAAATAAAAGCTTAATAACTAGTAAATAAGAGCCAACAAAGAAATATAAACTAACAAGAACGAATAAGAACATTAATACAAATAAAAAACCAGCAACACAATGTAAAACAAACAATACATACCTTTTATCAACAAAGAAACGGAAACAGTTACTAACTCAAATTAAAACAAAATTTTCACCTAGGTACTCTTCCAGTCGATAATATGCTTTAGTAATAAGGAATTTCTTAACTTTTTTTCTAAAAACAGAGTACATTCTGACTTTGCGAAACTCAACTGGCAGTTTGTTAAATAATTTATACTATTGTAAAATATAGAGCTTTTTGGTAATGCCGAGGAAGGGATTGGTAGACTGATATTATAAGAGTTGCGGGTCATGTGTGGAATGAATTTGTGTAGAACATTTTTTATGCATGAGGCAAACTGTCTCCAAAATATAAATACCTGCTAGGGCAACAGAGGTATCTAATAGCGCGCTTCTGCAGATGAAAAACTCTCTGAAATAGGTACTGTGAGCAAGAGCCCAAAAACAGATGCCATAACGCAGGTGAGATTCAAGTATTGAAAAATATACATTGCGTGCGATAGTATAGTTTAATTCAGTTCTAACAGTTCGAACAGCAAACAAACCAGAGGACAATTTAATAATAATAATAATAATAATAAATACTTTTATTAAGAAAATAAATATAAAAAATATGAAAAATATATATTGAAAAGATATATTCACAAAAAAGCAAATCATGAAGAGAGTGGCGAAGTCTAGCCTAAATAGGCTACTCCTACTCAACCAACAACTCGCCATGATTGGCCTTTCACAGTTTTTGAAGCCGGTAGTTTAACAACACAATAGATGGATGACCCTAATAATAAACATATAATCCTACAAACCAAATAGTGATATTATACGAAATAGTTATATTCTATCTCAACAGTTGGCCCCTACGCGATCCGATAGCCCAGGCGGCAACGCACATTATTATTTACAAGTCTTTAGTCATTGCGTATTTAGCAAATAAAAACGAAATTTAAATTTAAATTTATTCATGTTAAATAATTTAAACTCGCTTGGTATAGAATTGTATAGTTTAATAGCGTTATAACTGAAACTTCTTTGAAACATTACGGTTCTATGACGAGGCATTGTAAAAATATTTTTATAGCGAATATTTCGATTATGGACATTGCTTCTTGGAATGAATTTTTTATTTAAAATGTTTGATGTATTTGGTGACGTAATGAGTTTATGTACCAAATTACCAAGATGGTGAGTACACCTGTTACGCATATTAAGCCAATTACATTCCTTTATTTTATGGGATATGCGATTAGACTTTCTTACTCCATAAATTAGCCTGCAGCAGGAATTTTGCATTTTTTGAGATACACAGAAGTTTAGATTTTTTAGAGTTTAGATTGAGGTTATGGGTTTCAGACAGGGATCTTATAATTTCTAAATCGAAATTAATATGGTCTACGGCTTCTGCAGAATTTGAAACTTCAAAGCTACAATAAAGTTGAGTATCATCAGCGTACGCAATCGCCTGACAAAATTTAGGTGAGGTTATAATGTCTGGCGTATATAGAATAAACAATAACGGAGATAATATGGAGCCTTGTGGTACCCCAGAAAGAATATTCATCGTATTTGAATAAACATTATCCACAACCACTTTCTGAGAGCGATTGCGCAGAAATGACGATATAAGGTCGACTGATTCGTCCGAAAATCCATAGTAATGAAATTTAGAACAAAGGAGTTTATGATCGAGCGTGTCAAATGCTTTTGAAAAGTCCAAAAGCACTAGTTAACTTGCGTGACCTTTGTCATAGGCTCCGATCACATCATCCGTCACCGAAGCCAAAGCGGTCGCAGTGCAAAGTTTTTTCGGAATCCGCACTGATTATCCGGAATGATATTATTTTCTGTAAGAAACAAAAACATTTGATCATGCAAAACCTTTTCCAGTATTTTCGAGAGTACTGGAAGTATGCTAATAATTCTAAGGTCAGAAAAAGTTTTAGGGTTATTACATGTCACCAGTGGCTTTCCAATGGCAACTTTCCATGCATCTGGAAAATATTTATATTCAATGCAAGAGTTAATAATGTGTAGAATGTAAATATCAATCAAAGGACTGCATAATTTAATCATATTAATTGAAATATTATCAGTTCCGCAGCAATTTGTTTTCATGGACTGAATACTCGAATTTATATAATCAAGAGTAGTTAGACTAAAATTAAATTGGCAATTGTTATTATAAAAATTATTTTTGTAGAAGTCGATTTTATCCTTACCTTTATCAGATATTTCTTGCAAAAAAGACCCAAAATAATTATTGATATCTTCAGGATTTGATAAATGGTGTGGCAGATTATAATTTTTATAAGTGCGGATATTGAGATCTCTTAAAGTTTTCCAAGTTTTATATGAGTTATTTTTAGCACAAATAGTTTCAAGATAATGTTTTTTAGCTCGCCTAACTAATGACACTGTTTGATTACGCAAATTTTTATATGTATTTTTATTTCCTTCAGTAGGGTGTTTTTTATAGTGCTGCAAGGCTTTAGATCTATGTTTTTTCATTTGCTTTATTTCTTCCGTTAGCCACGGTGCTTTAGGTTTAGTGATTCTAGCTTCTTTAAAGAGAGCATGTTTTTCAAATAGGTTTAGTAACATTTCATTAAATGATCTAATTTTATCATCTATATTGCGTTCTCTGAGAATAACAATCCAATTTAAATTATCTAAAGTCTAAGCAAAAATTATTGTAATTAAAGTTTTTAAAACAGCGGTAACTTATTACTTTGGGTGGGGGTTTATATAACTTAAAATTCAGATTAACGTATACAAGACTGTGATCTGATATATCATCTGTCGGAATAATACCGCAGCATTCAATTAACTTAGGATTGTTGACAAAAATTGGGTCAATTAATGTGCTAGTGGTCTTCGTCATTCTAGTGGGTTCACTTAGAATCTGAGAAAGGCCGTAAGACTCAAAACAATCAGAAATTGGGGTATTTAAATTAAGAAAATTGATATTTAGGTCCCCAGTGCATATTACTTGATCGAACAAAGGACAGATATATGAAAGTATACTGTCGTAATCTGAAAAGAGGCTATTAATATTGAGGTGAGGCGGATGATAAAAAGCACCAATAGCAACCGTTATAGAGCGAAAATTAATTTTAATAAAAAGATGTTCCAACTGCGGATTTACCTGAATATTAAATGAAATTTTTTTAGATGAAATTTATTCTTTAACATATGCCGCTATTCCACCCCCACGTCCTAACCTATCGACCCTATAAATACTATATCCAGGGATAGCAACAGCACAATCCATAATATATTCTGTGAGCCAAGTTTCAGTGACCATAACGACGTTATAATCATTACATTTTACTAAATCAGAAAATGTAGCGATCTGATATTGATATGAGCAAATTTCATTCTATTTTTAACTTAAAATCATTAAAAAAAAAATAAAAACAAATCAGAGCAATGACATTTTAATTAAGATCAGCCTGCATGCTGTCGATTTACGTTAAAGATAAATAAATTCTACTTAATATATAATTAAAGACGGATGTAAAATACAGACAGTAAAAGAAACAAAAGAAATTCCAAAATAAATTATTAAAATAATAAGCCGTTAAGCCACGAAATCGCGCAGGGGGCACTCGAAAAAGGAGCTAATGTTATGGACTAAAGTGTAAAATAATATTAATATTAATAACCAATTAGGGCTATTTCCTCTATTTATTTACAGAAAAGTGGAACTAGCGTGACAAAGGGCACAGCAAAATAAAGCGGAGTGTGGACAGACCCACATCCTGGGCTCCAATATTCAAAATTATCATAATGTAATAAAAAGAATGAAAACAGAAAGAAATAAAAGATGTAATATTGTGATTTAATAACTTAAAAAACAAAAAAAAACAAATTAAATAATATGTAGGTA
Organism: Kuschelorhynchus macadamiae; assembly: GCA_030620095.1. Lineage (NCBI taxonomy): Eukaryota > Metazoa > Arthropoda > Insecta > Coleoptera > Curculionidae > Kuschelorhynchus > Kuschelorhynchus macadamiae. The sequence goes on along the minus strand of JAUTXW010001419.1, from coordinate 17,327 downwards.
TATTCTTGTTAATTAAACATCCCTAACCAAAAACCATAAAAAGTATATATATGTGCTTATTCTTAAGAAATATATTATAAAATTGTACATACAGTAAGAGTAAACAAAAGAAAACTATTTTCATATATGTACGTTGTTATTATAGATTACGGTAAATGAAAAGTCGTATAAATAAGCAAGAGTACTGACCGTAAATCAAGTGTGAGTATCCTTAAAAACACAATTCACTAATTAACTTGCATCCGAGTCACTGTACGAGTCATTTAGGTCGTTTTCGGAGATAATTAATTTTCGAGCACCCGCCACTTCTATATAAACAAGACCGTTGAAAGACCAGGCTGATTTTCCAAATATTTCACGAGCCTTTTTGAATAGCTTGGCATATTCCACTGTAAGAAACTCTGTAATCATCACGCCGGAACCCTTCAATAATTTCTTTGAGTGAAACACAAGGTCGCGTGTCCACCGGCGATTGAACTGGACAACACTCGGCCTTGGATTTTTTTTTTGAAGACTCTTTTTTGTCGAGCCGGTAGCAATACGATATATCTGATTTGTTTATTTGAAGTTTAAGCTTATTTTTAAATAAATCAGTAATAGATTCATACATATCGGGTACTTCTTCCTTTAGTCCATGAATAATAAGAGATTGACAGTTCTGTTTTATTTCCATGTTTTTTATTTTTACCTGCAAAACGTCGACTTCAAATTTTGTTTTACTGATCTCCTTTACTAATTCCTGCAGGGAAACATTAATACTTTCCTGGAAAGATTTAAGTTGGTCTCCTATTACACTACCATCGACGCCTGAAGGGTGGTTAGCGGATGGTGGTTGTGTGGATTTGAAGCTTAAAAATTCTTCGCGCAGTAGGGTCAAGCCTTGATTGAAGTCTTGCGCAAGTTTTTCTACACGTGTATTAAGATCAGCGACATTAGGTGCACCTCTGCCCATTTTTAACTTTCAAAATTATGCACAACTAAAACGAGACACTTAATACACTTAAATAACACATTTTCAGAAACTGTTATGTTATTAAGACTATTAATTGCTTGACCAGCTATTTGAATATCATTAAGCTCACATTTGAAGTTTAATATATCTGTTTTGGACATGTTAAGAGAAAGGTAGTTCGTATCATACCAGTTTTAATGGTTATTAGGTCAGAAGATACCATATTATTCAGTATGTTTACATCACTGTGGTGCCAAAGTATTGTGGTATCGTCAACAAAAGAAGTACAGTGCCCATAAGATATAGCTGAGGGTAAATCCTTTACATAGATAAGGAACAATAAAGTGCCAAGGGCTGAACCCTGGGGCACTCCAGCTGAGATATCATGCTTAGCTGAATTTACATTCAGAAAATGGATAGACTGACTACGTTCTGAAAGGTATGATTTGAACCATTTTAAAATTGTTCCCCTGAAACCGTAGACTTCAAGTTTGTCCAACAGTACTCCGTGACAGACTCAGTCGAATGCCTTAGTTAAATCACAGAAGACTGCTGAAGCAACCTCTCCATTATTGAGACCCAGCTACAGGTCTTCAAATGTGAAATACGGCATCATTAGTATTCTTTGAACCCTGGAACCCAAACTGCGATAATGAGAATAATTTATGTTTTTCCAAGAAACTGAGCATACGTTTTTTTCATGATTTTTTCTATGATCTTGGACAAAAAGAGTAAGAATGAAATTGGCCTGTAATCCGAAGGTAAATTGCTGTCACCAACAGTAGCCATCTTCAGAAGGCTTTGAAAATCACCACTAGAAATAGAAAAATTAATGGCTTCCGTAAGGGACTCTAAGGCAATATGTGTCAAATTCTAAAATATATTTACAGATATTTTATCCCATCCAATACCATTCTTGTTCTGTATGTCAGATAACACCCTCTTTAACTGCTCAGTATCCACAGGTTCAAAATACAAGGTATCTGGAACCTTGATATGATTAAGAAAAGATAAAGGATTGATTATAGGACAAACAATGTTATTAGAAAAACTTTGAACAATGGAACAATAGTAGATATTAAAATCGTCAGCATTTCAGTTTGACTTGTAAGGTATTTTAGAATTTTTTGGTCGTTTTCCACGCAAATGATTGACTCTATTCCAAATTTCCTTCTGCTTATTTCTTGCTTGTCCGATTCTATTGCTATAATACAAATGTTTGGACAGTTTAACTAACTTTCTATATAAATTTCTGTATTGATTAAAATGTGATAAAACACTATTATTATTAATAAAATATTTCCTCATGGTATGTAGACATCTCATATTTCTTGATGAAATCTTAAGTCCCTTAGTAATACACGGTTTTAGAGATTTTGATTTAATGTTTACCATCGGAAAAACATTATTAAAAATGTTTATAAGCTTATTGTGAAAAAAAACCAAAGGATTTATGCCTACAACATTGGAGTTCCAGTCAGAGCCAGAGCAGAGCTCAGTAAATAAACGATATTGTTGTCTGGTTAACAAGCGCCCACGTCTTTTTTTTTGGCTTCGGCATTTTACTATTTTCCAACCTATACTTGCAAACAACCGCTTCATGATCAGACAAGCCACAGAACATTTAATTATGTTGGATGCTCTCAAACAGAGATAGTCAAGTATAGATTTGGAAGTATTAGTTACCCGGGTGTATGAATGAACATGCATGGTTAAGTCAAATGAACTAAATAGGTCGTTTAAAGAATGAACTAATTGAGGATTCTTATCAGCATAGTTTATTTTAAAATCACCTGCCAATATAAATTAAGGGGCAGTTAATTTAAAATAATCTTCAGCCTTGTAAAAAGTATATTAGAATCAGAACTAGGAGATTTATAAACACAAATTATATACAAATTGAAGACTGAAGAATATGCGGATGAAAACTAAAAATCTTTTTCATGGCATAAATAGCAATTTAAGTCAATAAACTCAGAAACCTCAAGAAAGTCATCTCGAACAAAAATCAAAGTACCACCGTGAATAAAATCCGATCTGCAGTATTTCGAAATCATGGTGTAATTCCTTACTGAAGCTGGCTCGTTAGATCTAAGCCAGTGTTCTGTCAAAAGTATGATCTCTGGGGAGCCAACGCTATCAACAAACAATTCAAACTCTAAAATCTTGCTTCGCAAAGACTAAATGTTTAAAAGCACAGTACCTATTACTGAGTAATCTTTTTTTCTAAAAAAGGGGAGCATATATTTTTAATTGGGGTCTCCATTTGGTCTTCATTTGAGATATACTTAAAGTTTATTTTTATTGAGAGCTACGTCATAATGAACACTAAGATTACAGTCTTCTTTATTAGGAGTTTGTAAAGAAAGGGAATTAAAATTAAAATAAAAGATTGAATTTTTTATGTAGTTGGAAGCTTTGAGACGCCCTTTTTTGTTTAAATAACAGCTATTGATTAGAAAGTCATAATAATAAAAAGGTAAGTTATAAAGATCGAGGATATGAATGTTCAAATTTGCCTTTCTGTTATTTCATGGTATAGTGCAAAAAATCAAATTTGTATGAGAACTACCAATTATTAATTCTTTTATAATTTGCTCTTCTATATGAAGATCATTACCACCACCTAAAATTATAACATAGTCATAGATGATAAAATCCTTAATAAGGCCAGGTAGATTAGATACTAGGTCTCTGAATAAGACACTAGGCTTACAAATAACTTGAAGTTTAAAACTATTAGCAAAAACATATGAAAGATTATAATAAAAAAATATTTTCCAAAATTATCAGTAGCAACAAAACCCTATTTCTACTGATCCCGAATAATTCAATTCTGATATATTCTGGAGATTGAATCTACAGTTCTTGTTTGTTGTTTCACTGTTTTTGACAAAGACAAAGAAATTCAAATCTGAATGCAGTGTACGGGGTATACAAAAAGTTTTATTTAACATTATCCTATAAAAAAAAATCAACTAAAAATGAACAATGAACAAATTATGCTTCTACGTGAGCGCCATTCCGTTCCATACAAATTTTGGTTGTTCTACTGATCTCTGCTATTGCCGCTCTTACCATAGCTGGCGTAATTTCTTGTACACGCTGCCGGAGGACTGTTTTCAGGTGATCGACGTTTTGGAATGGCCTGTGAAGATAAACCTTTTCTTTTAACAACCCCAGAGGAAAAAGTCCAACGGGATTAGGTCAGGAGACCTGGCTGGCCACGGTATTACAGAATACCTTCCTATCCAGAGATGTAATATGACATGGTACTCCGTCGTGTTAGTTCCAAAGTGAACGCCTGATATTTAGTGACAATTCTTTAATAAATTAAAACAATTGAGTATTTAATTATTTAAGTAAGTTTGGCTTGTCTAATTTTCACGAAATAAATACGGCCCTACTAATTGGTTATCCAAAATACCGCCCCAAACATTTGTTTTAAATGAACATTGATTGCGACACTGTATGAAAAAATTAGAATTTTCGTCACACCACCAGCGGCAATTCTGTGAGCCGACGACTCCGTTTAACGTAAATATCGCCTCATCTGTAAATAATATTTTTCTGGTGAAGGCAGAATCATCTACAGCTTCTCCTTGGAACCATACACTGAACAGGAAACGAACTTCAAAATCTCTAGATAAAAGTGTATAGTTATATCTAGGTTTGTAAGAATAAAATTTATTTGTTCGTAAAATCATACTGACTGTTAACTTTGGTACGTTACCCGGAAGTGATTTTGATATTTTTCTTACCGAGACTACGATTTTCAACGACCGCTTGCAAAACTCGCATTTGATTTTCTTCCTTAGTAGACCAGACTTGGTGTTTTCTTTTAAATGATCAACAGACCCAGTGGATTTAAATCTGGTCATAACATTTGCAACAGAAACATACCTTATTTGTTGTGGATGTCTATTATTAAAAATTTCAGCAGCTTCACGACATGTTTTATAATGATTTCTAACAATTAACACAATTTCAATTTTTTCCTGTTTTGTTAATTTAACTACCATGAAAAATATCCAATCTAATAAAACAACCAAACACTTTGTCAGTACAATGCAAGATTATGTTTCCGTAACAACAAGATGTTCAATTTTTTTTCAGCCTACTCAGTATTTTTAGTAATTAGCGTAAGGGCAAAATATTACATTTTCTGCTACTAGAAAAGTACTTCCGAATTTCTTTATGAAATTTAGTATTTTATCACACCTCGGAATACTCAGAATATTTCTCTTATAGCATATTGCTCTAAAACTAAACTTATGGGTAGTTTTCTTTTTAGGCAAGTTTTTGGCAACACTGTAAAATATTTTTTTAAGATTTATAATTCCAATAATATTTTCGGAGGAAGCAGATCTTTTTATGAAGAGTAACATTTTTGTATAAAATGAAAAATAAAAAAACTTTCTATTTGTTAAGAATTTTCAGAACATGCTGTATATATATGTATATATATATATATATATATATATATATATATATATATATATATAGTATATATAATATTCACATTGATATTTGTTCAACCAAAAACTACATACTTACTCTGATTCATACTGCACTTTTTGCGCTTACCTGTAACAAGAAAATAATTTTAAATAATTGAAATTTAATTGAAATGTATTAGTGAATAAACAAAGCACTACTTATTTGAGTCGTACTTAGGGCACACAAATCTTTAATTTTTTTACTCCGTTGACCTAAGTAAAAGCTTTTTGTCACAGTTATCTACGTTTATCAGGTAAACATAGCTTTAAAGATGCAGAGACTAAGTGAACCAGCTTTCAGTTTACAACGTGGCCCCTGCCAAATTTTACATCGGTTCAAATGCATATGCAGACTAAACGAGACAAGAAATATTTAATAGCAGATCCTCTACGCTCCAGTTCTCTTCCTAGTTCTCATAAAAAACTAAACAGTGAGAAGCAACCATAAAAGAAAAAAAATTGTCATGACTTAATGGATATTGATCGCGCTGTAGCGCTCTTGCCCCGAGATGACACCAATCCACCTTTGTAACATATTCATAATGTATTATATTTTTTTTTGTGTTCTTAAAATCTATGACTCGTATAGAGAGAGAAGTAGTATTTTCATAACGCAGTGAACCAAAACAAGTATAAGGCAACCTCCAAAAACTTGTTCTGTTATTTTTTCTTCAATAGGTATGTTTTGTACCTACGCCTAATTTTGCAGTTCGAGATTAATAAAAAGAAAGTCTATTGAACTAAAACGTAAGTTTGTGTAAATTCCGAAACAAGTGTTATTGTTTAAGTTTATGAAGATATTAAAGTACCAAATCCTGAGAAAATTCGTTTTAAACAAAATAGTATGTTTGCTACAAGGTAAAAATATGATAACACCTGTCAAATACCTTCTATTCAAATAGTATTTTGTTAGAAGTTGGTAAAGTAGCGGCAGAAATAATTGGAGGAGACTAAAACCTATATACCGTACGTCGTCTTCATCTTTAACATTTCTTGACTAATTTATGTAGGCTTGGATATCCTTTCAAAAATAATCACACATTCGTTCCTCTGCATGCCTGCAGCGCCAAATGTATCTTGTCGCAATCTAGACTTTATTTCGCATCTACACAAATAGAGTAGCGGAGTTTCCTCATCCTGACCACATGCCAAATATACTCAGTTGTCTTTTTAGTGGAAAATCGACTGTAAGCACTTCAACGAGGAAACTGATATTCCGTCTACTTCTTGTGAGTAGCAAAACAGTTTTCACTTTGTTAGTCTCCCGACAAAGTTAGCAAAGGTGTAGATGATAGTACCCAAGTCTGATGCTTTACCATCGGTTGACCAAGACCAAAATCTACTAATAAAATCTAGCGAAGTTATCACATTACATGTTTAAATTATACATAATTATCATTTAAATAAAAGTCAAGTTCAATAAACTTTTAAAATCCTTTATCCGTTTATAATGACCGAAAATAACCAATAAGAAGAACTTAATAAGCATAGTTCCACTATACTTGTAAAACAAATTACAGTTTTTGACAATTTTAGAAAACTCTCTTTTAGCTATTTTTATGGAGTAGTAAGTCAAAAAGTTTTCCATGTTCTAATTTAAATAGTACCTACCAGTCCAAGTGAAGGTACTCTAGATCATTAGTGCTATTAAAAGTCATTTACAGATGAAAGCAATTTTAGTCAATCTAGTCAAAATTATGATAATTTTCTTATATGGACTTATTAAGTGAAATTGTCAATTTCTTAAAAAAAGAAGATCTCCTATTTTTCTGTGTTATTAAAGTCCTAAAAACGAATAAAAAATTAAAAGGATTTTTTCAACAAATGGTAAGAAATAAAAAGATCTATTCTATTTTTAAGTGAATTTTTTAAAAATACTTAAGTGTTAGTGTCAAGAAATATAAATAGACTAAGATATCAGGGGTGCGATTTTGCACTTATCATTTTGTTAGTTAACGAATCGCTAAATCACGTGATTTAGCGAAACAACTGACAAAGGTTGGAAGTAGCATCCATTTCTTAAATGGAAAATTGCATGTATTTTTTGACGTCAAGTAGGCCAGTTTTTCATTACGATTTGACAATTACTGTTAACCTTAAAATTATTTTGTTGACGTTGAGCAAAACACGACACATATGTTTCACCTAATTAATTAAGTATACTTTATTATTTTGGAAATAATTAAAAGGTGATGAAGAGTTAAAAATCTGAAGCTACTAAGGTCTGCCTGGAGATCCTTAATACTTGTGTTTGCTATACTTTTAAAATGGAAGATATAGCAGCATTGTTGGCATCAATTGGTGATGGTGAATAATATTGTACCTAATACCTACTAATATTCTAATAAAACAGAAGTTAATAAATAAGTGGTGATTTCAAGAGACCTAAATTTGACTTTAATTAATCGCTACATGTGAGTGCAGTAAAAAAAAGTGATTATTTTAGGTGATATTATATTGTGCTTTTCCAGAACAGATTTAATGTTATTATACCTTATTATAAAGGCATGTAGTAATATTTTTTTGCACTTGTATTTCCAGATATTTTAGAGACATTAGAGAATTCTGATATTCTTAAAGACATCGTGGTCAGGTAAGAGGTAGGAAATAAATATTTTAAGATACATAACACCTTTTTTAAATAAATAGGACACTAAGCAAACATTTGTTAAAGAATCAACATTAAACTAAAATTTATTAATTTTAACAGACAATTGTTGAATACTTTAGTAAGCCATATTTTGAGATATAGTTTAAGTTTTTTTTTTCTTATTGTCTACAAATTCAATGTACTGTAGTGACAAATGCATGTTATGCTATCTCTATTAGAGTGGACTAGTTTTAGACGTACTACATTTGTTTTCTATATTTATCTAATGAATTGGTAATAAGAATATGTTTTTATTTTTCCAAATGTATTGTTTATTTTAAGACGATTTTTAATAAAATGTTAATATGGTCTTAATAAAATAAGTTACACACTTATTCTGTGTTAAAAATTATTAAAATACACATAATAGGATTTATTAAATCATTAGAAAAATAAACAAATAGAAGTTCATACCTTAACTTTTTGGAAAATTGTTTAAAGATTCATATATAATACCACCCATGACTAATTTCATAATGGTATAACTTAGCTATATCCCTGTAAATCTGTATCTATAAAACGCCTAAATATAATTATTTTTTTAGATTTAAATATAGTCATAAATCTTTAAGATATAAATGAAATAATTTTCCATTTTGATTATTATGAAACTGACTCGAACTTCTTTAATTTTTTTTAAAAAGTGTTGCGATATTTTATAGTGAAAATCAATTCTATATTTGTCACTAAATAAAAAATATTACAAATTGGACATGTTTTTATTGTTCAAGTTGTTACAAGCTGAAATTAGTTTCCATTGCTGCTGATTTCTGGTGATATGTAAGTACACACCATTTTCTTTTACAAAGGGTCCAAAGGACTCACACTGTGACTTAAAATACCTAAAAAGAAGAAAAAATATTGTAAAAAAATTGCTTTTCGAAAAATCAGCTGTAAATATGCTATTAAAAAAAACTTCGTTATTGATAAAATAGGTATATTTCCAATTTTCGTCAAAAATTAAAAGCAATACTTAAGAAGCATACTCCCCTTAAGAAAATATGAAGAATATCCATATAAATATGGCTTTTTAAACTTGTGTTTGTAACCAACAGCATGTATAGTACCTCAATTCAATTTTTTCAATATAACCATAACCCCTACATTAATTAATTAATTTTAAGTACTGATGTCCAAATTTGTAGACAAAATTCAAGTTTACTAATTTTCAACCAGAATTTATATATTGAGTTGTGATTTTCGATAATGCCTAGCACTATATGTTGGATTTATCGCTTCGAAAATGCAAAAGGCCACAAGAAATCTGTTACACAGAGTATTATCTAAGCCCTTGTCATTTTCACAAAATGTTTATACACACACAATGACTATTACAAAACGAAATATTATATTGTTCTTTTCTACCCAGGATAATTCACACCCGAATACCAAAAAACTTTTTTTATATAAAGGGTGTTTTCACCAAAATGTAAATTTTTCTGGATGTATCGTTTTTCTCAGCTCCCGTATGCATCAAACAATTGTTTCTTACCCCATTCTATTGTGAACTTTTTACTTTAAACTAACTTTCATGATCCATCAGATCAAAAGAGCATTTGAGAGTTTAAAAATTAATGAAACTTATTAAATAATGGTAAAAAGGTCTGTTATTATTTAAATTTACATAGATATTAATAAATTCTAATGATGAGTTTGAAGTTAGTTCAAAGTAAAAAATATGCAAAACAGTTTTTTATAAGTATAATGTTTTTATTTATATTTTGACATCTAGATACAGCTTTAACTATAGAAAATAAAAACACAATAATTGTAGGATTTTTTCACTATTATCTTCTAAGAATACAAATTATTACTGAATAGAAGAAATTACATAACCTATATTTTTTTAGCTGGCCCCATTTAATGCAACATTAAATGGATCTAAAGTTAGCAATTATATCAGGTTTGGTACCTTTATCTTTAAAGATTATCCAAAAAATTGATAAAAGCCATTTCATAAGTGGCAAAGATATTAGTCCTCTCTCTCTCTGAACTCATATATTTATAATCGGTATGAAAAGACTGATTTAATTAGACAAGGTGTTACATTTAAAAAATCCATGTTATGCAGTTTTTTCTACTTTTCAATAATTTTTAGAAATATTTGATATTCTTAGACCATAATACAGGAATAATCCTACAAATTTTGAAATTAAAGTTTTTTTAAAATTTTCTATAATTAAAGATGTAACTAGGTGTCAAAATATAAATGAAAGCCCTGTACAACAGTCGCATTTATAAATTTAGAGACATTACCTTTATTCATAACTGAGGTAAGAAATAATAGTATAAGGGTTACAAAAGTTGAGAAAAAAAAACATGTTTAAAAAAAATTTACAATTTCGTTGAAAACAACCTGTAAAAAAAAACTAAAGAATTAAAAAAACAAGGAAAACTTTTTTTTACGAGTGTTTTACAAAACACTCTGTAAAACAACTTATTGAAGACCTGCATTAACATCCTCTAGGCTATAAACTTAGTGCTAGACCGTAGGGGCGTCCCTAGACTGCTGTTACTGAATGGGGGGAAGGGGGGAGGGGGACGCTTTCCTCCCCTGGAAAATGTTAATATTGTATATTACATATATAAATTACATTTATATACCAAATGGACTATGCATGACCTTTTTTGGTTTTTTTTTCATCAGTTATGGTTCTGCGGGCGCCCATGCAATATCCCAAAAAAAAAAAGGCATCACCTCCCCTATGCCCCCCTTAGTTACGCACCTGCTAGACAGTGTCGAAAACCGTAACTAAATATGTTAATTTTTGTTGAACAAAAATTGAGATCTGAATATTGTCCAAAAATTTCCATCTTTAAGTTCGTCATTTATACGTCACAATCCACAATGCCACTAGGTATTCTAAAAATTATACTGAACAAAGCCTATAAGAAAATAAATCTTATAAAACTAGCTTGAGGGAAATGCCCTACATTTTATATATGTTGTAGTTCTTGACTTTCTGAACAATAGATACCGTGATCACCTCCAAATCTTACAAAATAGAGACAGATTTGAATTTATAAAATAAAGTTATTCTGAAGAAAAAATCGAGAAAAAAATGTTTCTTGTTACAAAATACAGTTTTCACTGTGAGTAATCTTAATTTTCATAGACTTAAGTCAGTTATACTTTATTTGATATGATTAAAAAAGGCAACATACAGATGTTTCAAGTAAATTGAAGTTTAAAAAATAAAATTTTAAACAAAACGAATTACAAATTCATGTATAGTCTTTTTTAAGGTATTAAACCTCAGTTTACCAAATTGCATATAAACCAGACGTTTTGTTCTTTAATAAAACAAAATAGTCCATAATAAAAAAAAAACAGCAGCTGCACCTTATACAACATTTTTGGGACATCCTGTATAAATATTTAATATAATGTACTTTTAGCAACCTAGTTTCTTCCAGTACCTAACAAGGTATCCCAGAATTACATAATAATGGATTTGAAATAACCTCTTCTGGTCAAAAATGGTAAACACAGTTAACTTAACTTAGAAAAAATAAGTTTTCTTCATGATATAGGTATAATGTATTTGGTGTATCATTTTTTCTCTAAAATTAAGTTTGGTTCACTTCTGTTACTTTATGTATATTAATGTAGTTTTTTTTAATTTTTACCACATCTGATATTTTATACAGATTTTATGGACAGGATGTTTGGTTATATTTTAAACAGTACCCTAGAGACTTTATTATGAGTTATCAAAAAACTTTAAATATAAAAGTTTTTAGGTTTGGTCAATTTACAGGAAAAACAAACAAAAGATAATTGGAAATTTAGCAAATGGGCTGCGTTATTTTAAAGGCACACCCTGTATAATAGATACACCTCAAATGATCTCTTCTTGCTGATTATTAATAATGGACTAGGTTTAAGACCTTTATCTCTAAAGATAATCAAGAAATTTAAGAAAAACCCTATCATAAGAAGCAAATCTCTTACACATTGCCTCTTATGGCAGGGTTTTCTAAAATTTCTCTATTATCTTTAGAGATAAGTTTAAACCTAGTATATTTATAATCGGCAAGAATGATTAATGAATGATGATTTGGTTCAAACCCAAAAACATTTGTATTTAAAGTTTTCTGATAACTCATAGCATAAGGCCTCTGGGGTATGTACCATTTTAAAATATAATCAGGCACCCTGTACAATTTTACATAGGAATAAACAAATAAATTCTATTAAACATAATGAACTTATTAAGTCATATAATAGTTATTTTTTTAAATAGAATACTTTTATTGTGATGTGAAACTTCAAAAGCAATTCATAGATTTGAACAAAAGATTAATTTAAAAATACACATTAAAAATTGCAATTAGTAAAACCCAAGGAAAAACAAACACTTCAAACATATTTGTATCACACTGTAAGAAATTAGACAAACATATAAAACATAATGAGGTGTTTAGCACAAAGTTTAATGGATGACATAATAAAAAATAAGTGCACCATTCATCAGTTGAGTTGCTATGCATTATCTTGCTGCTGTTTTCCGACAGAATATCAGTGCAAAAACAATTAGTCAAATTAAATAGGGTTTCAAGTGTTAAATTCTGTTTGATACTGTAAACTAATAATTTGTTATAATAACGAACTCATAGTTATGTTTTGCAGTAGACTTTGCTAAACATAAGCTTATGAATTATACTAGCCTAATCTGTTTAAGTCTAATATTATAGTAAGTTTCTTTATAAAATAAAATAATCACAATTAATACTTACACAGGTATATATCTTCTACAATTAAAATGGTCAAGTTCAAATTTGAATCAACAAAAGAGCTTATCGAGGAATTTGTAATTGTGCTTCGGTGATTGTTCTTCCTTATATTGACTAAGTAGTAAATGAAAATACTGTATCAAATACTTGACATCATTTCTTGTATCATTCCCTTTCTTTTTAGGGTCATATTCTGCAAAAAAGTAAAAATATTGCTATAATCAATAAATGTGCTGTGTAATATAATATATCTAATTATTTCCCTACTCTAATAACTATAACATTATATAATTCCAACTATAGTTCTTTTAAAGAAAAACAAAGATTATTTCATTTCGCCCTCAACAGTGAAAATATATAATACCAAAGAAAATAATAGCTTCCACTATAAATTTTCTTTGATAATACATGTTAAGGAATACTTTTGTTTACAAGTTATACATAAGCCTCGACATAGGCAATAAAATATAATTTTCAGCAAGTACATTCTATTTGCTTAAAAATATACAAATTCATGCCTACCTGTAACAGTATTATGATAATCCAGATTCAACTGCCCTATTGCTTCTTTAGTCTTTCCATCAATAGAAAATATTATTCTTAAATTGGTTCCTAGTTACTGGTATTTATGTTCAATTTTGCAATACTTAAATACACCATTATTAAACCACTGTTATGTTTCCGCAAGTGATCCATCAGCTGTTCGACTTGTTTAGTGTGTATCTGTGAACTAAAGAAGTTAGGTTAGGTTACGACAGACCAAAATAAATAAAATACTGCCTATTCTGAAAATAGGGAGGGCCATTCCCCAGTAACAACGGGCAATTACAACCTAGAGTAAGATTTTTATTCTTACTCTAAGTTTAAAACGCTTTGTTCTCCCGAGGAACGCATTTCGCCTATATTATTATATTATTTTTTTGTGGAAAGCGCGCCCGTTTCAAAGGCGGATAAATGTATGTTTATGTGGTTGCATAACAGCCGCGGTGCTGGATTAAAATAGATGGAATCATCTAACATAGGTCCCTTTTCTTTAAAAATAAAATACGTAATATAGAATTTTGCACCATATATAGCAAATAATGTAATTAATATCTAAACAGAATATTCACAACTTTGTTAAATATTTCTTCAAAGAAAGATCATTTTTGAGGATAGCGTTTTATGTTTCCGTACCTCTAACAAAATGATCAAGAAAGAAGAATTCACTGAATTAAAAGTAATGATTCATTAATAATTAAAATATACAGGTTACGTAATAATATGACATAGATAATATTTTTTAAACAGATTTCCAGCTTACCTTGTTTAATTTGACGGATTTACGAGTTTCGTATCTTCGCTGCCTATTTGGAGGTTCCATGTTTTCATGATTTTCTGGAATAGTTTGGCATCTGTTGAATATTTATGGTATGATGCATATGCTAATATATCATGGCTTAGCTTTCAAGTAATCAAAACTACTTTTTATCTTACGAAATGAAACTCCAAGGCAGTAAATTTGATATTATCAAAAACTCAAGAACTGACAGATTCGGAAAATGGCGGCTTTAGTAGTAGGTTGTTGTTTAACGAACCAGGATCGGAAAATCCGATTGTCATGCTGAACAGCTCTCCGAACGGAGAAAATTTTCGTTAACTAACGAAATGGTAAGTGCAAAATCGCACCCCAGATCTAATACAAGTAGCATACTGACGTCACATTTTTTAATGGAAATACATACATATAGCTAGTAAAAAAATCTTAGCAGAAATTGGTGTTTACAAGATTTAAGATAAGATTTTTTTTTTTATTATTATGCATACCAGAGATATTAAAAATTGATGATTCGATGATTTCATATTACATGTATATCTTCATTAAACTCCGTTACTACTAGTACTAAATATTATATGTGTCTCATTTAAATAAATTTATCATCTTTCTTTAGGCCTCTACTCTGAGCCAGCCTAAAAAGCTGTTTGCATACGAAAGTCTAATTTATAATGCATTAACGCTATGAAGTGTGTTACTTAATTAATTAATGCCGTCTGCTTTGTTAGGAAAATCATCTCATAAAAATTAAAAAATGACAATATATTAAGAGCGGTTTATTTTTTAAATATTTATTATATATATTTTTTTTTCTTAAAATAAATTTCTTGGAATAAGGTTCATACAATACAATAAAAACAGATTTATATTATTTCCTGTTTTTTATATTAAATCAAACGATTCAGTTATTACTTAGCCTTTTTTAATCATCTTGCATAAAACTAGAAAAATATATTAAAAATGATAAGAAACGTGAGTAATATTATTTACAATTAATATATAATTAACTAATAAAGAAAAAAAAAGATAAAATATACATTATTGTTTTCACTACTTAAAAACGAATAACATTAATTGGATACACAAAAAAACATCATAAATGCTCATGTATGTTTAAATTTATTATAACAAATGATTATTCAGTCCAGGACCAAACTTCGATGACCCTTATTTTTAAATTAGGAAGGACGGAAGTTCGGTTAGAAAAACTGAAATCATTAAGTTAGTATACATAATTTGAAGTCATTGATTTGAACTAAAACACTCGTGGTTCAATGGACAATGTTTCACATCCATTGCTTGGTGTCCCAGGGTTCAAATCGCGTTTCTTGCACAATTCTTTATTGAACTACTATTCAATTTATTTTTTAATTATTGTTATACTTTTATTAAATTTAAAATCAATATTATTTTTATAAAGTTAATCAACCATCATTATTTTATTTTAAATAAAAAGCTTTACCAACAAAAAGGGGACACAGACCAAGGGAGGTTCTAAAAAGATAATTTACTTATAGTAAATTGAACATTTTGCCTAAGTTTTCAATATCTGCTTTTGGGTTGACTGAATTTGAGTCTCTTTTATCAAAATCTTTTCTAAGGGAAGTCTCGCTTTATGCTGTTCTGTTTTCAATATGCGAGTTTGTAATTGTTTCGGGCTTCATATTTTCAATGCGGTTTGAATTTTTTTGTCATACTTGTGGCCGGTAGTACTCTGTTTTCCAGATAATGACTTGATTGACCAATATATACACCATTGCAATTTGTGCAAGGGATTTCATAAACTGTGTGTGTTTTTAATTTGTCGCGGTTTTGGCTTTAAGTTTAGTATAGTTAGTTTTAAGTAACTGAAATGTTATGCCTTTTAAAAAAAGATTACAGATTCTCAGATAAACCCGTGATATAAGGAAGAGTTAAATAATGTATTTTCGGTTTTGCATTTTTATTTGGTCAATATCTTGTAGAGCGGTGCTATGCGTGTGGAAAATGACATATTTGAATGAATTTGATCATAGGCAGGAGCGTTCAAATATTGAAATTTGTTTTTATGTAATGTTAAAATGTAATTGCGTATGGAAGGAACTGAAGTTCCATATACAGTCACTATTCTTGTTTATAACTGGATCTTGGAGGCTTATGTGTTCCATTTCTAGGAAAGTGCGTTTATAATAAGACCAAGCTTTATCAAAAATCTCGATGCCATTTAAGTTAATAAAGTGGTTTTCTTTAATGCAATGTTCACTCAATGCACAGGACGGAACCCCTCTCCGACAGTCACTCTTGCGTGAAATGATTCGGCTTTTAAGGCTTCTAGAAGTTTTTCCTATATATGATAACTCACACTCATTACATGGTATTTTATAAACTATATTTTAATTCTTTAGCAATGACAAAGATGTTTGGGTTTTTGTGAACAGGAAGCAAATTTGTATGTTGTTTTCTCGCTATCCTAACTTCAGTATTTTTATAAATATTTATTAGTACATTTCATTAACATTTTTAGAACTAGTTTTAAGGATAAGAAGTTTCTAGAAATATGTTTTTAAGTTGTTGTAAGGTCAAACCTACTTTGTTGGATGAGTCAGTCTGATAGCTCGACTTTTCATGCCCATATTAGATTTAGATTTTAAACGTACCGGATAGTAAGAATAGTAGCGAATGAAACTATTTAAGCAGTATGGTTTTCTGTACCATTGTGTCTGTTGACGTCACAGGTACGAATAACGAACATGTCGAGCAAAGGAATACTGTTATTAGGCTCCTTCTGGCATGTAAATTGTATATGTTCGGTATATAAATTGAAAAGCTCAAGAGCAACCTCGAATTCTACCCCGGGGAAAAGCAAATAAAAGAGTCGTCGACGTAACGTTTGACGAACGACACGTGAAAGGGTATATGATCTAAGCAACACTTTATTAAATCAACCAAAACGTAGTCCAGTAAAATTCATAATAGTAAAGCCCATGGCTTTGTCAAAAATTTTGTTTGTAATACGAGTTATTACACACTCATATATTTGAGCCAAAAATACATTTCATTAAGTTTTTAAAATCAAAACTACAAAGTTGAAAATGTGATCCTATTGGTTTCTAAGAATGGTTAATATAGCATTTAAGGAAATGTTAGTAAACAGTGAAATAACATCGAAACTGACAATAACATAGTTATTAGGTA